>JAUTDX010001708.1:0-64819 GCA_030844895.1 Ambrosia x helenae | reverse complement strand
CACAAGCATAGCACGGTTGAATAAACCCCTGTATAATAATTAATAATTATAAAAATAATAGATAAAATATATATCGTAATTTGTTAACATATACAGTAATCACAATATGTATTTTAAAAAATATGACTTGAACGTGACAATTATTGTTTTTTTTTAAATTAACTTATAAAAACGTTATTTCTTTAACTACGTATTAACTTTGATTGTTTAATAATACCACGTTTTTTTATTATTTAATCGTATTTTATTTTTACCATTCTTAATATCCAACGACATTAAATATTTGTTTTTTTTAAAATCGCTTATAAAACCAATTATCATCATTGTTCATCGTTTTGACTAGCATAAATTTGAACTTGATGAAACTTTTAATTTAATTAATATTATAAATATTAACAATTACTCCGGTATAGTAGGAGAGAGAAAGACAAGAAAAAACGAAAATAGATTGCTTCAATAAATAACATGTGTCCTTATAGTTTTCTTTATTGTATACTACACACTAGAGATGTATAACTATATCTAAAGTTATGAAAAAATAACCAAATATTTATATGGTTTATATATAAAAAGGATTAATTGTAACTTTAATGAAAAGTAACTGCTATATAAATAAACTAGTTAAATATTTAAAAAAATATCTAGACATGAGTTTTAGACATTAGGCCCTCGTTAGGTAAGAACTTTTAGAAGAGAGTAAATTTGTGTCTTATCTGGTATTTTTCTATTTTACGATGTCAGTTTCCCACTATTCATTTGCTATTGCTAGATTTTTACTTTCGATATATTTAGCATTGTTTGCAACATTTATGTTGTCTGTTTGAAGTCATGGGTCTTTCTAGTCCTCTAGACTCTAGAGGCAACTTATCTTTCCTATGGATACAGGTAATGTTTGTCTATATTCTAACCCCTACCAATAATTTTACTATTTGTATGATTAAACATGTATGGTTATCGTCGTGGCTGTTGATCTCATAAATTAAACGAGTCGGTTCGTTTACAACTTTACACCTATAAGCCCACACTCAATTAGGTCGAGAGCCTAAATGAGCTCAATTATTTAATTTATAACTTATAATAAAAGAATTCAACTTTGATGATGTGTCATTCAATGGAGGCCTCAACCCCCCCCCCCCCCCCTTTGAATGTGCCACGTGGCATCATGTAGGATTTTTTTAATTTTGAGTTTTTAATAAATCTATATATATTATAATTATTTTAAAAAGATAAGAATTTAAAAACAAAATTAAATTTTCTCTCTAATATTTCCTCCCATAACTTTTAAACATTAATATCTTTTATTACGGATTTTTTAAAGAAAAAATTACACCAAATTAACAAGCGTTTTATTATCTTTCCAACGAGTACCATAGTGCTATATAAAAAACGGAGAAAAAAACAACTATTTTTGTGTGGTTTTGTTTTCAAATATATTTTACTCTACTAATATATCACAAACGATAAACATAACTTCATAGGCAGAGATTTCTTTTTTAATATTTGAATATGATAATTATGCAGAAATTTGTTTAAATAAATTAATAATAATATTATTATTATTATTAATCATGTATTGACAAATCATTAATTATGTTGTCATATTAGATATTTTAACTCCGGACACTCCCGGGATAAAAGCTAGTCTATACATATAATAAATCAAAGCCATTTTAATGATATGACATTCAAAAGACATTCTCCTTCTTAAGTATGCATGTGTCATCCTATGTGGCATTGAAATATTTTAGGAAAAAAAATTTAAAAATAAAATTGGATTTTCCTATCTTATGTTTCCTTCCATAATTTTTAAACGTTAATATCTTTTATGTACGATATTTTTTAAAGAAAAAAATTACATCAAATTAACGAGCGCTTTATTATCTTTCCAACGAGTACCATAGTGCTATATAAAAAACGGAGAAAAAAAACGACTATTTTTTGTGGGGTTTTGTTCATACAAGAAACAAAACACAAAGTGTTCAGGTAAATCATTAATCATGTATAGGTAAGTCAATAATTATGTTCAAATCAGTAAATATGAATTCTATTTTCAACATGCGTTAGCATTGGAGTTATACATTGCTTTAGGTTATATATTAATATTAGAGTTATACATTGTTTAAGGTTAGGCATTAACATTGGAGATACATTTTTAATTGTTTTAGGTTAGGTGCTACTCGAAACTTTATTACATGTAACTGTAAAACGAATCATTCTGATTTCATATGTAAAATTAATATGTTATATTAGATTTCTTAACCCCGGGACGTTCCCGGGGTATAATCTAGTGTTACTATATCTAAAATTATGAAAACTTACTCATATATGTTGTTATGTACAAGTAAGATTAGTTCTAAACATATAGAATAATAATTGAATAATATTTTAAAATTTACGAGTCAGACGTAAATTTAAAAAATTA
This sequence comes from Ambrosia x helenae, assembly GCA_030844895.1. NCBI lineage: Eukaryota > Viridiplantae > Streptophyta > Magnoliopsida > Asterales > Asteraceae > Ambrosia > Ambrosia x helenae. The sequence goes on along the minus strand of JAUTDX010001708.1, from coordinate 62,397 downwards.
AAGGCAGTTCAAGTTTGAGTTTTAGGAATAGAACCGATGTAGGTTGGTTTACACTCATAAGCCCAAAGATCCCCTCACGGCCCACCCATCCCAACCTTGCCTCACCACACGAATAACGAATTCCTTATCACATACTTGTTACCAAAACATCTCGAATAACCCATTTAATGATGTAATAATAACTTAAAAGAATAATGACATTATGTAACTAAATACAAGATTGGGAATTTTAAATTGAAATAGTTAATGGTATAGTTATTTTCAATTTTTTCATCTTTTTATGGGAATAAGTAGATCACACCTGCTTCTTGACAGGCCCATCACCTCACATCCGGCCAGACTATGTTGTCTTAACCGGGTCCACGCTGGCATCAGTGTGGGGCTTGGTGTTCCACGAGAACCTTACCACGTTCGTTCTACCGTGCTAGACGGGATGACAGTCGTTGTGCCCCCACAAGAACTATGTTCTCTGAGGTAACACTGGATGATAAAACTAGTGTTAGCACGGACTCGAACTTACGATCACAAGGATCTAATTCTTATCTTCATTGTTCTGACCAACCCATATAAATATGTAATAAATTAATGGAACTCCGATATTTCACAAAAATAAAACTTTGAAAAGGTGGTGCCTTAGCCAAGTTGACTCCACAGGTGCACACTAGTCAATCACATCGATGCCAAATAATGGGTACCCCCGCAAACACCTTGCAAGTCTGTTACGACATGGTGTATCCTACCACTAACTAATCACTTATGGTGTTGGTAGGGATTGTTCCAACTTGTATCATTAGCCTATTGGGTTACTAAGCTAATATAAAGTGAAATATATAGTAATACACTACATAATACGCCTGAATTTTTTATTTATTTTTTAATATAAAGTAATTTTGCATTGAATCCATTGATCCATCCACAAATAATAAATGTCTGATTGAACAACAAAGTTGTACTAGCTCAGCACCATCATTTCTAAATTTCTCTATAAATAAAGATATATTTGTGGTTTATCGGACGAGAATAAATATGTTTTGTACACTAGAACCCATATAGATACAAAGCATACATCACAATTAGCCATGGAGATGTCGGCTATAACAATAAGTTGTTTAGCTATATATGTATGACATTTTTAATGTTTCTTTAATATAATTCTTCTTGACTTGGCCATTCGAAAACATTGGCCATATATCTCTTAATTACTCATTTTCAATTAACTTCTCTTATGTGCAACTAAAAATCCATAACTCGATTTTCAAAGTGAAGTCAAGGTCAAAAAGTTATAATAGAAATGACAAGATTAGAAAGTCAGAACACCATATAACTAAAATAGGAAAAAGTTCAAGGCACCATACCAAATTAGGATGCCATAGAAAGATAAGGGATAGGATTCTTGTCCCACCCCACTCCTCATATATGCACACAATGAAAGGAATTTCAGTATTTTATGTTAAAGGCAATGTAATCATTTTTTATGCTTTTTTTCACTTAATTATTTAGCTTCTCTTATTAAAAACTAAACATTTTATACCAGTATAATCTATAATCTATAATCTATAATAACTTATAATAAAAGAATTGAACTTTGATGATGTGGCATTCAATGGAGGCCTCAACCCCTCCTTGAATATGCCACGTGGCATCATGTAAGATTTTTTAATTTTTGAGTTTTTTTTTTTTAATAAATCTATATATATATTATAATTATAATTATTTTAGGAAAAGATAAGAATTTAAAAACAAAATTAAATTTTCTCTCTAAATTCATCCTCCCATAACCTTTATATGTTAATATTTTTTATATAAGAGATTTTTTAAAGAATTATAGATTATTTTAGGAAAAGATAAGAATTTAAAAAAAAAATAAATTCTCTATCATGTTTTCTCCCATAACTTTTAAACGTTAATATCTTTTATATACGAGATTTTTTAAAGAAAAAAATTACACCAAATTAACGAGCCTTTTATTATCTTTCCAACGAGTACCATAGTGCTATATAAAAAACGAAGGAAAAAAACGACTATTTTTGTGGGGTTTTGTTTTCAAATTTATTTTACTCTACTAATAAATCACAAACGATAAACGTAACTACATAGGCAGAGATTCCTTTTTTTTATATTTGAATATGATAACTTATGACAAAGATTTGTTCAAAATAAATAATAATAATATTATTATTATTATTATTCATTAATCATGTATTGACAAATCATTAATTATGTTGTCATATTAGATTTTTATTATGTCAAATTAGATATTTCAACCTCGGGACGCTCTCGGGATAAAAGCTACTTCATTAATATGAACATAATACACTTATGGTAATGTGTGATGAATATTCATCATTCATTCAGACTTGATATAATCATGCTTCCAGTTCCTTTTTCCCACTAGTTAATACCTTTGGTGGTTGACCTCCTTGACTTGGAATTCTAAGATAGGTTTTTGTTGATGAGAGCATATAGGAGAGCACGATCTTATCTCTAGATAGAGTGGCACTCACGCTTTATTAGTTTATCCTGTCATTTAATGCTTCATAATAAAAAGAGGATGTTGATATTTCTGACACCCAACAAATTTATTTTTACATCTTATATACGCTTCGTATGTATCTATACGAAGTGTATATGGTTACATAACTTGATAAAACCTGCCGAAGTTCAAAGTGATACAACTCGTATACGGCAATAAGAAGCGTATAGGGTACAAGGTTGTTCAACATATTCCTGTGTAACATAAAGCAACTGACGTTTGGTACCCTATACGTCTCGTATAGACCTATATGAGGTGTATAAGGGTCAAATTGCATTATTGGTTCTCTCCTTCTTCTTCCTTTCTTCTTTCGTAAACGAACTTCTTTGTTTTTTCTTCTTCTTTTAGTTTCCTCTTCAAAACTTCGTTTTAATCCGTTCGCAATGTCGTGATGGGAACAACTATTATTTCGATGACTTATCAAACCAGTAGTGCATTTATGATTCTGCAGACATTTCTAATTCTTACGAAAGAAGGGTTAATGAAATGGTTACAAGGTAGAGGTTGTGTCTGGTCACAAAAAACTAGTGTTGCCATACCTGCTCAATGATCCTGCCCCAGACGGTGACGAGTCTTCGTACGCACAACATAAGTCCTCGGGCTACGAATAAGGGGACGAGCAAAGAATTTTATGTCCCGCAAAAAAAAAAAAAATAACGGATACGTCATTGTGACCTGATGATCGAAATGGAGCTAGATGAAGGTTTTTAATATTAAGGTGGAAGCACAATCATGCCACGCTCACAAGCACAACTATGCTCATTCCTAAGCACAACTAGGGGTGAGCAAAATGTCGGTTGGGTTTGACACATAACTGAAACCGCTCGGTTAAGTCATCTCGTTTAATTCTGTTAATATGTCGTCATCGGTTTGGTTTTCGTTATATTCCGTTAAAAACCAAAATAAAACTTGTACAAAATTATAAATTTAAAATAGTTACTCACGTGTTTTGAACTACAAAGGAACATACATAAAAATATGTTCCAAATACATGTATATACATGAAAACACATAAATATATAACTATATGTTTGGTTTTGGTTACGATGTAACCGAATGATTCGGTTTTAGCCATATCTTAACCATAACTGATCGGTTAATTCGGTTTTGGTTATTTTTTGTTTGATTTCATTTTTTTCGGTTATTGGTTTTCATTTGCTCACCCATGAACAACCATGCTTTCTAAATAAGCATGATCATGCTTAGTTTTTGTCAAGATACACAGGCCAAGCCAATCCCATGAACAACCATGCTTGTGAATAAGCATGATTCGAAAGAGAGGAGTAAAAATGGCGCTAGCTTTGTACAGGAGCATGATCGACAGGTTCGGTGAAACATAACTTAGAAAAAAAAAGAGAAGGGAAAAATATTGTGGCCCAATAGTGACCTGACGGGTGGCCAAATCAAACTAAACAAGTGTTAACACAAGTTGCTAAATGTTATAAACAATTTCATCAATTGCCTGAGGCTATGGGGTGTGGAAGATACTCATCCTTTGAGGATGGTCATGCACATCGGCTGTCATGTCAGCGCAGGACAGGGCCATCACCTAAGGAATGATCATAGTGTGTGAAGGATAGGCCTCCCCGTTGGTTTTTTAAACGTTGGCACGCCCCATACATCTCAAACAGTCACAAGGACCGTCGCAAGCGTCATGTGGAGGATGGTGAGCATGGGGACGAGGCCAAGGGAGGGGGTTTGCCGCGCTTAGACGGCCTCATTCATTGATGAGCTAAAAATATGAGTAAAAAGTGGCAAGCAAGTCATGTATTAAAATATTATATCCAAAATTCATAACTAGTAATTAGAGTTAACCCTTTCATTGACTTTCTTTAACAAATTGCGTTTGTTAACCTTTCTTTAAAACTTGAATACAGTTCAATACACAGCTGTATTCCGGTATTGAAAACTAATTCGTATTTAATTTTGGTATTGTTAACTAATTTAAAAACTAGTATAAATTAAAAAATTATGGTAGTTAGAATATTTTTTTTGAACGGCCAACAAATTGGAATCACTCACGGAACATTGGAGTATCATCGTGCCACCAATGTTGCCACGCGATTATATTTCACCACCAAGTCATCAGTTCAGGACTCATAATTATGAGAAAACCCCCTTTGTGAGATTCGAACCCAGGACCTTATGGTCCTCCTTAAGTCTTATCTCACCACCAAGATGCCACTAGGCTATAATGCCTTGGGCATGGTAATTAGAATATTACTCCGTATTACTCGCTCCGTCCCAATTTAATGTCCTTATTTCCTTTTTTGTTTGTCCCAAATTAAATGTCTCTTTCCAAAAATAGAAATGTAATTTTCAGTTTTGCCCATATAAAAAATAAAACACAATCATCACTTTTGAGGATATAATTGTTATTTTACCACATACAAACAAAAGATTTTTTAAAAAGTGTGTTTAATTGTTATTTTACTACATACAAACAAAAGATTTTTTTAAAAAGTGTGTTTTTTAAACATGAGACATTTAAACTGAGACAGACGAAATAATAAAACGCGGTTTCTTGCAACAAGAAATTCATTACCAGTGGGCCATTATTACTAAAAAAAAAAAACTCTCCCCTCTTTCTTCTTCTGTCATCTCATTTTTTCATCAGTACTTCCGTCACTAAACTGGTTCTCCCTTGTCACTATTCCATCACTAAACGGTGGTTATTTATGGGCAATTGCTGCCTGGGCAGCGGCGGCGGCGGTGGTCAGTCCGCCGTCGGCGGATCTTCCTCTCATCCCGACGCCAATGTTCCAAACGACGCCGTTGAAGGTTTTCTCAAGACTCGCGGCTACCATGGTCTTTACACGCAAATCGAGGTTCTTTATTATTATTATTATTATTATTATTATTATTATTATTATTATTATTATTATTATTATTATTATTATTATTATTATTATTATTATACTTGGTTTTAATAAAAAAACACTTTGTTTGGCAAAATGCTTTGATGGGTCATCAAAAATCGTTTCTTTTGCACTTCTTGCTAATTAATTTATAAGTTTGTCTTAAAGTAGTAACAGACACTTGATTATTAACATTAAAACAATGAGTTGGTCACTGTAATACAGTTTATGGTTCTTGATTACCTCATGTTTTGTTATCTAATGTGTTATATAAATTTCTTGCAGCTATCCTTGTCTGCTTCTAATTTGCGTGACCGGGATATGATTTCCAAGGTAGCTTGCTTGCTTTCTTCTGAGAATCTGCTTAATGAAATATTTTTATATTCCTAATGTTGATTTGTAAATTATAGTGTTTCTTGTAATGCTTAGAGTGATTTGTAGAGTTCTTATTGCAGTTTTGTGAGAATAGAGTATTTTTTCTCTTTTATATATTTCTCATATACCATAATTAGCAAAACTTGCTATTCACAGAACTTTGAGTTCTATTTTTGTCCTCTTATACTTGGTTTTAAAAAGTGCAAAGCGCACAGAAGCGACAAGGTCTAAAACCGAGACGCAAAGCGCAAAGAGCGGCGAGTTTTTCGTACTCGAGGCACCATAGTTGTTAATGGCGACCATAGCTCACGCTATAGCGATAGCGTAGCGTAGCGCTCATGTGTCGCTATATGGTTGATAGCGACAAATAGCGAGATTTTTCTATTTTTAGTATTTTTTGGTAAAATATACATATAAAACATCTCTAAAAAGTTCTTCTAGTGTATCGCTAAACATGAAATAGCGCCCGCTATTTCATCGCTATCGCTATGTAGCGTATCGGTAGCTTGTCGCTACCGTCCACTATTCGCTATTAACAACTATGCGAGGCACATGGCGATTATATATTTCATTTTTATATATTCCATAGGTTTTTAGCTTTCCTTACCCAAAATATAGCTATAAATAAGGTTTTATCTGATTTTACTTGCATTGTACAAATAAAAAAAAACCCAAGGTTTGACGGTTTGATGCATATAAAACACCCAATGTGCTAGAGGGGCGTGCCTCGGGCCAGAAAAACCCCCCAAAACGTGCTCTTTTGGCGCTTCTTGGGCTTTCTCAAGCCGTTAAGCGAAAAGGCGATGTCCCTTGCGCCTAGGCACGCTTTTTTAAAACCAAGCTCTTCTAACATAGCAAGTATACATTGCACTTTTCTATGGCCAGTAATTAATTGGATGCACATCAAGATTTTCATTTTCTTGCTTATATTTAATGTTTTGGATAAAGTGAAAGTTTGCTTTTAACTATACAGGTCTTCATCTTTATACATGAAAGTTTGCCTGCTTCTCACACATATATATTTCATTTATAGAGTGATCCTATGGTAGTTATATATACAAAAGGAAGGGATGGTTCATTGCAAGAGCTTGGCCGTACTGAAGTTGTTCTAAATTCATTAAGTCCGCAATGGATTAAAAAAGTTATTATTACTTATTACTTTGAGGTGGTTCAGACACTGGTGTAAGTTTTGCAAACCAATTTAGTAATTTCTTTAACTTCTTGCATGTATATATCCTATTGAATTTCGTTTGCTATTATGTTCTATCGTAGGTTCCGTGTGTATGATATTGACACTCAGTTTCATGGTCTAGAAGAAAAGGTATATTAAATTATTAATAATATCCCTTAAGAAGCAAGAACTTGAAAAGGCATTTTGTTTTTGTCCTACAGATGCTTAAGTTGGATGAGCAGCAATTTCTGGGCGAGGCTACTTGTTTATTATCTGAGGTATCGACTATTCGTCTATATTATTATTTTTATTATCATTATGCTATGACTGCTTGAGAAACTCTTGTAATGTCTACCATACATATATGTAAAGTGAAAGTATTTATTGTAAATGTAAGATGCTGACTTTATTTCTACATAGATAGTGACAAAACGAGACCGCACATTGGCCATTGATCTTGTGAAGAAAGGGGAATCTACCAGCTCCACTCATTTAAAGAAATTAGGGCAGCTCAAGGTTCATGCAGAAGAATGTGCTGTCTCAAAAACTACAGCTGAGTTGGTATTTAGGTGCACTGATTTAGAGAACAAGGAGCTCTTCTCCAAAAGTGTATGGATTCTCTAATCAATCTTTTTCTCATGAAGTGAAAAGTTTTATTGGATTTGTCAGTAGAATTTAGTATCTTTGCTAAAGTGTTAGTGTGATTACAAGTTACTACTTCATATATAATTATATGCATCTTTCTTGTATAGAATGACTTAAGATTTTACGAAGTTTTATGCTTTTAAAATACGCTTTGGGTGTATTTTAACCCGTTTGAAATTGCCACCTCTATATTTCCTCATAATTTCATAATATGACGAGGCGAACAGCACCAGTGTATCTCATATTTGTTTTTTGCAGGACCCTTTCCTAGTAATTTCTAAATGTGTGGAGAGTGGGAATGCCGTTCCTATCTGCAAAACCGAGGTTTTGAAAAATGATTTAAATCCAATGTGGAAACCTGTCTCCATAAGTATCTCACGAGCTGGAAGCAAGGAAACGCCACTCATTATTGAGTGCTTCGACTTTAATAGTAACGGGAGGCATGATTTACTTGGGTAAGTTAAATAATATTTTCTTTAGCTTCAATTTTAGTTTTACAGGCCAAAATGCTGACGTTTAAAAGAAATTAATGTGGGGCATTTAGCAAAGTTCAGACATCACTTGCTGGATTGGAAAAACTGTCTTTTGGTGGGCAAGGAGAGAATATGTTTGTTCCCATATCTGTTGGGAAAGACCAGCAAACTAAGGTATTAAAAGTTTTAAATGCATGTGCCTATAAGTTTGTGTCATTGTGCTGCACGGCTACATTCTTATCCTTATTTTATAAATTATTGAATACAGGTATTGAAGAGTCGGCTCTATGTAGACAAGTTTTCTGAAAGTGTTCATCATACGTTTCTTGATTACTTGGATAATGGTTTTGAATTGAGCTTCATGGTGGCCATAGATTTCACAGGTATCTGACTCTGCTCTAGAAATGCTTATGTTTCCCTCTTACCTGATAATTGTTGACTTTGCAAAAAGAGTGAACGGTCCTATAAATTGTCAGCTGGCACACGATACAAATCTTCAATTTACTTTTCTTGTCTTAGCCCACATCTGCCACATCTCTAGTTATATATTAGGAATAATGGAAATGAATAATCCCAACTATTGACTATTGGCCAATAACAGTTGGGACTACGAAAATTACCAATAGCGGTCCCAACTTTCGACATATTGGAAACCAACGGACCCAAACTAACGAAGGCTAACTCCGTTAGTGTGATGCTGACGTGGCAAGATGATCATACGTGGCATCCTACGTGGCAAAATGATCATACGTGGCATCCTACGTGGCATGCCACGTCAGCATCACACTAACGGAGTTAGCCTCCGTTGGTTTGGGTCCGTTAGTTTCCAATATGTCGAAAGTTGGGACCGCTATTGGTAATTTTCGTAGTTGGGACTGTTATTGGCCAATAGTCAATAGTTGGGATTATTTATTTCCACTATTCCTATATATTATCACAATGAACAAACCCACAGTTTAAAATTTAAATATAACGATGATAAACAGTATATACACATTAAAAATAATAATCATAAACAAAAAAAATGATTTATAAACAAAACATAAAGCGTTTCTTTGCAAAAGGTTTTTTCATTTCTCTTCCATTTTACCTACATTCCCTTCATATCATCGTATGCGTAAAAATCAATACCAAAGAATTTTAAGTCAAAATATATACTATATGAACAATACCAAATACAACTGAAGCGATGGCAATGAAATCAATTTGACACACATAAGTTACTAAGTGAACCTGCCATATTGCCACCTAATTAAAGTTAGGGAAACCAATTTTCTTTCTTTCTAGTTGAATGTTCACATAATTCAGTTGATCAGAATGTTTATTGAAGAAAATAAACAAGTATCGTTGGACTTATTTGACTACTTTCCTATACATTATTAAAATGATAAATCATGACTTTTATGTTATATATTCAGCATCAAATGGAAATCCCCGTTTACCAGATTCGTTACATTATATCGACCATTCTGGACGTCCAAATGCATACCAGAAGGTGATAAAATCGAATTTTTTTGTGCACTTGTATACAAAGTGTGTACACTTCTAAAAAATATAATCATGGTATTGTATATATTATAGGCAATACTAGATGCTGGAGAGGTACTGCAGTGTTATGATTCCGATAGGAAGTTTCATGCATGGGGCTTTGGAGCACGGCCAATTGACGGTCCTGTCTCTCATTGTTTTAACCTAAACGGGAGCAGTGGCCACTCAAAGGTGAAACTTATACTAAGCAATATACCTGTTATTTTATTGGAGTTCTTGATATTTTAATTGGTCTCTTTTCGTTATTTGTTATCTTTCTAGGTTGAAGGGATCCATGGAATTATGATGGCATACGCAAGTGCCCTTTTTAACGTCACACTTGCAGGGCCAACCCTATTTGGACCTGTGATTACTGCTGCAGCAAGGATAGCCAGCCAGTCTCTAGCCGCTAATGAAAAGAAATACTTTGTTTTGTTAATCATCACGGTATACGTTTATACATCACCAATTAATCTCTAGACTATAAAAATGTTATTCCATTGTAACTAATTAACTGGGAATGTGACAGGATGGGGTGATAACCGATCTACAAGAAACAAAAGATGCGATTGTGAATGCATCTGATTTGCCACTATCTATCCTTATTGTTGGGGTTGGTGGGGCCGACTTTAAGGAGATGGAGGTACAAAAATTACTCTCTTGCTCGTCGTGTTTTGTTGAAGCTATTAGATTTTACTTAAAAGAGGTCTTATTATCTTCAATTATAATGTTTTGCAGATTTTAGATGCTGACAAAGGAGAGAGGCTTGAAAGTACAACGGGGCGTGTTGCAACACGTGATATAGTTCAATTTGTTCCATTTCGAGATGTACAAGGTAATCGATTTTTGTTCAAATACACACCGAAATACCTACATACATATATTTATCTGTTTGTCATGAATGCAGGTGGAGAAATGTCTGTTGTTCAATCACTTTTGGAAGAGCTACCTTCGCAGTTCTTAACCTTCATGAAAAACAGAGATATACGCCCAACTACATAATCACGTACCACATTGTAAATACACGCTACTAGTGCTTTCTATCATATTTCGTGTGCAATTTTCGATTTCATTCTTCTCATCCTCATGATTTGGATAGATCTTCTGGTTCGATTGCCCCATATCATTTTGGGGGACCCCTTATACACGAGCCACTAAATCTATCCGGATTACGAGAATGGGTTTGAAATTTGAATATGTGACTCCAAAGTGATAGAAGCAGAAAATCATCATGTTGTGTGTTTTAGATTTTATTTGCACATGACATCATGTGAGAGTTTTGGAGTTGAACTATTTGACCATGTATGTACCTGTGCTGAGTGTAGAAACCTGTTGTGAAGAGGGGTTGACTTGTCTTGTTAAGGATGTCAATAGCTTCATCTCTTGAAAATTTGTAATTTTTTTTTATTTTTTTAAATCCTGTAATTTACTCATTTTAAAATTATATTGAAAAATGAGTTGTAATTTCCCATAAATGTTCTGAACATTTAAAAGCAAGCTGATTTAAAACAGTACAGAATATAGAAAGAAATTGGTAGCAAGTGAATGCAACTTATGCCACTTTTTAAAAGATGTTTTTTTACATGTCTAGGTATCTAATTTAGCCATGTTTACGTTTGACTATGCATGTCTAGAAGCTGTACAATATGCTGACTACATCATCAAACGTTTTAAAGTAGTTCCCTCGGTTCTTTTTTTCTAGTTTCTATATACGGGATTCGATACTTGGTCGCACTAGGTGTCTCGTATGTGTTAATTAGTTAGACTAATGATTGAAAATGCGATCATTGAATCTAATCACTTTATCGATTCACTTGTCAGGCGTGCCAGAGTAGCCTTAAAAACCAAGTAACATTGTAACTAATTTAATAACTAAAAGATATAAAAATATATTATAGTTAAGAGTAAAAATCAAATACAAATACGCTTAACCTACTAAACACAAGAAGTGAAGGGGGATTATTATTATTTTTTTTGAAATTTTCTTACCATCTGCTTAAATATTCTTTCTAGATGAATAATAAAAAATTTAAAACATTTTTTAGTGTAATTACTCTACACCATTTTTTTTAGATTTTAGTAATTACAGTTCCATGTGCCGACAATAATGAACATGTTGAAGCTGCAATCGTAAAATCAAATGAAAATACCAAAGATTTGAAAGTTGTCAACGTGATGGATGTTGCAATGGTGGATGTTACCAATTTGCCTAGTTTTATAGGGAAGAAGATGAATGGATGGGGGCGAAGAAGGTGAAAAAAGGTAGGAAATTCAGGTTAAACGTGTTAACAAAAGATTACAAATTATTAGCGTCATTAAATGGTAAGAAATCTATTAATCTATTATCTATCTATTAATATATATAAAAGAATTGAACGTTGTTGACGTGACGTGCAATGGTGGCTTCAACCTCTCCATGAAACTGCCACGTGGCATCATAATTGAAAGATTTTAGTGATTTTGAATTATTTCAATCTTTTAATAAAAAAAAGGAAAAAATAAAACCCTAAAAGAGATTGAGTTATTTTAGTAAAAAAGAATTTAAAAACAAATTTAAATTTCCCTCTCTCATATTTCCTCTCATATTTTTTTAAACGTTAATATCTTTTATATACGAGATTTTTTAAAGAAAAAAATTACACCAAATTAACGAGCGTTTTATTATCTTTCCAACGAGTACCATAGTGCTATATATAAACCGAGAAAAAAAAGACTATTTTTTGTGGGGTTTCGTTCAACACATAGAGTAATAATTATTACTATTAGTATTAGTATTATTAGAATGATTATATTTTTCAACCCCGGGACCCCCCGGGTAATAAGCTAGTATGTTATAAGTGAGTAAATGATAAAGTCATAAAACTGTAAATATGACTTGAAAAACTCGCAACCACAACTTAGTATTAGGTGAGTATCAAAGTGGTGCAAAGACTATACAAAGGCGTTGAATCTTAAGGTTCTGATTAGTCATCCTATTTTTCCTTATTTTAATATAATAAAATAAAATAATAACAATGTAACCATCACTAAGACTATTTGGTGTGGACACGGGGAGTGGTACCGGGGAGCACACGTGGAGCCGGGGAGAGGGGGGAACACACCCCCCCCCCCCCCCCCCCCGTTTTTTTTTCGGGGATCTAGTGGAGAAAATGCCGTTGTCACCGGATCATCCCATTGGTCCAATTTGTTTGACCGTTGAATGGAGGGGCCCACACCATTTAAATATGACCGTTACTTTTTTAAAAAAAAAATTCAATTAATTTCTTTATATATTTAACCTTTTCACCACAACAACTTCACATATTACAACCATTTCTTCTAAATTTTTAACCAAACAATCAAGTTTTTATAAAATTCTACCATTCTTCACAAAAAAAAATTACCAATGGATCCAAGGCGTTCAAACCCGCAACCCTTTAACCCGAACACCCCCGCTACTCCTTCGACACAAGCTCCAAACTTTCCCTACTCCACTACACCGCTCGACCCTATGTCATTCGGGTTTGGCCATTTTACTCAACCCCAAAACCCTTGGCAAATGCAACAATTTCATATGCATATGCCACACCCGAACCCGAATCAAATGCCAATGTTTCGCCCTACGTCATTCGGGTTTGGCCATTATACTCCTAACTTTATATATATAGGAAGTCACCTTTGTCACCTTTACTCTTACTTTTTCGTTTCCTTTTCTTTAATCCTACCTTTTAGATATAGATTTATATTTTTTTAATGATTATATCCTTGTCGAGGTTTTAAGCATTATCCAATCAATAAACACTATTGAGCTACACCGATTCTGTCTCCAAAACATCATTTAAGAGAACATAAAGTATACTTAGTTAAAATAATAATAACAAATGCAAGAAATAAACACATACTAAAAAGAAAAAAAAGATCGCATACATCCAATCCTAGTAAAACAAACAATCCGTATATAATACCCATCGGATCACGCCAATGAAGCCTAGCTCAGTTCGTGAAAATGTAAAAATTGGGGGAGTTACAGCAGAAGTCATGTGGAGGTTGAGGGTTCGATTCCGGTCGAAGCCATACTTACCACATGTGAGAATTCCACCTGGAAGATCCCCAATCCAGGTGGGATGAGTAATCAGTACAAGCTGGCCCTTCAGACTTCAGATAGTAAATAATGATAGGGGCTGTTTGGTTGGTTAATGGCTGAATCATTAAGATGTCTGAATGGTTAAGAGGTCCGAATGGTTAAGTGCTCAATCATTAAGTTGGACTTCTTAATGGTTAATTTTGTTGTCCATATTGGTAGGAGAGTCTCATTAAGGTTTATCATAGTTCAGTGCTTAATGGTTCAGCAACATCCCAAATCTTAATGGTTCAGCCTTAACCATTCCATTCAAAAGCTGAAACAAACACGTTAAATGCTGAATCATTCAGCGCTGAACGATACCAAAGAAGTGAAGAGCCCCTGAATTATTTAATGGTATAAACAAACAAATCCCATCCTTAAAATATGGACAAAACCCTGCATCAACAAGATCAAACAAGATATTCCAATTATTAATTTTTATATCTATGCCCATTAAACGTGTTTCATGGGGTCCATTATCAGATAAGCAAAGTACTCGCCGAGTCACTCCGACCCCATTTCTTCGTCATATAGAGCCACTTTCGTTTTGTACACTTTATCCATAAAACAACTCGATCTCATAATAATCATCCTATTAACAATCGAGCGAAAACGACTCCTTGTTTGTCACACACACACACTTGTTTTTTATTTTATTTATTTAATTAGTTGTCAACAATAAAACTCTCGTTCATAACATTTGACTTGTTGTTTGGATTACTGTTGAGCGATAGTAACTTAATTTCACCGTCTGCAATGGCGGATTATCGATTGTCTGTAATGTTAATTTCATGTATTGTTGTTGTTGTATGTGTTGAATCCAAGTATATGATATACGATACTGCACAGGAGTAGTGAAGGATAAACTTAATGTTCATTTGGTTGCACATACGCATGATGACGTAGGTTGGTTGAAAACTGTTGATCAGTACTATGTTGGATCAAATAACTCCATTCAGGTATTTAATTAACATTACTTTTTTACTTTGCTTCATTTGTTTGTTAATTGTTATGTTAATTGCTTTGTGCGTTTCTTATTATACAGGGAGCCTGTGTTCAAAACGTGCTTGATTCTACTATTCAAGCGTTATTAGCTGATAAGAATCGCAAGTTTATTTATGTTGAACAGGTTATTGATTTTTGATCTTCTTCTTTTATTATTATTATTATTTTAATTAATCCACCGTTGACCGTTGACTTTGTAGCAGATACTCTAGAAATTGATATTAGATGGATTTTGGTTAATGTAGATGCTAATGATGATATGAATGTTGTAGGCGTTTTTCCAACGTTGGTGGAGGGATCAAAGTGAGGCAACACAAGCTATTGTGAAGCGACTAGTTAGCTCGGGTCAACTCGAGATGATGTAAGTAGATAGAGCTGTGTTGAGTTGTTTGTTGTTGATGATGATCATGGTTTAAAAAACGTTTGAGGCGTGAGCCTCGAGGCGAGGCGCCAAAAAAACAAGTATGAGGCGCGCCTCATGAGGTCCAGTCTGTACATACACCTCTAACGGCTGAGACATTGAGAAAATTTGCGCCTCAGGGGGTTTAGGGTGTTTTTATGTGTGTTTTTTATGTTTTTAGGCTTTTTTGGTCAATTATTTTATTTTTGATGTATGTTTTTGATGTTTTAGACTATCTGGGTCAATTATTTTAAGTTTTATAAGATATATAATTTTTATATTTATTTTTTGATCCCGCCTCAAGCTTATGCCTCGGTTCGCCTCATGAGGCGAAGGGAAAACGCCTCGAGGCTCGTTTCCGTTCTTTTAAACTTTGATGATGATGATGTATAAATGCTGTTTGTGATGAGTTTGTTTTTGTTTGGGTGAAGAAATGGAGGTTGGTGTATGCATGATGAGGCAGCACCGCATTACATTGATATGATTGATCAAACCACGTATGGGCATAACTTTATTAAGGAACAGTTTAATGTAACACCAAGGATTGGTTGGCAAATAGACCCTTTTGGTCATTCGGCTGTGCAGGCTTACCTATTGGGGGCAGAGGTCAGTTATTCTGATATATTGGCTGTTTTAACACAGTTTGAATTTCGAGATTGCAGATTCACTTTGGAACTATTAATAGTCTGTAAATCATCATTATTGATGATGCATTGTAATTTATAATCTTGCTACGTGTTTTTAACTCATGTAAACTTGTGTCCTTGTGATCATTTAGGTTGGATTTGATTCTGTTTTCTTTGGGCGAATTGATTACCAAGATAGAGCTAAGCGGAAAGGGGATAAACATCTTGAAGTCATCTGGCGGGGCTCCAAGAGTCTTGGTTCATCTTCACAGGTGTTTTTTTTTATTTTTTTGATTAATCATGAGTATCTATTTTTATAATTGGTTTATCCAGAAGAATTACTATCTAACGTAATCATCAATCTTTACAGATTTTCGCAGGTGCTTTTCCTGAGAACTATGAACCTCCACCTGGTGGTTTTTACTTTGAAGTTAACGATGATTCCCCAATTGTCCAGGTAACCTATTAAATAAGATTTAAGGTTTAATGTTTATGAAATTTTATGGAGACATGTAACATAATTGCATCTCTAATACTGAAGGATGACGTTGACTTGTTTGACTACAATGTTGAAGAACGAGTTAATGATTTTGTGGCTGCAGCCTTGTCACAGGTGAGCTACATGTATATGTTATGAAATTTTAATGGCTGCCTGTATAATTTTTTTAGAAGAGTTCTAGAGGAAAGATTAACCAATGATTAATCGAACTTTTCTTATTCTATCAGGCAAACATTACTCGCACAAATCATGTAATGTGGACAATGGGGACAGACTTCAAATATCAGTATGCAGAGTCCTGGTTTCGGAATATGGACAAGTTTATTCATTATGTTAATAAAGTTAGTTACTCCATCAATCCTTTCTCAACTTCACATTACTACATTAGTTTGCTGTTATACTTCAACATTATTTATTAGCATATCAAGTATCAACAATGTCTTCTTTAGTGGGTAGATGGGTTATGTATTATCTCAAATAGTTCAAATCGTTGTTTAGCTAAAAGTTAGCGTGTAAAATGGGTTGAACGGGTTAAAATGGTCAAACGTTACCAAAGTTTATGCACGTTTTCTTCAGAGATGTTGACCAATATAGTCATGTAATCATATTTAAAACAACCTAACTGTAACCTGTACTAAAATATAACCTTTCTGACCCAAACCCTACCGAATCCACCCATATTGCTACCTTTGTTTGGTTTTTGAATTTGACTACATATGCATACAGGATGGGCGGGTCAATGCTCTCTATTCAACGCCATCTATATACACTGATGCTAAACATGCTGAGACTGACTCGTGGCCTCTCAAGGAAGACGACTATTTTCCGTGAGTACAATTATTGAAACGTTACCATATACAATCAAATAGTAAGTCTTCATATTGCTAATAATTTAAGTACCAAATTTGTTTGTTAGATATGCGAGCGATATAAATGCCTACTGGACAGGATACTTTACTAGCAGGGCAGGTCTAAAGGGCTATGTCAGAATGTTGAGTGGCTATTATCTAGTGGGTGGACACAATTTTTAATAATTTACCTTATCCTTTAGTATCCTTATATTAATTTTTCATTTGACTTCAATCAATATGACAATATCAGGCAGCAAGGCAATTGGAAGTAATGAAGGGAAGGAATAAAACAGGGCCCACTACAGACTATTTGGGTGATGCTTTGGGGATTGCTCAACATCATGATGCTGTTAGTGGTACTTCTCAACAGCATGTGGCAAATGATTATGCAAAACGGCTCTCAATAGGTCAAAAGGAGGTACAAAATGAAGTCTATATTATTGCAACTTAATTTTTTTTACTTTATTTTCTTTTTCCAACATGTAGACTGATCAGAAATACAATTTCATTTCTTGCAGGCTGAAGTGGTAGTTGCAGAATCAATAGCTTGCATGGTATCACCAAAACCTGGATGTTCAAGTTCAGCTGCAAATTTTCATCAGGTACCGAGGCAATATATATGTACATGTATATGTAATAATATAATTAACATATATCTATCTATACTTTATGATGTTTTCCTTTGGGTTTCTTCATTGATTTCCAGTGTCCGCTTCTTAACATAAGCTATTGCCCTTCAACTGAAGTCGATCTTTCATCTGGCAAAAAGTTGGTAAGCGAGATGCTTACTTTTTACCTGATATATTACAATGTGCAAGGAAATGGCATAAAACTTTATGTTGCATTCTACATATATGCGTTATATTTGATGGATTTTATCACATATACTGTAGGTGGTTGTTATCTACAATTCCTTGGGGTGGAAGAGGTCTGATGTTATAAGACTTCCAGTAAGTTCTTTCCCTATGTTATAAAAGTTGGTCAATGCTCACCTGTTTATAGTATAAATCTTATATCATGCATATGCTATAATTAACAGGTTGTGAGTGAGAATATCGCAGTCTATGATTCCAGTGGGAAACAAGTTGAATC
Source organism: Ambrosia x helenae (assembly GCA_030844895.1). Taxonomy (NCBI): domain Eukaryota; kingdom Viridiplantae; phylum Streptophyta; class Magnoliopsida; order Asterales; family Asteraceae; genus Ambrosia; species Ambrosia x helenae. Next base: position 44,240 of record JAUTDX010001708.1, on the reverse strand, counting down.
TCAGCTTCTTCCTGTAGTAAAAGAATCTATATCCCTTAGAAATTATTACACAACTGCCTACACGGGTAAAACACCAAGTTCTACACCCAAATATTGGCTTGCATTTACAGCATCTGTACCACCTTTGGGTTTTAGCACATACGTCATCTCTAGCACAAACAAACCAGGTAAAATGTCCTATAGTTTATATAAATTACATTGATTTGAACATATAATAGTATCTTTTTCATATTAATTATATACTTTGCAGCTTCAAATTTTGTAAAAGAAGCGTTATACAAGCACACTGGGACAGGAAAAGATGATATAGAAATAGGGACTGGAAATTTGAAGTTAATATATTCTGGAAGTGACGGAAAGCTTTCTCAGTATGTTAACAGTCAAAGCTCTGTAAGTACATAATCATTCTATGGTTCAGTATTACTGATAATATATATAGCTTAACCATCTAAGGTGAACGGACGTTAGTATTACTGAATCGGTATTTTTCATAAGACATGCCATATGCATTTCGATAGTCGGTTAAGCTATGTATTATTAGTATTATGTGTATTGCTAATGTGTATCTAACCTGTCTGGTGTTGGGTTATGAAAGATTGAAGCCTCTGTGAAGCAGTCATATAGCTATTATGCTGGATTTGATGGCACTACGGGGTTGCAGGTACTGTTGTTACTATTTTCATCTATTATTATTGTTGTTGTTTACGTGGACATATTCTACTATGTGGACACTCTTTATTTGTACATGTCAAAAAGTGAGCCCTCATAAGTGTTTCTTTTTCTTGTCTAGGCATCTGGAGCATATGTTTTCCGTCCAAATGGTACATATCCTATTGGTTCTCAGAAGCAGGTATAAAGGTTTATGATACGCGTGTCCTATGATTTATAACCACTTCCAAATTACTAAAGTTCAATAAAATTTCAGAATACAACAGTTTTGAGGGGGACGATATATGACGAAGTACATCAGAAAATAAATCCATGGATTTACCAGGTAATACATTATTTGATCAACATCCTTTGTTGATTAGTTTTAAAATAAATCCATCGATTTAATATCTTTATTGAGGTTTTAAATTTTCATGCTTGGGCAGGTCACTAGAGTGTACAAAAATAAGGAACATGCGGAAGTCGAATTCACTGTAAGTTCCTTTTCCTTTAGTTGTGTTTTTCTGGGATATGTTTATCATAATCATTAAACTTCAGGTTGGCCCCATACCCATTGAAGATGGAGTTGGGAAAGAGATTGTAACTCAGATCACAACAACCATGAAGAGCAACAAAACATTTTATTCTGATTCTAATGGTCGAGATTTCATTAAACGGGTATGCTGCAGTACCATGTCAACAATTTAATATATGATTTTTTGTTTAATCTTTTTGTCATCACATATAACATATTATAAAACCCATTAAACATCTGTTTCTTGAAGAATCACATAGGTCATAATTGAAATTAAATTTCTGTTGCAGATTAGAGACTACAGAGCTGACTGGGATCTTGAAGTGAATCAACCAATTGCAGGAAATTATTATCCTGTATGTTTTTCTTTCATTTGCATATATAACTCAAAGTTGGACCTCGTGTAAATAACCCTAGTTGGATTATTACGTAGATAAATCTTGGAATGTACCTAAAAGACGAAAAAAGTGAGCTCTCGATTTTGGTAGATAGATCCGTTGGTGGATCCAGTATTGTTGATGGACAATTGGAGCTGATGCTCCATAGGTAGGTTTTCCCTTGATGATGTCATTAGTTCTCACAGTTAAACAATTTTGAACCAGCAACACATTATACATATGTGATTACGGATAATCGTTTTTGTAGGAGACTGTTGTATGATGATGGAAAAGGTGTTGCAGAAGCTCTTAATGAAACAGTTTGTGTTGGTAACGACTGTAGAGGATTAGCTGTAAGCATTTTCTACAAGTTCTTTGATTTAATAAGCATTTCTTAATTAATCACATTAGTGATGCAAGTTTGGCATTTAGTATTGCTAGTTTCTTATGTTAAGGAATTTGTATGAACAGGTTCAAGGCAAATACTATATTAGAATTGACCCGCTTGGAGAGGGTGCCAAGTGGCGCCGGTCATATGGTCAAGAGATATATTCTCCACTTGTTTTGGCCTTCACTGAACAGGTGAAAGAAAAGTGCAATTCTAGTGTTGCTTTGAAGATTCATAAAAAGACATTTTGCAAAACTATATCATGTTTTACAGGATGGAAACCAGGGACAAATTTCCAGGTGTCAAAATTTTCAGGGATGGATTCCACCTACAGTCTCCCTGATAATGTTGTATTGCTAACACTTCAGGAGCTTGAAGATGGAAACGTTCTTCTCCGTTTGGCACACTTATATGAGGTTTCTTGCTCTTTCCTAACATAGATGGCAAAATGTGTGGGGCGGCAAGTAGTCTTTTATTAGGAGATGGGTCGGGTTGTCCCTAAACATCTTTCTTTTTTTCCTTTTTTTTTGTATAATAACCGGTGTGATCACAATAACTATTTCAAAACTAATTAAACTTTTTGACCCCTTAATGGCCACCTGCCCGGTGCAAGGTGAGTTTCAGACTTTCAGTAAAGCGTTCTTGTGGTTATGTAAAAAAAATAACTTTTTGAAAAAGACAACAATGTAAAATGTTGTATGCATTAAAAACACGTTTCAAATAACTTTCAACTCGTTTTCTTTATAGATAGTTGTAGCCCTTTCTTTCCTTGTCTTTCTTTTAGTTACTATGTTCTAAAACACTGCATAAAACTAAGCTGGTAATGTTTTTTTTTTCTTTATGGTTTTAGATAGGAGAGGACAAGGATCTCTCGGTGATGACACGCGTGGAGTTAAAGAAACTATTTGCAAGGAGGAAGGTAAAATCTGACATAAGGTTTATCATAATCTACTTCTTGTTTAGACTGGTTCATAATGTATATATATATTTTTTGAATAATTTAAGATAACCAAAGTATCAGAAATGAGCTTAACTGCTAACCAAGGAAGAGAGGAAATGGAAAAGAAAAGATTGGTGTGGAAAGTAGAGGGGTCAAAGAATGATGAACCTGCAGTCCAAAGGGGTGGACCTGTTGACCCTCAGAAGCTGGTTGTTGAACTGGCCCCTATGGAAATACGAACCTTTATCGTCACTCTCGGTAACAAAATCTCTAGGAGATTGGTCAGTTCGGATCTTTCACTGCAATGATGTGGTTCAAAATTGATCTGGTGGTTGTACTGGTTTAAATTAAATAAAACCATCTATTAGAGATGCTAGGTTTTTTTCTATCCCTTAATAAGTTGTCTTATGATACATTTGTCAAGGGCTGTTTGATCAGTAGGAAGTAATAATTGACTTAGTCATGTTTTCATCTTTTTTTAATCAAAATCTGATCAAGGGTCATAATTGAGTTTTCGCTAATTTTTGTTCAAAACACCACTGTCATGTAATTTCATTTTTTTTTCCAACGGAGGAACTTCTGTATAAAATATATTGGCATTTTCCCGCCCGAAGAGTCCTTGGTGGTCTCTATTAGACTATATGGTGTGGTGCAACATTCCCCCAAGTCCCCCAAATGCCACATCAGCGTCACATCATTTCTCTCATTTTCTCCTCTAAAATTTGGAAATGTTTTCCCCAAATTCCCCCACTCCCCCTTCTTTTTTTTATTATTTTATATAATAATATTATATATAAAAGAAAGGAAAAGTTTAGAAATAATATTATTATATACAATAAAATATAATAAAAAACACTTGGGGAGAGAGGGGAAGAAACCCCCCCCCCCCCCAAGTCACCGAAATTTGATTTGGGGGGTGGGGTGGTTCCCCTTGGGGGACTTGGCCATGTCATCACCCCGAGCTTACTTTCCGATTTCACTCCAAATAGTATTATGAAACCAGTTATAGAAAAAATGGGTCAGCAAGTAATTGGAAACCCAACAGTTACAAATTACATCACTAATATTGAACTCTTCCCGCCATCCCAATTAAGATTACAATATGCAGATCTATTTCTAATCCAAAGAAGGAGTTTTATTTGATGAGATATGATGTTTGGTTGAAATGAATTTGTTGACTTGTGGTTGGAAATAATTTTATCCATTTATTCATGAGCGTACTTGGGTTATTAGGCCATTCATGATGGTTAGTGAATTTGAAAAAAAAATAAAGTCATGTAGACATCACACAAGTAGGAATGGTTCCGCCTTCACACTCACTAATGGCACTAAAGGTGTGTAATAGACTTGTAATTATCTTATTGGATAAAAGATTTAAAAAAAAGATTAATTTGCGCTCAACGCCCGTTAGACTATATGGTGTGGTACCATATTCCCCCAACTCCCCAAGTGCCACATCAGCGTCACATCATTTCCCTCATTTTCTCCCCCAAAGTTTGGAAATGGTTTCCCCCAATTCCCCTTCCTTTTTTTTATTCTTTGAAAGCTGCCCCCACCTCAACGTTCATCTTTTTTGGCCAATCAGCTTCATCGGTGCAAACGGTGAATACTCCCCGAGATCCCCGAGTTTTGGACCCGGGGGGGTGTTCCCGATCGGAAAAAAAGGCCACCTCAGCTCCCTGAGTCCACTCCCCGAAGGCACACCAAACAGTCTTACCATGGCCACAACCCATTCAGAGAATAGGTGGCAATGCTCATATGAAAGTGAAGCTGAATTGACATGGCGTGGAATCTCTGACGCCCACTTGACCATAACATAACACAAGATTTCATGGTTATATATTTTATTTCTAAAAACAAAGTAAAATTTAGCTAGAAAAGAAATTAAATGCAACTAATACACAATAAGATATAAGAATTTCATGAGTGATATTTTTCAATTGTAATATTTTTGTAAAAGATAACACATAATCATAACAAAAGCCAACAATCCCCAAAGTTCATAACAAGGATTACCTCTCTATTCATTACTTGGTTAGAAACACGTACATTACACGAAATGAATAAAAGAAATATTGAGATGAAATATGATTGAAATCATGTATAGGTACTTTAAGCAATAAAACAATAATATCAAAAATGAAAATATGTTGTTGTAATTTATAAAGCTTCAAATACTTCTACTTATTTAAAATATGATGTTCTATATGATACGTGTAATTTGAATACGTTATATATTTCTTGTTCATAAGGTACTAAGGTACTAACTAATAATTTAGCATATTATTTTTTATTACTATTGTTTTTTTAATTAATTTTTAAAATTAAGGAATAAAATAAGAAACAAATGAAATAAGATAAGCGGGCAAAATAATATTTGGCTCATATAATTATGACACGTGCTGCAGCAAGTTACTTATATAAAGTGTTAATGCATAACTATATAAAGGTGTCATACAACTTACAAATAAGAAAAAAAAGTTGAAATGCCAGACTTTAATGTACTTGAAACAAACAAGCACGAAAACACCCTCACTTGTTCATCACGTGACTAGACTTAGCATCTGAAACTAATGTATGTTCACCTGAGTGACTATTCTAACAATAAGGACATGGGGTGTACCTTAACACCAAGGCTGTTAAAGGTGATGTGGCATTTTAACATTCATTGTACACCACTCCCTCTTTTTGTTAAGGGGTGTTAAATTGGCTATAGGTTAACATGTTAACAAGAATCAAAAGAGAGAAAATTAAGGGATGAGGTAGAGTTAAATGGTGTTAAACCATTTAATTAAAGTGAAATAGTGTAAAAAAGAATAAAGTAGATGATTAAACATGTAGGTGGAGTTAAGGGGGAAAGGGGCACAAGCCACGTGTAGCCCTATGCCCACCAATCACACAGTGTCACGTTATTTTAACCCCAAACTAGCTTAAACATTGGAAACGCTAAACCCAAAGTAGCTTGAAACCAAGGACCCCACAATTCACAGATACCCTATGAGATGGTCTCTCTTTCTTCGGCTACTATCCCTTCCCTATTCGGCATGATGAAACCGATTTTTCAAGCCCAAATTGCAAGCCCCATAGCAAGGTGCAGTATAGCCTTGAGGCTTCGCAAGCCCCATAGCAAGGGGCGGTGTAGCCTCGATGCTTCGCAACTCGCAAGCCCCATACCCTATTGTTTATCTATTCGGATAGTCCGAGTCCGACCTGTCCTCATCTACCATGTGCGCGATAGGCGCATTTTAGACAAAAACAACAACCCGTCACAAAATTCGGAAGCCGCCGTCGTACACTTGCAACTTCAACTGACAATAATAATAATAATAATCTCAGATGGCGACCGAGAAGACCGATTCGTCATCCATGGATGTCGATGGCCAGATCACCACCGATTCAAAGTTCTCCATCAACGGTCTCTCCCTAATTCCACACATGCACGAAACCTTTAAACTTGTGTTGTTGATGAATCATTTCCACTATATTAATATCTGAATTACAAATTCTGGTTCTATTGCAGTATTGCAGCTTTTAAAATCCGCACAGATGCAGCACGGTTTACGTCATGGGGACTACACTCGTTATCGGTAATGTCGGACCTTTGTTATGACTCTAGGGTTTGTTATTTTTAATAGACTATGTGTTTTTGTTAATTATTTGTGGATGTGTGATTATAGGAGGTATTGTACTGCTCGGTTGAGGCGATTGTATAAATCCTTGAAGTTTACTCATGGGCGTGGCAAGTATAATAAAAAAGCCATTACAGTGTCTACTGTTACTGAAGTTAGGTATGTGAATCTGTAATTTGTGTTAATGTTCTGAATTATTATTGTGATGGTGATTAAGTGTTATGAGGAATGATTGATAGGGGTTATTGGTAGTGGACTAGTGGGAATAATTTTCTTGCTTGTCAAGTTAAGTGGGATGATGTACATTGAATAGTTTCGGTCTGCATTGAATGTACACATGTGGGGAAATTAGATGTTGATTGAAATAAAAGGTTTGAAATATTTGGGGTCTAAGGTCAGGCATCAGGATATGCGTCAATGTCTTCTAATTATAAGTGTGTTTGTTGGCGATACTAGTAGCATATATAGCTATTGATGTTAATGAATGATGATGTACTGATAAAGTGATAGGTTTCTCACACGATAAGTTGTGGCATTTGGTTTAGTTTGAATTTCGAATTAACTTAAGAGAGTGATGCATGGATCCAATACGATGAAAAAACGAACATCTAGTAGTAAAATCTGAAGATTTGACCTGATACATTGATATTTATGCTCCGTTATAAGTAAACCATGCTATCAAGGCAGCTGCCAAGTAAGTCAGTAAGCAAGGACCTTGAAATTGTATCACGGCTGATTCTAAGTTTCTAACAGCTTGTGAATTGTTCTTTTTGGCATCAAATCTTCACCATATGCTCTTGCATCCTCTCTTAATAATCTTATTCATCGTTTGTCAATTTGAGAAAGGTTTTAGCGTTATGTGTATTTTTAAGAAGCAGCAATTGTAACTCTAAAACAGCCAAAATTTTCACTGGGAAGGTTATTATTAGGTAAGGTGTCCTACTTCTGAGCTAACAATATTGTGGGCTTGCAATAGGTTTCTCCATGTGGTTCTCTACACAGCAGAAAGAGCATGGAGCCATGCCATGGAGAAGAGACAACTGCCAGATGGTCCAAATGCACGTCAACGGAGCTACCTGATTGGTCGGTTGCGTAAGGCAGTGAAATGGGCTACGCTTTTTGCAGAATTATGTGCTATCAAGGGAGATTCTAGAACTTCATTAGAAGCCGAGGTATGTTTTTTGGCTAGTTATGTAGACTTATAAATTTTAATATGTATATGTAGTCGGATGACGGATGACCTGTACCATCTTTCCGTTTTTGCTGAACCAGTTGATTTTAATTCGCAGGCGTATGCCTCATTTATGAAAGGAAATCTGTTATTTGAACAAGACCAGAATTGGGACATCGCATTGAAGAGTTTCAAGAGTGCTAGGCAAGCCATGTTTTATATGAAACGAATTTTTTTTTCTTTCTTATGTTTGGTCTTTGCTCGATAAATGCTCGCTCACCATTATTTTAAAATACAAACAGGGTTGTTTACGAGGAACTTGGAAAATATGGAGATCTGGATAATCAAGTTTTGTGCCGTGAGCGTGTTGAGGAACTAGAACCAAGTATACGCTACTGTTTGCACAAAATTGGTGAATCAAATTTACAAGCTTCTGAACTTGTACACATCGGGGAAATTGAAGGACCTGCACTGGACCTTTTTAAAGCTAAATTAGAGGTAGGTTAATAATTAAATTAACTCAATTCAATTCTACAGCCTTGACCAACTCAATAAAATTTCAACATTACATATTTAGATTCGATTCTCTATGAAAATTCACACAAATCTAAGTTTCTTTTATTATCTTGTATCTATGTCAGGCTGTAATGGCTGAAGCTAGAACTCAGCAGGCTGCATCTATGACCGAATTTAATTGGCTTGGTCATAGATTTCCCATATCAAATGCAAAGACTAGGGTTGCCATATTGAAAGGTTTGTTTTCTATCTTTAGAGATTAATGGTGCGTCATATTTATCAATGTGGCAGTAGCCAAGTTATCAATGTTTGTGTTTTGTTCTATCGGACTTAACTAGAAATGGCATGTAATAGTGTTAGCAAACAATAATGTGCATGGGTTCCTTCTATACTCAGGAAATAGTAATATAATATGTTTAGGAGTATGCTTGTTCTACATGATAATTAGTGCAAACACTTCTATTTATTCCCTTTTCCCATTCATGTTTTTCTTTCTAGTGTTGATCACTTTTAGTGGTTGTTTCTGAAAGATTATGTAGTATGTATGCTCTATTGTCCAAAACAGAACTTTGGGGATAATTTGCAATACTTGCCACATTGGAAGCTTGAATCTATAAGTTCAAAGTTCTGATATGTTACATGTTGGGTTTGGCAAGAAACCAGTCTATGCTATTATCTCATCACAGTGTTGCACTGCTATGCATATTAATGTGAAAACCACATTTTGATACATTTGTGTGATTCAGGGTATATAATTTACTTTCCTTATTTTTTTTGACATTTGTGTGATTCAGGGTATATAATTTACTTTCCTTATTTTTTTTTACATTTGTGTGATATATGTGACTTATTCTTTCAGCTCAGGAACTGGAAAAAGAGCTTCATGATAGAATGGAAGGTGCTCTTCCTGCTGAGAAAAGACTTGCTGTTTATGACAAAATTTTTGCTGCATATCATGAAGCCCGGGGATCCATTCGCAATGACTTGGTATGTCGTGGAAACTTATTTAGTTAAAGCTTTGGTGTATGGTGTGCTGTAATCAGAGGACTATACCTTTATATTGGAATGGAAAAAGCTGATTATTTTGTCTGATGGAATTGAGATGGATCATTCTGGAAGGAATATGCATACTCTTTTAGTTGTTATCTTTCCACAGGCAGGGGTGTCGTTTCGTATTCCATCATGGAATGGAGTGAAAATTACATTTTAACTCGATTTTATAAATGTAATCTTCAATAACGTACATCTTTTTTTTTTATGAAATTACAAAACTTAATATTTCATTTTAAAAAATAACTAGACAATTTATTTTTCATCAATAATAATCTTAATTGGCGTTTTAATGAGGTTTTGTTGTATTAAACCATTATGAGAGACTGTATAAAGTTCATACTAAAACTCTTCCCATTCCAGCCAATCAAACAAACCTTTTAGTCTTCAAAGTTCAAAGCATTTCCCATCCCTATGAAGTGGATGAAATGTTAGTTACAAAAGCAAGGTTGATTTTTTTTTATATATTTTGATAAAGATTACTTAGATTTTGTTTGTTTTTAGGCTACTGCAGGTAGCTCTGAAAACATAAAGGATGATTTGAGTGGGCTTGACAAAGCTATAGGTGCTGTACTAGGGCAGCGAACCATTGAACGCAACCAACTGTTGGTTAGCATAGCTAAGAGTAAACTTAGCAAGGCCCGTGATGAAAAGAATGAGAAAGTCACCAAACCTGAAGAGCTTGTGAGGTTATTTGATCTTCTTTTACAGGTATAGAAGATGCTTTGTTCTTCATTGGTGATTTCAATTGTAGGGGTTGAGAAATGGGTGTCCTTAATAAAATATCAAAACAGGGTTGGGTCACTCAAAACACTTTTTGCTCTTTTAAAACTAGATATAATTGCCAAGGCTATATTATCTCATAAATTATCTGAAATTTTTGATAGATGAATTACGAGGTTTTATGTAACACAACTACACTGTGGGCAACTCTCGACTTGTTTGACACTTTGACCCTTTCAGCCCATTTGATCTGATTCTTTATAGTTGTTTTTTTATTTTATTTTACCCGCTCAAGATAAAACATAACCCAAATCAATAAATGGGCCACCTCTAGTTAATTATCATTTCTGCGCTTCTGACAAATGTTTGTTATTGTTGATTATAGAATACATCAGATCTTTCTGACTTGTTGAGTTCTGGAAGAGACAAAAAAGAGGAAGAAGTGGCATTATATGAAGAATGTGAAATCAAAAGCCACATTTTTCGAGCAGAAAGGTTTGCATGGCACCGTTTATTCATTAATTTTTTCACTGCAGATTTGTGTGATTTTTTTCTTTCTAAATTTAAAATATTACCTGGTGAGAATTATGGTCAATCTATTTAAACAAGATGCCATGCGTGGCTATTTGACTAGTATATGATATTTTCTAGAATCTTGTTCTGTTTTGGCTGAACCACACTGAACTGGCAAAATAACTGGAAGTATTCGATGGTCAGTGTCTTATTTTTGTTTGCTATGCATCCAACTGCTTGCAAACTAGTCTCATTATGACCCATTTAGGGTTGGATTCTCTTCTCTTCACTCATTGACTTGCATATTAGTTTTACACTTTTTAGGTTAGAAATCGGGAAGAAAAAGAACCTGAGATATTTGGCAACAGTAATTTTGCACCCCATCAAAGAATAAAAATATCTGAAAAACAATGTTTGATTAATCATAAATGAAAGTCTAACCTATGTAAGGTTATTGCAACAATTGTACAAGATTTGAATCGTATTTATGATAAATAAAATAATAAATAAAACTAGTCTTGTTCGTTATTTCTTTTGCAGGTGTTTTTTCTTGGCCAAGTCTTATAGCTCAGCTGGGAAGAGGACAGAAGCATATTCTTTGTTTTGTCTTGCTCGCTCTCTGGCTGGAGACGCGTTGAAGAAACTTAGGAGTGCGGCTTACCATGATCAGGTTTTTATTCTGGAACTCAAAAGTAAATAAAAGCTTTAGCAAGCATAAATTCAATTCAAGCCTATATATATGATTGATTGTTTTTTTAACAGGCGACGATCAAAGACTTGGAGACATTGTATAACAATTGCAGATCCAACAGTTGTATTGAACATGCAATGGGGATTATGGAACACGAGAAGGCTCCCGAGGATCTTTCAAAAAAGATTTCTACTGTATCAATATCTGGGAGCGATAAAAAGGTATGGATCAGAAAGAAATTCATAATCTACCACAAAACAAGGACTTCATATATAGCCAAAGTTTACATCTTGTCCACTTAAATATTTTTACAAATATGGTGGGGAATGTTTTAAATAGACTCTAGTCAAAGTACTTCATTTAACCATCATATGCACTTCACGTGTTAACTGATAAGTCAACACTTCATTTCTTATCAGAAGCCACTCATTTGCTTATGAATGAGTTTAGACTGGGATGATCTTTTATTTTCTTATGGGTCAAAATTGGGTTAAATCAACAAACTTAGCTTAGAAGGAGCAAGTCTAACGTGCCAAAAGTCACCTACAGTGTATTTTTAGTTCATAAAACCTCGATCAGTTTTTGCATAAAGTAGACTATATCTGAAATACTATGATTTTTGTAATTGTATTTGACGCACTATCAATAAGAAAAATGTGTTTCAACTTTCAAGTCAACCTGTGCAAAAATGACCCAATTTGACTGGTAACCTATCCTCTGCATTATGCCACCTCTACTTATTTGTTGGGCAAACTTCGTGTGAGTTTTACGTGCATCAAACTTGCATGTATTTTAATTTTCAGGTGGAAAAGTTCCTCATTGAGAAATTGGATTCTTTCGAGTCTGCTGTTGGTGATTCAAGCACAAAAGTAGCACCGCGTATTGCAGCATACCAACCATCCTTCCAAGCAATTGCTCGCAATCCCATAGTTCTTGATCTCGCCTATAATTCAATTGATTTCCCATCAATTGAGAACAGGATGAAGAAAGACAAAAAGGGTTTCATCAGTAGGCTCTGGGGATAAATTATACAATCAGAATTCAGGATGATTTTCATTAAAGTTTCTTAGATTTCGAACAATTTTGTTACTGTAATGTCGATTTTCTGGCCGCTTACTGTGTGTTGCTTTTAACCAGTTACTGATGAGGTTTATTTGGATTTAAATGAGGGATAAGCTTCTTGCTCAATAAATTGGTAAGAATGTAAGATCTGAAAAGTGATAACTGTTCAAATTTGGGGGGCTATTTATGTAATGTTAATCTAGAGAACGGCATAATTAAAACCAAATTTTAATGTATGTAATATGTCAATTCTGTAAACTTTATATAATCAAATTATCAACGTTTAATAAAATAAAAAAATTAAATAAAAAAATATAAGTAGTTATTAAAACAACCATATTTTCGAATTATATCATAACAAAATCAACATAATTACTTATTTTACATAATAAAGTATTTCAATGTAACTTTAGTATATTAACATTTTTATACTTTTTAAAATACTGGTACACGTAAAAACAAACTTCTATCACTTAAACGGGTTAAGATTTGATCAAGTGACGCCCTAAACGTATTAAATGTATAAAAATGTTGGCACTAACAACTGTTTTATCAAATAAGCTGATATGCATTTTTATTTAAAACAACTAAAATTGGAGAAATGCTTTTTCCCGTCAATTAAAGAGTATACATGAAACTTCACTTCAGTTAATAAAAAAAACTGTCTACATAGCCTCCACATATGTAAGATTGTTTATTAAATTGACATGTTTAAAAGTTTCATAAGTACAACTACCCTTTAATTTTATGATATTGTATATAACCTTGTTTTCAAAGGTTGGCGTCAACCTTTAGAAAAAGACCAAAAAATTTTTTTTCTAAATTGACAAACATGACCCATATCTTTCTAAATTGACAAAACGAACCCTTACTTTCTAAGTTGACATACTTTCTAAACGACCCAAAGTGTGACCCCCTCAACTTTCTAAAGTTTCAAGCTTACGCTAAATTAATTTCTTGCGCTTTTATTTTTATGGATGTGTCTGTATAAATTCGAGTCCATCTAAGCTTTAACGTATTTTTCTTAAAACGAGTCAGGTCAATTATAAAATATTTTCTTTATGTACATTATGAGTTGTACTACATTTCGATATAAATTTTTCTTAAAAACAACCGGGTTACATGTAATACGTTTTCATTCGATGGTATAAATTTAACTGACCATATGTTTCGACGTAAGTTCAATTGGAAACGAGTCTGTTCAATTGTAGTTTATATTTTATGACGTCACGTACAAAGCCAACGCACGTGTCTATTTTATATATGTTGTGTAAATTTTACCAATCACATATAACACATTTTCATTCAACGACATGAATTCAGATTATTTTATATTTCAACATAAATTCAGTTCGAAAATAAGTCAAGTCAGTTGTAGTCTATACTTGATCATATCACATACGACGCCTCCACAACGCGTGACGGGAAAAAAAAACTAGTTAACCTAACTTTGACTTTGGTTCAAAACATATGAAAGAAACTTAATTGGTTAAAACTTAAAAAGTAGTTGATGGTTAGTTTTTTGGCGCGCAATATGAGTATGGTACGGACAGCCATAGCCCCTTATAAATTAAAAAAAAAAAAAAAACACTTTGGCATTGAATGGCAGCCATGAAAATTCGTTCTCTTTCTCCTCATCATTCGGACCCCTTCATATCCCTCAATTTGCATTACAGTTTCACCTTTTTCCTCTCTAATTCGATTTCAATCTGTGTTGACAGAGACTCGATTTCAATAGCCTGTATCCAATTTCGTTTCGATACATTTTGTGACCTAGAAGAAAGCTTTCTAAACTGGTTGTGTGTGTTCCTTTTAATGCTGGAGGTTTGGATCGATGCAGACCACAGACACAACCATGTATTTCTCCAAACTCGAAGATTCCCCAATGTTTCGTCAACAGGTCTGCGTTTTTGCCTTTTACAAAACTTTTTTTTTTATTATAATATGAGGAAATGCTATGCTAGTTGTGTATGTTATAATGTAAAAAATCCTAATTAATATTGTTGTCGTTCAATTGTGCCACACATTGGATTGTTGTCAAACGAAATTTGTATAAAACAGGATTAAACAACCCAAACAAATGACATCATTGTTGGCGGATCGGAGTTTAAGCGCAGCAATCAACACGTGAGATTGTGAGAATACCTCACGTCTCTTTTATTATTAATCAAACGAAAGACTTAGCCGAGGATTACAATATCCCTACACCTATGTTTATACTAAAAAAACTATCCTTGCTAAACAAGTTCTCCTAGTTAAACTTAAACTATAAATCAAGACTTACTTATTGGCTCTTTAAAACTCTTTAGCCAATTTGCAACTTCAATGCTTTAATTATTAGAAATAAATCAAGACTCGCAATCTATAGCGTCAGTCCTGTTGGCGGTGGATTGGAGACAGATTCATTCCACCTGATGATGATGATTTCATATTCAAGAAAGATAAGAGATTGTGAGGGCTGTTTTTTTTTTTTCATACCCAAATAGCAAGCCAAACAAGGAATGGGATTGATTTTGATGGGCTTAAACGTTTCGGGGTTAGTAGGGATATCATGAAGAAGAGAAGAATATCTTCATTAGGGTATTCTTTAAACAATTTACAAAGTTTTGATGATCTTGCAGCAAAAGATGTACAGTTTGCTGCTGCTATGCAGACCTGAACATCATTTGAATTGGTTTAGTTCATAGAAGATTTGTTTATAGTGTTTATAAAAATTCAACTTAAACACACACTCCTTATCCTTGAATTTGATGCGCCTTGGATGTCAAGTGATGTGTATGCCCATCGGTGACTTCTAAATAAAAGTTTGAGTCGTTCGATTGCCCATACTTGGCAACTTGGACTTTTTTTGTTGGTGTTTTCGAATGTAGAATATGATCATACCAGTATATTATATTTATTATTCCCTATTACATGTATGCACTAAAACTAGTAAGTTTGGCTTAATAAACCAAGAACTTTACAAAAACTCGAAAGGAGAAAATAAAAATGAATTTACTGATTCAATTTACAGGAAGCATATGATTATTGGAGTTTATTATGTAGATCTTAGTGTTATTGTATGAAATCAAAGAGGTTATGATGAGATAGATTAAGGAATAATGGTTATTATGTAGGTTTTTGCAAGGCATATATGCTGTATACCTAATAGTTAAAATGTTTTTTTCATGCCTTCAGATATTGATAAAACACTTCACATTTTCAAATATGTAACATGTAAATGTATAATACACTGTGATGCAGCTCCAATGTTTGGAAGAAATTGCAGAAACTTTGAGGGACAGAGGTTCAAGGTTCTTTAAAGGCTGTCGAAAATATACGTGAGGATTATTTCTTTCTTTTTTCTTCATTTTCAGAATTATTTTATCAGGCTGTGGAAAATGGGTAATTACTTATTGAAATTGTGCAGAGAAGGCCTAGGAGAAGCCTATGATAGAGATATTGCCTTTTCAAGCTCCCTTGAAATTTTTGGTGGTGGACCTGATCCAATTTCTTTGGCATTTGGAGGTAAAATTTACTTTATATTCTCTTAAAAAACTTTTTAAATTGTTTATTATGTGTTAATGGTGATACCATATGTTTTTTCTTATGAACACAGGCCCTGATATGATCAAATTTGCGGTTGCTTTTAAAGAACTGGGAGCATACAAAGAAAATCTTCGATCTCAGGTCTCAATTTGCATGATTATATTTATTTTAGCTCAAGTTTACAATATAACCACCAATATAAAAATATTTATTTGCACTTTGTCTTTTCCAGATTGAGCATACACTAAGTGATAGGTTACTGCGATTTACCAATATTGAGCTGCACGATATCAAGGTTACATGATTTTCTATTTGTATTTGTATTATTCAACAAAAAGGCTAAGTAGATTTCGTGTTTTGCCTTTGTGATTTAAATACTCTATTGAATTTTGTATGATGCAGGAAGCTAGGAAGCGATTTGACAAAGCTGATGCTGTTTATAACCAGGTAATTTTATTTGGTTGTTTTTAACTGTAGATGTGGTTATTAGTTTTAAGTAATTGACTTCCTAATATATTTGCACAATTTGGTACAGATACGCGACAAATATTTATCACTAAGGAAAAGTACGCGGTCAGAAATAGCTTATGCCACGGAAGAGGTATATGTGCTATCTCTCATAGTTTATAAATATCAATTTAATATTAATTCGATAACTTAGTGATAGTTTTACGTGGGTGACCATCTTTATTTATAATTCTAATTTGGTAGACACATTTTAGGAACTTTACAGTGCCAGAATGATGTTTGAGCAAGCTCGCTTTAGTCTGGTACTTCAACTTTTCACTACCATTATGGGCGTGTTACATCTTATAAACTATCAAGGTATATGATATACTTTTTACAATAAAACCATAGGTTTGTGCTCTTTCAAATGTTGAGGCTAAAAAAAGATTTGAGTTTTTGGAATCTGTGGGTGAAGCAATGGATGCCCATCTTCAGTATTTCAAGCAGGGATATGAATTATTACTTCAAATGGAGCCTTATATCCACCAGGTTTTATTATTAATATTTTTTCTCAACTTTCTTGTTCTCTAGATAAAAAAAATAAAGTTAACATCTCTTTTTTATTTTACAGGTATTACAAAATGCACAAAAATCTAGAGAAAGCCATTATTCTGAGCAGCAAGCTTTAAATGAAAGGATACAAGAGTACAAAAGGCACATTGATTTTGGAAATAAAAGTTGTAATCCTTCAGTTGGTAATCGAGATATAGCACACCTAACTTCTAGAAACTCCCATAAGTTAGTACAAGCGGTTATGCAGTCTGCTGCAGAGGGGAAGGTACTCCTTTTGTATATTATGTTCAGGTTGGGTAATGGGTCAGGATGGGTCAGTTTAATCTAGAACACATTTCGTTTGAAATCATCAGACTTATTGAAGTTACACTTTTGGCTATTTGTTTCCTTATAAACTAAGTGTTTTTTTTATCTTTCTGAACCATTAGAGATGATTCATAACCCAAAACCGACCCAGTCATACGTTTATGGGACGAAATTGCCACCTCCAACTTTCGGAATATTTATTTTTCTTTACATTTCTTTAATGGCTAATTCTTCAATAGTTTAGGTTCAAAACATCAAACAAGGATATCTCGGTAAACGCTCTTCAAGTCTAAGGGGGGATTGGAAAAGAAGATTTTTTGTTCTTGATAATCGAGGGATGTTGTATTACTATCGCAAACAATTGAATAGACCCTCTGTAAGTCTATTAAAGTTGCATAGTATACATAAGATATCACCCTTTTTATTTTATAATTTTTCAAATTTGAGTGAAATTCAGGGATCTGGTACACAGAAGAGTAATACCACTGAACCAGTCCCTGGATTACTGAGCCGGTGGCTATCTTCTCATTATCATGGTGGCGTTCATGATGTGGCACGCCACACGGTCAACCTGCTTACATCTACGATTAAGGCTGATGCAGAGCAGTCAGACCTCAGATTCTGTTTTAGGATTATTTCACCAACAAAGATATACACTTTGCAGGTGAGTTTGTTGCCTGTTGATTATGATGGGTGGATTTATATTATGTTTTATCTCTTTGTGGTCAAAGTAGTAAAATTGTAATAAATAGCCAAAAAAAATCTTGCTTTTTTACCCAACCTGTTTTAGCCTTGTTACTCCATCTTTTGGAATTTGATAAGCAGGCAGAGAGTACGCTGGAACAAAGCGATTGGATTGACAAAATAAATGGAGTAATAGCTTCATTATTAACTTCCCAATCACCTGAGTTGGTAGGTATAGTCATGTTCTACATCACTATCTTTGGTTTATTTTCCAGATTTTAAGATTGCATTTATTTTTTTCTCAGCATCTATGTAAGAGTCCCTCGGGTAAAACTAGTTTTATAGGAGAAAAACCATTGGGTCAAGATAAAAAGACATATGAAAAATGTACCGACAAGGATCATGATTCTAAAAGCATGATGCGTGTATGTAAAAGTTCACAACAGTTACAATATAGTGTGAGAACTGAGAGGCCTGTTGATGCTTTACAAAATGTGCCCGGTAATGATAAGTGTGCTGATTGTGGTTCACCTGAACCTGATTGGGCTTCCTTAAATCTTGGTGTTCTTATCTGCATTGAGTGTTCTGGTGTTCACCGAAATCTTGGCTGTCATATATCCAAGGTTAGTCGTCTATTTTACCTTGGATTTCGTAGCACTTTACCAATTGCCATAGCTTATGTTTGGATTTGTTGGAATGTAGGTAAGATCTTTGGAACTTGATGTGAAGGTATGGGAACCTTCTGTCATCACTTTGTTCCAGTCACTGGGTAATCTATTTGTTAATTCAATATGGGAGAAATCACTGTCTGATAATGGAATTCTTGGTGCCGATGAATTGCTTGGAAGGTAACTCCAATTTGATTTGTTTCAGCTACAAACAATATATTCTTCCTTGGATCGTTACGACCTGAGTAAATGAGAAATGAAGTCAATATTATAGTAGTCATTAGAGTTGCTACCAATTTCAACCCATGTACTTATAAATGATGTTTACTGTGAACAGGCCAAAAGTCGCTCAGTGTTTTTTAATGCATAAAACCTCCTAAAGCGTTCTATTAAAAAAGTCCACATATATTGTTAAAATAATATTTTTGTCAATCATGCATTGGTTCTTAACAATCAACACTCTGTTATCAAAAAGTGTTCAGGTTAAAAAAAAAAAAAAAACAGGCCAACCCATAATGAAGATTACCTGTTTTGACTTTTGACCCGTTACTGAGGTTCAGTCCGCCTAAACCACCCATTTTTCCAGGTCATCATAACATATCATCTTCAGATGGAAAAACTGATGTGAGCAGACTGTAGTTTTTGACCTTCAGGCATTGTATTTTTTATGGTGTAGGTCACCGGAGTCTGATAAATCAAGAGAGTCCATTGGGAAGCCGGGTTCTGAAGAGCATATATCCACAAAGGAAAAGTTCATTCATGCAAAGGTACTTTTTATGTTTCCATTTTCAGTTTATTTCCAACCATTTTTCAGTTACTTTCTTCCAACAATACAAGTTAACAGAGGAATTTCATCTTATGCAGTATGCAGAAAAGCGTTTTATACAAAAAGTAAAGGATCCGCGTCACCTCATTTTACTTGAACAACACTTATGGGAAAACGTCCGTGCTAATGACAAAAAAGCAGTTTACCTCCTAATTATAATATGTGAGGCAGATGTGAATGCTGCTCATGGTCATGCCTCATATATATCTTCGTCTGTAGCTCGAATCATGCACTTTGAAGATGATAGTGATGCTGATCATGAGTTTGACTATCTAAAAGATTATACTACAGATGATCCCTCGAAATCATCTTTGACCTCAATCAGAGAGATTGATGATCCTTTAACTAATGAATCTCTTAACGGGTGTTCTCTGCTCCACTTGGCATGCCAAACTGCTGACTCTGCGATGGTGGAGCTGCTTTTACAGCATGGTGCAAACATTAATGCTTCTGATTCAAATGGTCAGACACCACTGCATCATAGTATAATCAGAGGAAGACTTGAAATTGCACAGTTACTTCTTAGCAGGTAATGCTTTTGTTTGTTAACGTCTTTTTTTTTAATCAGAAAATCTTGCAGATGTTTGTAAGTTGTGCATTAGTGGTAACAATGTTGACCCATTTACTAACAAATCAGACTAAATCAGACCACTGTAATAGTGTAATGGGTCAAACTGGTTAGGCTACAATTTTTTAACTAAAAGGAAACGGGCGGAAGTCATCCAAAAGTGTGTATTCAAGCGTACAAAAACCATGCAATGTTCTTTATTAAAAAAGCTTAGATTACTTTGTAGTATTATAGGTTCCAAAATTATTTTTAGCACACTATTTATAATGTTCTTGCAGGTCAGCTAAACCCCATTTTGACCCATACTTATAAATTGACTGAACCTGCAACTCTCACAAATGAATGTTTTTCAGCACATATTTGTAAAAAAAAATCGTCTCCATCCCCTGATTCTTTAACAAAGATCAGATATGAAGTTGAATTATTTGCATGAGCTTGAAAGTGGAAAAGTTTTATTGATTTTTCTTTCTGTAATAATATTTGTTGTAGGGGAGCTGATGCACTAGCAGCAGATACAGAAGGGAAAACGCCACATCAGCTCGTGACAGAATTGGGAATTGATGACATCCAAATCCTTGCCCTCTTACGAGAACCAAAGAGATAGCATATTAGCATATACATGATATTCTAGTATTATATATGCACGATTTCAGCGAGTTATGATAGTAGGAACTTTAGTGTGGCGTACATCATCAATCATTCTATTTACTTATACCATCAAGATTGAAGCCGGTTGGTGAATTTACAATTTTGTAAGAATTACAGTTATACATAATTCATGATATAAATGCCAGAACTACTAAACAGATTCCTATCACACTGAAGAATTTGATAGGGGATCTACATTTTGTTGTATAGAGAATGCTTGAGGTACTTGTTTAAATTTCTATAAATTCCCATTGTTTTTGGTACTGCTGGCCCACATGAAAGATTGGTTAGTAGAGACAGGTTGTCTTAAAGTTTAGGTGGTTCGGGTTGCACATGGGTCCAAACTGGGCGAAATTTCCGGCCCAACACTATGTGTCACATCTGGGCTTCCCTCAAAAACACCTAATTGTCTATTGGAGTTGATATTCAGAACATACAACCCACAGAATTATAAACTTTAAATTTGCACTTGATGTGTTGGTTATTAAATTTAGAGAAAATGAGAAAATTAGGCAATTAGCAGGTTGAACCGACCCGAGATGCTTGAACCATTTTAGGCCATTCTGACCCCTTACCCAACCCACACATTATACCACATCTAGTTTTTATATGAAGGCAAACAAACTGAATTATGCATGCCCTACTAAAGATTCTCTAAGCAAAAACATCACTACTAACCCTTTTTCATTGAATATACCAAAAAGCATTGTAGGTTAAAGTACAACACTACAACAAAAAAAGATAATAGAAACAACTAAAACAATGAAGATCTCAAACTGTGTAATATTAATATATTCAGCTTGAGATGTATGTACCCGTCTGTCAAGTATAAGAAGACCATTCAAACCTTCATTATATTTTCTTTAAGCCATGAGAAGTCAAGAAAATTGCCACATCCTCAAGAAACACAGTGCCATGACCTGTGCAACATAACATATTATTAGCACTAGAGAAACAATTCTCTGACTACATAAGTAGCTGTCCGTTTTTTTGTGTAATGTTGTTTGCATAGTTTGCAATTTCAACTTAATTAGTTATAATTCCGTTACAAAAATATTAGTTATAATTGAGTTAATTTGGATTATGGCTTATTAAAAACGACTCAAATGGATCAAACGGAAAGCTAGAATGAAAGTAGGTCACAAATGGGCTGAAAATCGCCTTGAATGCATTTAAAATGCACACAACCTTTTAAATCATCTTATTAAAAAAAATGAAGATCACATCACTATTGTAATAATATAGTTTCTTGCGATCATATTTAAGGAAAAAAAAAATTAAAAACGGACAAACAGTATTTGTAGGTCTTTGCCGTCCCAACAAAGTGTGTGTGCGCGACGAGGTTTGACATGAATCAACCATGTCCATTACCCAACCCACCAATTTTGCAACCTCCATTGTTCAGTGTCATTTCTGAACCATTAAATGACCCAGAAAGAAAGAAACAAAGTACAGTAATGGAGAATTGACAACCAGAAACTGAAAAAAAAACATCTTACAACGTTACAACAAGTTAAAAGACTCGTATTTACCCGCTGTTATTTATGCACCTGGTCACCAAAAAAAACCATGGTTCATTTTCTCCCAACCACTATCAGCTTCATGCTGGTTAATAAAATCGGTTAAATAGTCGCTTGTGGGAACCAGGATTGCACCCAAGAACAGAACTTTCAAACAACTTGGTTCGGTAAAGTGAGTCCATTTTTCTCCCAACCACCATCAGCTTCGTGCTGGTTAATAAAATCAGTTAAACTAGACGCTTGTGGGACCCATCCAAAACCTTCCATACTTTTCAAAACTTCAGCCAAGCTATTCTTGTATCCTGCACTATGCAACCTGTGTACTAAAGTGGTACATGTAGCAAAACTAAGCATAACCCCGCGTTTTCCCGATTTCATCAATCGAGGCCACTGCTTCTTTAAATTTACCATTTTGACACAACATGCCAACCAATTTATCATAAACATCACGACCCGATAAGCCCTTTTGTAACAACTCATCTAAAAGCATAAAAGATTTCTCCAGACTCCCTTGATCTTCATCCAACATGTTGTATACCATAGTATCCAAACCTATACCTTTTGCCACCATGTCTTCAAATATCGAAACCATTTTATCTTTATTTCCAGATCTCAAGTAACCATGCGCTAAGCATGTGTATGTTACAATCGTTGGCCTTAAATCCCGATTTTGCATTTCAATGAAAAGATCTTCTGCTTCTTTCATCATCTCAGCTTTACAGTAACAATCGATTAAGATTGTAAACGTGACGTGATTTGGTTTTATTTGCTTATTATCGATCATATCTTTCAATAATTGATCGGCTTCCAATATCATCCCTGACTTACAGTACGCATCTATCAAAGTGTTGTAAGTATGTGCAGAAACAAACCCTTTTTCCACCATTTTGTGGAATAAAGTCAACGCCTTTTCAATCTCAATTTCTTTGCAGCACCCGTTGAGAAGCGCGTTATATACAACATAATCGGGTTGAATTCCGCTTTTGTCCATTTGGTCAAATAACTCAAAACCGCAAGACAAATTCCCGGATTTACAGTATCCATCTATCATTGTAGCATAAGTCACACCATCGGGTGTCAAACCCTTAGACGAAACTCCATCAAACACTTCACGAGCCTTTTTTATGTCACCCGACTTGCATAATCCACCAATCAAAACATTGTAAGTAACAATATTTGGATTAACCCCTTTACTTATCATTTTATCAACCATATTGAAAGCTTCTTTAAGATCCCCTTTTTTACAGAACCCAGAAATCATAGACGTGTAAGTGATCACATCCGGATTCAGACCTTTTTCCATAAGTTCAGACAAGACCGCAAGCGCTTTATCCATTAAACCATTTCTAGCAAGACCATTGATGAGTACACTATACATGTGCATATCAGGAAGAATATTTTTTCCTAGCATACTTTTAAATATCGAGAATGCTTCATTTGTGTTTCCTTGTTTGCAGTGACCATCTATCATAGACGTAAATATAACACGATCTGGCATTATATTACAATTCACCATTTCCTTAAAATACTTATCTGCAACCTCCATGTCCGGTATCCTACAATATCCACTGATCACAGCACCATAACTGAAAGCATTCAGCTTTACACCATTAGCCCTCATTTGAGCCAAAACCGATTCCACTTCTTCCATTCTTCTATCACCACAAAGACCGATGATAAGTGAATTATAGCAATAAACATCCGGGCAAGTACCTTCCTTTTTCATACCATTTAAAACCGCAATCGCTTCTTCAAAGCGCCGTGCTTTACATAGCCCAGATATAATAGAATTATAAGACACAACATTTAACCTAACCCCATTAACAAACAACTCGTCTTTCAACCTCAAAGCCTCATCAACACACCCTTGTTTCATGAACCCATCAATCAACGCGCTATAAGCAACATGATCCGGAAACACACCTACCTTCGACATATCTTCTAAAACAATCCTTGCCTCTTCCAATCTCTTTGTTTTACACAACCCATCTATAAGCGCCGTATAAGTATACCGATCAGGAACAAAACCTTTTTCCGTCATTAACCTCATCATCTCAAAAGCTTCATCTATAACCCCACCTCTACATAACCCTCCAATAAGCACATTATACGTTACCAAACTCGGCTCACGCCCGTTTTCCCCCATTTCAACAAAAACCCTTTTCGCGTCATTCACCTTCCCGTCTTTACACAAAGCACTAATCAAATTAGTGTATATATAAACATCAGGAACAATCTTCAACCCAATCATCTTATCATACACCTTCCAAACCAACTCGTGTTTACGACGTTTCAACAAACTCGTAATCAACGAATTAACACAAGCCGAGTCCGGAAATCGCTCCCTACTATCAACCCGTAACACAAAACTAACAGCTTCATCCAACATCCCTTTATTCTTATACCCATCAACAACCATACCATACATCATACCCCAAAACTTAAACAAACCCTCACTTTCCACACAAAAACTATCGATTTCATCGATAATAACCGAAACCGGCATCCGGGTATCAATCATCTGTCCTAACACAACACTAGCATGCCTTAATTGACCTGAATTACAAAGCACAACACCAAGAATCAAAAAAGATTTAAGGTTTTGAGCAATACCCATTTGGTGAACAGACCAGTTGAAGAAATGGAGGAGACGGTTAGGGTCAAGTGTTTGACTTTGTTGAAGAACAGATTGGATAACATGTGGGTTAAGGTTGTTTAAAAGATTGGGTGATGTGTTGAGGAGGTGGGGCCAGTTACGGTGTTTTAAAAGAGATGTGATTTGATTGACTGTTTGGTTGTTGATTTGTGTGGTGGTTGATGATGATGAGTTTCTTGATTGGATTGGTAAGATGATGAATCTGTTGGTGATGAGAGATGGGTTTCTGTGTGTGAATAATAATAATCTGATCATTGTTTTATGTGAGTTTAGGGTATGAATTGCTGCATTTGATGATTTGGTGGAGATGTAGAGAAGGCTAGGGTTTGATGAGCTTTTGGTTAATGGACGCTGGTGAAGTATTTGATTCTGTATGGTATGATGTGATGATACACACCTTTCAACAAGAACTTGCTTTTTTTATGTTTGGGTGGATGAAAATCACAAACAAGTTAAGGTTCTTTTTTAGGGCAAAATTGGAATGGGAAAAATAACACTGGTGAACTCTATGCCAAAGCGATATGGGTATCAAATAGAAGTGTTTATCGAATCGAATAATGAATTTTTGAATTAATCGAATTGAATTTTTTGAATAATTTATTTTTTACTGAATTCGTATTTGATTCGAATTCAAATAAAAGCTGACCAATTCGAATTCGTATTCGAATAAAAAATCAATTCAAATTCGAAGCGAATTCGAATAAATTCGTTTAAGGTTAAGATTTAAGTTATGTGTTTTAATTAGGCTTGGGCTTGGTAATGGGCTAATTTATGATTTAAGTTAAATTTATAGATTAACCCAAGTTCTACAGTTATGTATATGTGTGTGTATATTATTTTTATTCGAATTTCGAATCTAATCAAATTTAAAATCATAAAATCGTATTCGAGTTACTGAACTCGAATTTAATCGAATTCGAATACGAATTCTTGATCATCGAATCGAATTCTGAACACCCCTAGTATCAAACATTATGAAATTAAAATTAAAAAAAATAATATTTAAATTCAAATTATGTTTGATAATACTATACAAATGTTTTTGAACCTACTATTACATATAAGAACCTGCTAAGCACGTATATATTCATAAATGTAGTCAGTTTGGTAAGAATGTATTTTTTTTAACCAATTTCATGTAAAGGGTATGTTTAAACGCTCGTTCATTGTGCAAGTTAGACTTAATACGTAATCAGCTTTAAGTAAGGGCCATGTACAAACAATCTAAATAGTGTTAGAAGTTAATCTTGATTCATTATCAAAACATGTGTTATTTCAGAATTGTACATATGTTAGGTTTATTATGTTAAAGTCCTAAGTCTAGAAAACAATATATGTGAACCGGTTTGTCACATATTTAGCGAAGGGTCATGTCAGTTTATGATTAAGGCCACGTCGGTTCAAGTATGCACCGATTGGTTATGTATATAAGGTCGAACCATATTGTATTTTTACTGTGTGAAAGATCAAGTTTCTTAAACTTCCTTTCTAATAACTTCCCTCCATTTATTTCCCTCTCAAAACCAATCGCATATAACAAAAACAAATCAGATTTCATTCCAGATTTCAACAAATAGCTCATCGTGCAAGTCAACAAATAGCTCATCGTGCAATCAAGCTCCTTGATCGCGTGAAGAAAGTTGTGCAAAGTAATTCCCCAGCTACTAAGGGCCAATGTTTTATTTTCAATAGAGTAGGTTTTGCAATACAAAAAGGGGTAGCGGCGCAACTTGTGGCCCGTTTACCTACGTATCACTTGTAATTGGTTGTTTTGGTTTAATAAAAAAAAAAAAAAAAAAAAAAATTTAACAAGAAAAGAGTCACTTGTGTGGTTATATAACGATCATGTTTCACAGTCATGGTTTTCAAAACTCGACCGTCAAGGCGTCAACTAGACCAGGAACCGACTACATAATAGGTCCCGGTCAAATACATTTGAACCGCCTCTAGTTGAACCGGCTGATTATCTATCTAGCAGGATAAACCGGCGAAGCAGACAAGGTGATTGAAACTTCATATTCTGTGTTGCAAAGTCACGGTCATAGTACACTGTTAAAACAATACGTCCAAGCGCTTATGTAATTCTGGTTCAGTATTAACGACACCCTGTGAGCTATTTTCATTAGCTAAAAGGGTTCTTTTACAAACTGGCAAAAACCGAAAAGATTTTCTATTTTTTTTTTCTTTTTTGCAGTTTACATTATTCTGATTACCAAACGCATGGGTTTATACAACATCTTATTCACAAATTTTGATGAATCAATCACTGGAATGAGATTGTCTCTGGGTAATATTGAGTGCGTCTAAAACCTTCTGTATCTCCATAGTCATGGCACTGTCTACACTCCCGGATGACAGTTTCTTATGCGCTTTCTGTAAGTGAAGCTTTAACGAGCTGCTGCTTAAGCCTGCGTTCTTCCCGCATATCGGACACACCTTAATTGATGGCTTCTTTTGTTGCCATTCCATTGAAACCTTTCCATGTAACTTCTTGTCTAATTCCAAAAGTACCCTTGCAAAACCGTCGTTCGGTTGTGCTCGCCTGTGGACTCTTCTTAGGCTATTCCATGCTTTCAGTAATGTGTAGTTCCTTCACACACAAAAAAAAAAAAAAAAAGAAAACCACAAGCTTAAATAATGAGTAATTACAGAATGTATAGGGAGTGTTTGTATGCGTGTTTTGAAAGTGATTGTGCGATGCTGAATATATAGAATTAGATAATCAGCTATGGTACAACAGGTTGCAAATTCAATCAGTTTCAGAATAAGAAAACACATCTTACTTCCTCATCATTAAGTAAGCAAGAACAACCGTCGCACTCCTACTTCTACCTTCAAAACAATGAACCAGAACCTTGCCACCTTTTTGTTCAACAGCATCAATAAATTGATGCGCTTCTTCAAAAATCTCACTGATGTTTGAATCTTCTTCATCATTAATCTATTCATCATGACAAGTTAAGTGAAAAATGCAACATAAATCTTGATAGTGCTTAACAGGATATGTTTAATCTCTTACGGGTCAAAAGTAGCATGCAGTGTAATTTTTAGAGCATAAATCCTCCTACATCATGTTATTAAAAAAAACTATGATTATTACTGAAATAATATTTATTTTAATCTTATGTAATCAAACCTATGTACAAAAAACTAAATCGTGGACAAAAGGTGTTTTGGATCAACCAGACCTGACCTGATCCATACAAAAGTGTCCATGTAGGGTAGTTACCCAACCTGCTCATTTCGCCACCTTTAAAAAACTATATACAATAAGAAAAGGACTTATCACTTACACAAAAGTTCCGGTACTCAAATAAGTCTGGCCGTTGAGAATCAGACTGTCCAATTTCATTAGAGCACAAGCACAATATATGTGTAATCCCTATATGTTGCAGTGTGTAAACAGATCTTGCAGCTAATGCCCCACCAATGAATAAGCTACTTGTAATCAATGTCGGTTTCTCTGTATTTCCAGCATCAGATATTAATGATATCCGCTCAAGGACATGTTCAAGCCTAAGCTGTAAGTTGAAAAAACAAGCATAATTATATGAACTGAAAGCTTGCTAACACGAAGTTGATGTTTCGGTAGTTTGGACAAATTACCTTTAATTCATAAGCATCAACAACAGAATTACTCTCGTTGCTCTCGAAAAACCCTGAAATAAAATTATTCTCTTGACATAGTTTTACAGCTTCATTCTTTAGCAATCCGTTCCATTGCTCTAGTTCTTTGTTTAGTTCAGCATCCACCTAAGAAAATTCAATGATAAAAAATTAGTGCCAAATATGATTCAAGATAATATATTACAAGTTTGACCCTTTAGAACTTAGAAATCAAACATAGAGTTTTGACTTATTGATAAAAGAGCAAGACCTTAGCATATTTGTGGAAATCACGCAGTTTTGAGGTGATACTTAATGGTTCCGAGTATGCCTTATTAGACTTTCCGTGTGAAGATATTGGAGAAATCGAATCCAAATTTTCTTTGCATCCTGAAGATGATGATGATGCTTTCTGATCTGTTTTCTGCAACTCTGTATCATTTGAATCTGAATGGATCTCCTGACCTCGTGGGGAAATACAAGGAGCAGAATGTGATGGTGATTCAAGTATCAAATCATCTTTATCAAAATCCCCACTCGACGTTTTATCTATAATACTCATAAAACTCCTTAACAAATTATCCAACCTTTGGTGAAGTGTGAGTAAAAATATATGGAAACCCTGTAAATCCATCAGGGCGGCACGAAACCCGCTTCTGAATTCATGAATGACTGAGGTCATATCTTTAATAAAAGGCGATTTATTGTCAGAACTTTCAGAAGCTTCTGGAGGCAATCCTAATTTCCCACTAGTTATTTCGTGTAGTACACGTGATGCATACTCAGGACTGTTGATAAGGAGTTCCACAAGTTTAGGATAGTTTTCTTGATCATGTGTACGTTTGGCAGCAGGTGGTCGGCGTGGGACACCAGAGTCGATAGCCACAATATCAAAATCAGTTATTATTGGATCAATTGTAACTTGTCTTTTGAGCGGTTTTTCACCAGGCATGGGAGAAAATGTAGTGTCAGAAAGTTTAGAGCTTTTCGATGATAAATTTGAATCATCAGTGCTCATTCTGCTACCTACCGAAATTGATCTTCTATCTTTATGAAGTGCCCGAAGTACCCTTGGTCTATATCTATTAATAGCAGAATCAAAAGCTTCTTCCAATGCATCCCTATTTGCAGTTGCCATTTTGTCTGCTACTAATAAATTTGCAGAATTACCTCGCCACCTCAGATGAGGACATGGAAGGCGGTCTTCATTTCTGATTACTAGATCCAACATCAAGATTCTGCCAAGGGCAGCCGCTGTCTTTTCTGCAGCTTCTTGCGTATTAAATGCACTCGAGTTTTCCAACAGGGGAGATCCATGCACATAACTGCACAAGGGGTATTCTTATAAATTTAATCTAGGAATGGTGTATGCTCGACCACCCAAATAGACGCCACTCAAGTATCAATTTGGTTTTGTTTATGCCAATTCCAAAGCTTAAAACTGTAAAATGACAAAATGCCCTTAAGTTTAAAGCTTTTGTCACATCAAATGGAAAACGACAGAATGCCATATAATATACTAAAAAATCATCTTTAAATGGATTGTCAAAACATATTTGAGTCAATTGGCATTTTTGTCAATTTACAACTCTATATGACACAAAATCTTCAGATTTAGAGGATTTTGACATTTACAATCTTCTGGCAGTTTTTTTTGTTTTTATGCTGGAATCTGCATAAATGAAGCCAATATAAAACTGGGGTGGGCTCTAAATACCTGCAATCATCATCTTCTAATTATTATTGCCTTTTCAGTTTCTGATTTTTATCTTCATTGTTGTTTTACTTAGGATAAGACGCGGTCAGAGGCCACAATTTCACAATTTAGAAGTAGTGGGTTATGATGTTATTATTCAGGACCGGTTATCTACTAGTACTAATTATTTCATCCTGTAAACTGCAAAAACGTTATCTAGCAATCAAAATCTGTATATTAGTTTCAATCACTTTCTTTGAGACCGTTAGCAGAAAATCCAATAACATCTAGACATCGGTTTCACAATTAATAGCCATGTGACTCAATGAGACACCTGGATCGTAACAGCGACCTATGTATACATCATGCCATTACTATCACATCGCCCTAGATATAGTAGATAAAAGGAAAGGAAAACAATATAATACAATAGGAAAACGTACTTCATGAGATAAAGGCATCGACTGAGCTCAAGGGCTTCTAGAAGGTCTGAGCAAGTAACTTCACCAAGTTCATCGCCATCAGAAACTGCAGCCTCTTTAGCTTTTTCTGCAGCCTCTTTGATTTTTACCCACTCGGAACTACAATTGTGAATGACTCTAGCCTGCAAAAGTTACAAAAAAAAACTAAGAATTTATGATGTTTGAAGTAAATGGTAAATCTGATGAAAAGAAAGTTGAAGGCGTAATAACTTGTGGAGTTCTGACACCAAGCCATTTTGCTAATTCATAGCCAAGTCGTTCTGACTGTGTAGCTATTCTAGAAGATGCTATTTTGATTACAGCTGCTGCTTCTTTCGGGACAAATTCACCACTTTCCATATGGTTAAATAGAGCAAAGAATACAACTCCCCCGAATTCACGGTTACCTACTTGACAAAAACAGTAAATCTTTAGATCCAAATTTTAAATCACAATTCAAATAAGAAAAAAAAGAGCGAAACTCTTAAATTTCACATACCTCTAATGCTTTATTCATATCGTCCTCAGAATGCTCATTGCTGCTGCTATGTTCAGTGTGGTGAAGTGAAGAAAGCATGTTCCAAGAGAAGGCGCTTGACCCGATGTTCAACATAGCAGCCTTACCAAGTCTTTCCCACAGACTGATTTCTGTAAGTTGCTCGAAAGGAGGAGAACTTTTCAAATCCAAGCTTAAATCCCCTGCACTGAATAGCAATGACTATAAATTAAGCACACGAGAAACCTCAACCTCAACCTCCCCATTTATATATAACTCGTTTAAGTCCAATCCCAATCGGTAAACTCCTAACAAATCAATCAAATACGCGGGAATAAATGCAAAATGACCTTAAGAGCATGCTATCAAGTCGTTGAGGTCGACGAGGGAATCCAGAGGACTTATACTTGCCACTTCTCTTTCTAACTAATTCCAACCATTGAGTGAACCGAAAAGCAGGCCCCGATGCAATATCACCTAACATGTACAATACCTAGCCGACCAATATCACATAATCAATTTAGTCAGTGCATTATTAATTAGGGCATGGATTTATGACTGATTATATGTCTAAAATAACTAACTCCAACAGTAAAAGGATTACAAAATAACGGAAAAAAGAGTAAGGGAACAAACACGAGATGCAACGGTAAGAGGCAGAGGAGCATCAATAATATCTTCAGATCCGAAATCATAGTCCTTATACTTATTATTATTATTATCATCATCATCTTCTTCTTTCTGCATATTTATATATAAATGAAAAATAAGAGGCAATGTAGAAGCCTAGATCGAGCGTAATCAGACGTAGATGAGTGTATCGTGAGTGTTTATGTGAATTAATAATAAAAAGTAAAAGATATGAAAAGAGATTGAAATGATGAAGAGGGATGGATGCCTGAAGAGAGATAGCTTTGTTGGTGTCACTGGCCTCCATCATTAATCTGATTAAAGGTGTTACAGAACTTTTTATATGGTTTCTTTTTCTCGGCAAGAGGTAGCCGGAAACTGTTTTCTGTCGGTTAATATTATAACCGCCACCATATGCTCCTAAACTTGATGATAACTAATTTCTTTATTATTTTGTATTGCAAGTAAAATGTATATTTATTAGGTAAGATTGCAACCATCAAATAAGTCGTTGTAGTATAGTGGTAAGTATTCCCGCCTGTCACGCGGGTGACCCGGGTTCGATCCCCGGCAACGGCGTATATTTTTTGTTTTTAGTTTTATGGGCAATTTGTAGTTTTTTTTATTTAATATACAATTTTGGAACTTGCATGACGTTTTTTTTGGTTATATAAGCGAAAAACTGGGATAACAAAACAAGGAGACATATTAGAGGATTATAAACTTAAACTTTGGTTTTATACCGCTTTACAATATCGACTTATCGAGTCTCGTGGACCATGGTAGCAACCCGGGTTAAACTATACTTTAAAAAGTACAATAGTTCAGAAAAAGTTAAATATGTAAAATTTCGTAAGGATAGTCATGTTTATGTAGTTTAATAAGTTGTGGTAGTTGAATAATAGTCTTGAAGATAATAGGTAAAATTTCTTAAGGATAGATAGGCATCATTAATAATGTTGTTGCAGGTGTTGTGCACACATACACGACGATATGAAGTATGAAGACCAGTATGTACAAACTAATGAAGATGAACAATGATAGAGCATATTTATAGATGCAAAAAATTCATAAACAGTCCAAAAATCTTGCAAATCATTAATCATACTCGTGTTCTATTTTTTTGGTTACAAACAAATATTCTAATCAATGGTCCATTCGATAGCCGAAGACTTAAAAAATAACATTAAAAATGGTAGAATTTACGCAGTTGCGTTTTTCTTCTCGACTAGTTTTCAATAAGATCAGCCGCTTCTTGAACTGTAGTTATGTTTTGAGAGTTCTCCTCTTCGACACTGATGCCAAATTCTTCTTCTAATGTCATCACAATTTCTACCTACATTAATATAAACGGGTTGGGTTACTGATCAAAATGGGCCTGTCAAATCGGGTCGAATATATATCCTCAATTCATCGTCTTTGAGTTGTTAACACTAACGAATAGTAAATTTATTTCGGGCCGCTAATAGATAAAAAAATATGTTCTGCTATTGGGCTAACTTGAGTGACTGCTTCCCCCTCCTTACAGGCCAACCCAGACTCCATAGGTTGTAATAATTTGTTTCTATAAATTCATCCATAATTTCATATGTTATATGTTATGGCCTTATGCATATTTTGTTCATCTTTCAAAACATGCATACGTGTGTAATTGCGCATGTCGCACGCATGCATGTCTATATGCATGTGTATTATGTATTTTTTTATGTAGCATGGTAAAAAAAAATGATGTGTGTTTGATGATAACTTCAATAGTTACCATATACATGTAACTAACGATCACAACTTACTGTGTCAAGAGAATCAGCACCAAGGGTTGCGAATTTAGAATCAGGTGCAACCACAGTATCAGAAGACAATGCCAATTGTGTCTTCACGATTTCGCAAACTTTGTTCACAGTCTCTGGTTTTGCCTACCAAATTTAATGATTTAAGAGTACAAATCAATAACCAGTCCGATATCTTTTTTGATAAACAAAGTAAAGAAGAGAATTACCGAGCAAGATATTTGAAAGCGCGATGTTCCCAAGCAAGGGAAACCACTTTTAATTCGACCCATGGAGACTAGCTTCAGCGATGAGGTTTTCCCTACCATCTGCGAAGTAGAAATCATTACTAAACTGGACATACTCGGGTCGTATTTTCGGGCATTGGGCTAGACTGCTAGTTTTATAGGATTAGTTATATAAATCTTCACATGTTGGGTACATGTATCATATTAGGTGATACTCGCCTGATTACCCGAAGCCATTACCAGAATCTGTTAATATGTTATAAAATCTTAAAAAAATATAGTAAGTAGTATGTTGATTTTTGCTCTTTAATTTGAACTTTTTGAAATTCTAGAAGTATAGTTGAGCATTTAACATTTCAAATATTGTTTTAGAGGTGAGTTTAAAATCGGGTTTCAAGTAATGGGCATCCTAAAGGGTATTTTTTTAGTGAGTAACAGGTACACGATATGTATGGGATAGGGATTACTAAAACCATTGTCTCATACCCGGTTTCGTTTCACGGTCAGTATATTTGTACCCTTATTCAAACTAGATTGAGCGGTTAGGCTTAAAAACCATACCAGACCAAACCAAACCAAACCAAGTTATGTAAAACTATTTTGTATATAGTTAAAGTTGTCTTCTATCTTAAAATCAAATTAATATGTTATAACATTACATAGCAAAAAAATCTATATATATTTTATTATATATGTCAAACCTGGAGCACTAATGGTCCAATGGATGAATGGATAGTAAAATATCATGCAATGAATTGAGTCAAAACTCAGTCACTATAGAAGTATAGATAGTCAAAATTCAGGCACTGATAGTCAAATTTCAGGCACTAATGCTAATTAAATTAATGCACTAATAGATAGTCAGAATTCATGTGCCAAACCTAATTACAAAGAAATACTACCAACACGTAAAAGTTTATAAGCATTTGTATACTTTGAGAGGTATTTATAGTCAGAAACTAATTGTATATGAAAAGATAAACTAGTGAAATATTATATACATATTACGTCAAATAAATTGAAATAGATGGAAAACGGGTAGTAAGCTGTCCCACTAGCTCTTTTTGAATAGTAAAAAACTAAGTCTTTTAAAAACATGCATGACTCGTTAGACTTGACTAAGTACAGCCCCAAGCGTAAAAAAACCGAAAGTATCAAATGCAAACGTATAAACAATGACTGACCTGCATTGAAGTTGTCAACCTAACACAAGTCACTGGAAGAGCAGCCATTGAGTGTGAGAATAAGCGTTCTGTTTGGGTTGTACTTGGAAGATGTTAGAAGGGATTCAGTGACGTACGACGTCGTAGTAGTGGGTGATTCAAGTGGGTTAATGGATAGATGTGGTTTAGAGGATGAGTGGTGTGTGGTTGCTTACACTCTGTAAAGCTTATCAATGTGGTGGGCCATGCCACTTGTTGATGGTGACTCAACTGTCAAGTGCTCTTTTTGGGTGGAAAAAAAAATTAAAACTCTTATGGCTTCGCCCGGGTTCGAACCGGAGACCTTCAGTGTGTTAGACTGACGTGATAACCAACTACACCACGAAACCGTATTTGATGTCTTCTCTATTATTTTATATATAACATATACTATTCAGCTTTTTTGCGTGGGAGTATTTATGGTATTTCCCAACTGCCAATCAGCCATGAGTGTGTTACTTCGGCTAATTTTTAGTATATAAAATGCTTGGTACATTTCATTTCGAAGAAAATACCACTTAAGAGTGTTTATTTTGCTTGAATCTAAATGACTAAATGTATTGAGTAGTTTTTTTTGTCATATTGGCTAGAACGTTGTAAACGCAATATAACATTAAAACTATCCAAGTCTAAAATATTAAACATTTTATTTGAAGTATGCATGTATATTTTTTTTAGTATTAGAGTCAAATAATCTCAACCATCATCAGCAATTAGCGGACAGCAATCCCCACTAACGAAATGTGTACTGGCGGTCTCATCTTTTAATATCGTGTTCACCAACAGACTATGACCAGCAGAATACTAATTGATTATATAAATGGAACAATTTTTTTATGATAGTTTTAGTTCTTGATCAGGCACCACGCTAGGCAATTACTGATAGTTGAGATTAGTTAAATTCAATACTCCTATTTTTCATGATAGTTTTAGTTCT
This sequence comes from Ambrosia x helenae, assembly GCA_030844895.1. Lineage (NCBI taxonomy): Eukaryota > Viridiplantae > Streptophyta > Magnoliopsida > Asterales > Asteraceae > Ambrosia > Ambrosia x helenae. Next base: position 8,531 of record JAUTDX010001708.1, on the reverse strand, counting down.
TGATCAGGCGCCACGCTAGGCAAGGAGGGTAATGCTTCCAATAAAACATAAATATATAAAGAGATATGTATTAGAAAGTCATAAAGGGGTCTTGTGCATAAGTTGACTATGTCTAGAGAGATAAGGGGATTGGGCACACAAAGTGAATGTGATAACAATAAGAAAACTTCTGTTAGTCGTGAGAGAGAGAACATTTCCTACTTCATAGCATATCTCAACGATAGCTTTTAGCGGACTCGTAGGCTATCTATTACTTAGTTACACGTTGATGACATTTATAATAAAATTAAATTACACAGACTTTTACGTGTCATGTTCAAATTATGGATATTGCTCTTATTTTACAAAAATATGCTTATGTAGTTCTAATTTTTAACCGTATGATAATGCATTTGCCATCTAACATTTAAATACAACTTATTTTGAATGGGGAATTGGATGCCGGATGTGGAGTGTTTTAAGAATCTAAGAAATAAATTTAGAAAATAGTGATTTTTTGGTAAATTATAAAAATGAGAATCGGGGATAGGATGTGAATGCTCTTAGCACTTTCTAGTTGAAAACTAAGTTTTACAAACCCTAGATCTGGGATGAATGGTTGTGCAGTGGTGGAGGAGATGCAGCGGTGGTGGTGGTGCAGTGGTGGTGGAGATGCAACGGTGGTGGTGGTTTGAAGGTGGAGGTGCAGCGGTGGTGGAGGTGCAGCGATGATGGTGGTGCAGTGGTGGTGGTGGTGCAGTGGTGGTGGTGGTGGTTTGAAGGTAGAGGTGGAGGTGTGAGGTTTGTAGTGGTGGTGAGGGTGGTTCGGAGGTGGAGGTGCGGTGGGGTGGATTGTGGTGGTGAGGCAGGTGTGTTTTGTGTGTGTGTGTGTGTGTGAGAGAGAGAGAGAGAGAAAGCTTGCTTTATGTGTGTGTGTATATATACTTATTTATATATTATTAAAAACTTCATGCATTAAAGACTTGTTCCTTATACATTATGCATTAGAAAGTTGTACCTAGGTGTTAAATGACTGAAATACCCCTCTACTTAACTGACTTGATTAACGTCGTTAGAAAATTGGACTCAAAGTGTTACAAAATTAAAACTTAGGCACTCAGAATGTTAAAAATGAAAATGTTGGACTCAAGTAGTTAAAATCAAGAAAACTCAGGCACTCAAAAAGGAATTTACTCTAAAATTAAATTACACGGACTTTTACGTGTCATGTTCATATTATGGATATTGCTCTTATTTTACAAAAATATGCTTATGTAGTTCTAATTTTTAACCGTATGATAATGCATTTGCCATCTAACATTTAAATACAACAACTTATTTTGAATGGGGAATTGGATGCCGGATGTGGAGTGTTTTAAGAATCTAAGAAATAAATTTAGAAAATAGTGATTTTTTGGTAAATTATAAAAATGAGAATCGGGGATAGGATGTGAATGCTCTTAGCACTTTCTAGTTGAAAACTAAGTTTTACAAAGAATGTTGTTAGTTATATATTTTATAATTTCACATGCAAAGGTTTTTTTTCTTTGTTATTCTTTCTCGAATTAGTCATTCAGCTAATGTACCTCTTTATATGTGGTCTGATCTTCTTCTTTCTAGGCACGAATTAGCTTCTTGCACTTTTAAATGCTGCAAATGGGGTTCCATTATTATTTTATATTAGGATAACTTTTAGTTTATGTACTATTATTGAACTAAAAGATGATACACCACTATAATTTAAAAGTCAAAACTATATATATGTATATGTTAACATGATTATAAAGTATTTTATAATTATAATAAAAAAGGTTATTTTGGTGGGCTCTTTTTTTTATGATAAAGTCTATAAAAGAGAATAAGAGTATGTGTAAACAACTTATTAACAATTAACAAAATTGTGTGTTGAGTGTGTCACCTTCATTAACCTAAAGTGATAATATTAAATACAAAAGCAACTTAACAGGTTATAATAATATGTTATCTGTTACAGGGTGAGAAAAAAAAACATGAGCTAATGACAAATTTGAGTTAGTTTCATACTCTTGTTTTCATACTAGATTACTTTAAGTACTACCAAATAACACAATCTCATAAAATACATTTTACGAACGTGTGAAGTTAAAGTATTTATTTATAAAGGATACGCCGAAAATCCATAACTAGTTTGGGCCCAGATTGTCTCCGTCTAAATCAACAAACCAGATAAGATGGTGGTAGGGATGAGCTCGAAATGTGATCGGTACGGTATCAGTTCAGTATCGATATTTGGTCCTATATGCTCATCCCTAGACGGTAACACAAAAATTCAAAGAGTTTTCCAATCTTCTAAATTCTTACTCGTTAATTCATTTACTACTTTAGTCTTCGTATTTTGTTTACTCTAGCATTTCATATTTTGTTAACATTGCAATCCACAATAAACGATAAATTACATCCAAATTTTATTTAAAACTAGTTATACACACACATAAACACATAAAGGACTCCTAACTTATTTACAACGTCATTTGATTCTTGAAGCCTGTCCGACCAGTGACATTGGTAAAACGACCGATTTTATAACCGATTCAGTTATGAAAATATCGCTTGCAACTCAAAAAAAAATGTCCGATAAATAACTAGTTTTCAAACATGCAAAAAATAATAATAATGAAAAAAAAGCTAATTGTGAATTTGTGACCCTATATTGACAAATGTTACAAAGAAGGTAAATACACCACAAACACGTGAGTAGTGCGAGACCACGTTTAAGCTAGTCGTCAAGCTTGATATAAAAAGCCTAATAATAGCAATAGTAATGTGAAAAAGCCCAAAACAAAACCATAAACCTTGCGAGGGAAACTAACGCAACCCCTTCCCTTAAAATGCGCAGACGTTTCTGAAGTTTCCAATATCGTCGTCTCCGTTATTAACAGAGTCCGACTTCTCTGCTACTCGGAACACAACACACAATTCCGTTCCCTTACTGTTAGTTAAACTGTTCATGGATAATAATATTAATAATAATAATAATAATAATAATAATTACCGGCAATCGGTGATACCGATGTTTTTATATACCTCTTCGTCTTCATCCAAGTATTTAATCGACTTCGAGCATTTGATTGCCAAACCACGGAATTCTTCGTTGTCTACGAGCGATCTACCTCCTATGGAGGATTTTTCGCCTGCTTATTACGCTAAGTGTAGCATAGGTGGCGTTTTTAGTTGTGGACTTACTCATATGGCGGTTACTCCACTTGATATTGTCAAATGCAATATGCAGGTCCATTTCCTATATTATTAATTTATTATTATTATTATATACTTTGATAATATATTAATATGCTACTTGTTAGGTTTACAGTAAACACATGATACCGGATACGAGTAACTCAATCGCTAGCGTTTTCTAAAGATTGTTATTAGGTTTTGATTGAATTTGGTTATGGATTGATGTGAAAATTGTGATCTGTATCTGGAATGTAGGTTTCTGTTGTGTAACTTTATGTATTGTAGCTTTGAATGCTTGATACAATGTGTTGTGAATTTGTAATTTTAAAGGAACACTTGATGCACGGCAAAATATTATTATACAAAGGTTTAGAGTATTAATCAATGTTTATGGTGACAGCAACTTGCCATTATTTAATGGCATCATGAAAGAGCTACATGAAATTGAAATATTTAAATAAAATTCTGTATATTTTTTTTTAAAACAAGATTTTAGTTGAAAAGTGATTAGCCAACAAATAGGTGGAAAATACAGTGATAAAAGACAGGAGTGAATTCATTATGGCCCCTGTTTAAGTTTAGCCGTGTTACATTGAATTTGAATCCATGTTGTTTTTAGTTTCATGGCTTGGCTTACAATGTATTTCTTGTATTTATCCTCTTCAGATTAATCCTGCAAAATACAAGAACATTTCTTCTGGTTTTTGGAACGTTACTGAAAGAGCATGGAATTAAAGGATTTTTTACGGGCTGGGTGCCAACCTTACTAGGTTACAGTGCGCAGGGTGCTTGCAAATTTGGGTTTTATGAATTCTTCAAAAAAGCTTACGCCGACATTGCTGGTCCAGAGAATGCAGCCAAATATAAAACGTTTATCTACCTTGCAGGTTCTGCGTCTGCAGAACTTATTGCTGGAATTGCCCTTTGCCCTTTTGAGGCAGTTAAGGTTCGTGTTCAAACGAATCCCGGATTTGCTAAAGGTATATCAGATAGCTTCCTAAAGTTCATTAATGCTGAAGGCACTGCTGGGTATGATCGTAGGGTCTAACTAATTTCAGATCAGCTGTATAGTTATTAAATATTCCCTCTACTGATGTATTTATTTTCCTACAGGCTGTACAAGGGGCTAGGACCTCTCTGGGGGCGACAGATTCCATGTAAGTTAGATTATACCGCATTAAGGGTCTTGTATCATACTTTTTATGTATATTGTCATTTATATTATTTGTTTATCATCATGTATGTATCTGAAGATACAATGATGAAGTTTGCATGTTTCGAGACAATAGTGGGAGATGATGTACAAGCACATCATCCCCATACCAAAGGATGAATGCGACAAAAGTTTGCAGCTTGGAGTGAGCTTTGCTGGTGGGTATGTAGCTGGTGTACTATGTGCTATTGTTTCTCACCCAGCTGATAATTTAGTTTCTTTCCTCAATAATTCCCAAGGGGCTACTGTCAGCAATGTGAGTCATATCCAATGCTTTTATCTGCGTATTTTGAACCTTAGTTTTCACATGTATAGTATCCATTCCTTTTGGTGCAGGCTGTCCAGAAGCTCGGTTTGTTGGGTTTATTCACTCGTGGTCTACCTCTTCGTATTCTAATGATTGGAACACTTACTGGAGCACAATGGGGGATCTATGATGCTTTTAAAGTAGCAGTTGGGCTGTAAATTTCTTCTCTCTTTATATTTCTTAGAACAATGGTAATAATATTTGTTGTCTCGAAAGAAGATGGTAAACTGTGGTTATTTTCTTTGTAGGCCTACCACGGGTGGTGGTGCTCCATCTTCTAAAGGGAAAAATGCTGACAAAGTTAAGTGATTTTCAAGGACACGGAGAAAGTTTATTTTTTGATGAGTAAATAACATTAGGTTAACCGTTGGGGTTTGGTTTCTTTTGTTCTGGGGTTTTGGGTTACCAAAATTGTTACTTGAAACATTTTGCACAGGGTCGATCTCTCTTCATCTTGGTCATCGTCTAATGAGGTGTACCAAGAAACCATCTGTAAGAAGCAAATTTTTCAAAGCAAATCTAAAGCTTTCTTTAGTGTTAACTTATATACGAGTTTAATCTACGTTCCAGACAGAAATACGAACTAAACGAGCAAATTTATTTGCATGTTGTAGCGAGTGTGTTTTCAAAATATATGCTTTTAAAATCCTCTTTTGAAGAATACGTATTCATTTTCATACAGAAAAAAACATGTTTAAACTATTCTCCTTAAGTATATTATTAATACAACTTGGCAGTTTTTGTTTTGAAAAAATACAATGAAAGAACAAAAAATAAATCTATGTTTTGTGAAGAGTACTTCCTATTGATGAGTGTCACATTATTCTTTAACATTACATACGACGGATATTACACTACAACTAAGTTTGACCAAGGTCTAAAGGAAATACAGTATCAAACACAATCCTAGCAAACACATGTCGCACTTCCTGTACACTTCCGATTGCAAGCAACTCATAATTAATATTGCCACCTTGCTTGGCACGAATGTGGCTTCCTTACCTTGATTCACGCATTCAAATATCTTCAAAGCCTTTAAATACAAGTGCAGAGAAATGAACACCTGCACAAATCAAAGTAATCAAGTATAAATTCCAAATCTACATAATTATAAGTAAATTGTTGAAACTGCCACCTATATATCGAGTTAATTACCAGATCAGAATAAGGTGCTTTTGGGTAGCTGCTCATTGCCTGCGACACATAATATGTATCAGTCATATTTGATAGTGCCTTTTCACCGATAGTCCAAGCTCCAAAACCTCTTTTTTCAGTGCCCTATCTTCAAGGTTTTTAGGCTCTGATAACTCATCGTAACTTGTAACATGTGGTTTGGATATTTTTCTAGCTATGCTAATAGCTTCCTCCATATCTCCACCATTGTGGACAGCTAGGCTAAATGCAGCAACAACTATAGGATCCCTTGGTCTATCTAACAGCGCCATGTGGAATGCCAAAATTGCCACCCTGGAACACACAAATATGTTGTGTTGTAAGTACAAACTCGTACTATGGTAGTTCATAACCTGTTGAAAACTTACTAAACTAAGCAAGTGGCTGGTTAGGCTGGTTTGGATTTACTATTTATATGGCTTGGTTTTGATGATTTAACGGCACAGCTTAAGGTTCGAAACTTAGAACTGGCTGCGTAAATTGAAAAGGCGGTTTAATCATTATTTTTATATATGCAGTTACGTATATGCATTATACTCACAACTAATATGTAACTATGTAAGAAAAGCATACTGCCAAAAACTTACCATAAACTACTATGGCATGGTCTGTCTGGTGCTAGAAGCTTATCCAAGTTTGAGAATAAAGACTGCAGTTAGACAATATAATAGCATCATTCTGTTACAGCTCAACTAATAAACCATAAACAGATGTAAATTGTGAAATATAAACCAACATAAGTGGCTCATAGTTAATGTTACAAGAGCATATTACTCTTCTTATCTCGCCTCCTTAAACCATCACAAACAAAATATGCCGCCTGAAAAAAATATCAAAACAGTGAAAATATGCATAAACTGACTACTAGCGTTGGCGATTTTGTTACCTGAATTGGTAAGAGTAATTCTAAAAGACCAAATCTCCATAATAACCTCAACGAAGGCTCTGCAGAACCATATGCTAGCATGTAATTCATTTCCATAAGGTGCCTCCCCTTGAATCATGCGATTAAACGATTAATCACCAAATTGTTCTTTTCAAGATTCAAATAAAGATTAAAAGAAGCGAGTGTAATTAGCAAATGAATACTTAAATACAGTGTCAAGCAGAAGAACCGAGTGTGCAAGGTTGTTTTATAGCACGGGCAGTTTCTCTGGAGAAACCAAACCCTAACGAGCAGCATTTCTAATGGCGCGTAGTATGCGAGCTGCAACAAGGTGAAAGTTTTAGGATGCAGAACAGGAAAGATTATAAAAAAATAACAAAATAAAAAATCCAAAAACTCACCACAATCCTCCACCAAAGAGAAGCTGGCAGGAAGTATAGTTCGCACCTATACCGAAATCACATTAGTACAAGAATGTAACACTTTGAACTTTGAAGAATTTACTATTGTTATATGATACATGCATACTTTAGCTTTTTTGACATCCTCGATTCCTCTACATAGTCATAAATTGTATTTGCATAAGGATCAAACATCAATCTGCAAAATGAAACCAAACACGATTACTACTTTTGGAAGAGTTAAAAAAGATTCAAAAAATGAAAAAACAAAACGAAAGATTCAGGAATATGAACCAATTCTAGATAATAATGGAAACAAAGCCATTGAAGATTTAGGTTCCCAAGGCCCAAAGCAGAAAACCGTTTATTGTTAAATCCCTTTGCTACAGTTCTTTCCAACGATTATGATCTTTTTCATCAATGCCATCATGTTGATGAAAAGTCAAACCAGGGTCCACTGAGCGGTTTCTTGCGGAAGTGCTGAAACTTGAAACCTATCCATGAATCAAATCAAGCTTCACCACCGACAAAAAAGGTTCAAGTAGAATGTGTCACTTTAGTACAGGCCTAATAGGATAGACATGGACCTTTTCTTTTGTTTGATTTACATAGATACTTAGAAGTTAGAACATTAAAAACGATTACAACAATATTTGTTAGTACGAAGACAAACCTCTACAACATCATCACCAATGTGCATGGCAAATAGGAAACCGTTTCCCAACATCTCACACCAAGAAAAAGCTTTCATCACCTGTGCAGTAAGACACACGACAATGTTCCTATAAGTTAGCAACTTAGCATACGTCTTCTTAAACGTCTAACTTTCACATAAAATTGTAGATAACGTTTGTCAATTCAGTTACAGTCATCATAAGCACGAGTCACTAACTGATTACTGACCTCTTTTAACTTGCTGTAGTTAACACATCAAAGTCTTTTGGTGTGCGTTTCAATGCTAGATCGCGTACACAGCCGCCGACAAGGTAAACATCAAATCCTACAAAACAGGTCATAACATTATTATACACTTAATTACACTTCCAAATTCAAATACTAAACAAGCTTACCTTTACTTTTAAGACCATTTCATAACAAACCGCGTAGACTTTGCGATCATCGAATTCGTAATCCCAAACTCTTTCGAGCTAAACTTCTTCCATTCCGATACCAATTTCATATTTTCCACACCTCCAAATCCCAACACAGTTAATCAGTCAATATGAACAACATACCTTATATCTACTAGAATCGTCTACATATAGCATTATCAAACATACCTCCTTCGTTAAATGTACCTGGATCACGTGAGAAACCATCTGGTCCATCAACTGTTTTCAATAGCTGCAGCACAGC
>JAUTDX010001707.1:0-34526 GCA_030844895.1 Ambrosia x helenae | reverse complement strand
TTTTTTTTTCCTGTATGAACGAAACCCACAAAAAATAGTCGTTTTTTTCTCCGTTTTTTATATAGCACTATGGTACTCGTTGGAAAGATAATAAAAAACGTTCGTTAATTTGGCGTAATTTTTTCTTTAAAAAAATCTCGTATATAATAGATATTAACGTTTAAAAATTATGGGAGAAAACATAAGAGAGAAAAATTTAAATTTGTTTTTTAAATTCTTTTTTCCTAAATAACTCAATTTAATTTTAGTAGATTAGGTTTTATATTATTATTTGTTTTTTTTTAATTTGTCACATGACATGACACATGGCACACTCAAAGAGGAGAATGCCTCCTTAAGTGCCATGTCATTAAAATTGCTTTCTTTTATTATATATATATAGATATTATTGATATGAATGAGAACGTGAAGAATAAAAAGGGAGGGGGGGTTAACTTCAAGGGCTTTTGGGATAATTTAATGGAGTGGGGACTTTTTTTTTTGGCAAAGAGATGATGAGGATAGATTCGTGAATGAGAGAGAGATTTTTGTGGGTTAGGATTTTTTATATGGAAGAATAAAAAGTTTATTTTGTTACAGTGTGTGAGTGTGTGTATGTGTGATAGAGAAAGATGCCGTGTCCACTTGAAAAACAATGGGCCAAGGTTTGTGTCAATGTAGGTCGAGGTCAACGTCACTATCATGCTTTTTACAATGAAAGAAAGAAAGAAAGTTGTTTTTTACTTTTTTAGATTCAACGGAGGCACAATTTTGGTTATGCACAATTATGAGAAATAAAGAACACTGTCTATTCAATGAATTTGTATTTATGCACACTCTTTTTTTCTTAACTTTTTTTTTGGAGTTATGTTAAAAGATGAGTTTGTAGAAATGGTGTTAGAGAGGTTAGGTAATTGTGTTTTTTTGGGATGGTAAAGTCACTTTCGAAACTTTTTTAAATGATGGTTGTTCAATATGTGGTAGATGGAGATCTAATGGTCCGCTAGTCAAGTTGATGAGTGAGATCGTTATCACGGGATTTAGATATGATATTGTTTGGACCAAGGTTTTGAAACCCGGACCGGGAAACGGACCCCCGGCCGGTCCGAGTCACTACGATGGACTGTCCGTGCATAGGACCTGAGGTTGAACCGCTGGACCGGCGGCTGGACCGTGATTTTGGCCGGTTGGACCGGGATTTTAGGGCGGTTCAACCGGTTTTTTTATTTTTATTTTTTTTATTATTATTATTTTTGTTTTGGTTCGACTTTTGGGCGGGTCGGACAGGTGACGACTCCGGTTCGACGTCCAGTTCAGTTCTGAAAACATTGGTTTGGACTCTTGTGCTCCACTTGAGGGTCGTTAAGAGAGTTGGAATTGGATTGCTAGGAAAGGGTATGGACTATGGACTAATCCAAGGAAGAGATGGTTTAAGGGTCATCTTTATATAAACATTGAACCGTAGCAAGTTATATTTGGATAGTGGGTAAACGGACAACAAGCTGCGCCGCTTTCTCTTTTTTAATCGCAAGCCTATCCTGCAAAAAACGGTTTTTTGACAGTCAAATGGGTTTCAACGGGATGAGTAAGGGACTAACCTAGGGAGAAAATGTTCAATGTACATTGGGATTGAATTAGATTCTGCATAATTTGATGGTGGGGAGAATTTGACAAGCCAAGTAGTTTAGGGATCAAATTTGCTAAAAAAATGTGTTTAATACGTATAGGCTTCTAGTCTTTCATACATATATTTTGGGAATGCCTCAACATTAAGTAACGTTTGATGTCAAAAGTGTCTACACTTCTCAACATCCCACTGGTTTTGAGCCATTCCCTTATAAGTTAAAGACGTACAAAACCAATTAATGTCAGTCAGAAAATGAATGGAATGGCTAGTGTTCGAACTTAATCGTTAATCAATTGATCTAAAGAAAATAGATAGAACCTTGAGATAACTTAGAGATTTTTGGATAGACTAATTCATAATTTCATTCGTGATGTTTAATTGAAAATCCTAAGGCCTTTAATAGACTTACAACCATCCTAAAAATGAGGAATTGAGAGAACATGTTAATATGGAACAACTAAATGCAATAAACATTAAAAGAAAATGGGATCGTGGTCATGGATGCATGTGAACGTCACTGGAAGTTAGTGTGAGGTACACAACAATCCCGCCCGTTTAAACGATCCTTGTCCTCAAGGACGAATTCCGGTCGACAGTGCTTAGTAAATTGACATGGCAGCATCCACCCAGTTCTTCCGATGACATTAAGAAAAGTATTATCAAAACACCACGGAGGGTGCCCACTCGTGTATTTGCAGTTGCGTCTTTTGTCGTTATTCTTTGTTCACAAGCAGGTTCATGCTAAGGTGTGGGGATGATTTGAAATGTTTGGTTACTAGGGTAGTCGTTGGGGTTGGTCCAGGTGCAAGTTTTGGTGCCACTAGGATGGTTGGAGGAGGTTCTTTTGGTGGTAGTGTGGCAGTAGAAGCCGGTGGTGTGTGATTATTATGGTTGGTTGTGGTGGTACGGTGGCAGAAACGAGTGGTGGTAGTGGTGTTGGTGTGGTAGCGGTAATTGGTTGGGCGGTGGCGGTGTAGGGGTGTGGTGAGCGTGAAACACAGTTTCGGATCGATCGAATTTCGGCAAACATGGTTTCAAACTGGGACTCGATTCTCGCAAGGAGTCCCTCCAGTGACGGAACTTAGGCTTGGATAGTTTTTTAGCAGCCATAGGTCCGAAAGGGAATCATGTGGCTCTGATACCAATTGTTACGAACTTAATCGTTAATCAATTGATTCAAATAAAATAGATAGAAGGTTGAGATAACTTAGAGATTTTTGGATAGACTAATTCATAATTTCATTCATGATCTTTAATTGAAAATCCTAAGGCCTTTAATAGGCTTACAACCATCCTAAAAATAAGGAATTGAGAGAACATGTTAAATATGGAATAACTAAATGCAATAAACATTAAAAGAAAATGGGATCGTGGTCATGGATGCATGTGCACGTGACTGGAAGTTAGTATGAGGTACACAACAATCCGCCCACTTAAACGATCCTTGTCCTCAAGGACTAATTCCGGTCGACGGTGCTTAGTAAATTGACATGGCGGCCTCCACCCCGTTCTTCTGACGACATTAAGAGAAGTATTATCAAAATACCACGGAGGGTGCCACTCGTGTCTTGCATTTGCGTCTTCTGTCCGTTCTTCCTTGTTCACAATCAGGTTCATGCTAAGGTGTGGGGATGATTTGAATGTTTGGGACTAGTGTAGGCGTTGGGGTTGGTACATGTGCAAGTTTTGGTGCCACTAGGGTGGTTGGAGAGGTTCTTTTGGTGGTAGTGTGGCACTAAAAAGCGGTGGTCGTGCGATTTTTATGGTTGGTTGTGGTGGTACAGTGGCAGAAACAAGTGGTGGTAGTGGTGTTGGGTGGGAGCGGTAATTGGTGGTGGCGGTGTGGTGTAGGGGTGTGGTGAGCGTGAATCGCGATTCGGATCGATCGAATTTCGGCGAACACAGTTTCAAACTGGGACTCGATTCTCGCAAAGGAGTCCCTCCAGTGATGGAACTTAGGCTTGGATAGTTTTTGAGCAGCCATAGGTCTGAAAGGGAATCATGGTGGCTCTGATACCAATTGTTACGAACTTAATCGTTAATCAGTTGATCCAAAGAAAATAGATAGAAGCTTGAGAGAACTTTGAGATTTTTGGATAGACTAATTCATAATTTCATTCATGATCTTTAATTGAAAATCCTAAGGCCTTTAATAGGTTTACAATCATCCTAAACATAAGGAATTGAGAGAATATGTTAATATGGAACAACTAAATGCAGTAAACATTAAAAGAAAATGGGATCGTGGTCATGGATGCTTGTGAACGTGACTAGAAGTTAGTGTGAGTTACACAACAGCTAGTTATTGGGATTAAAAGACGTCACACGTCTCATGGACCAACCTTGAATTATAGGTATTTAGATTTTTTTTTGTGAATTTTTGTCCGTATCCTTTGAAGTTGAAGAATAAATAAAGTGATTTTCCCGTAAACCTCATGGATACCCACTACCCCCAAGGCAACACCGCCCTTGTGGCATGGGTAACGAGTTTCGAGTATGTTTCACGGGTTATAGCACAACGGTTGACCAATGAGTGTAGCACACGGTATATACTCACACACAACATAAATCAAAACCATCACCGTCATTCACTCCAAACCACCATTGTTCATCGTCGCCTTTCACCACCACCAAGTTTTTGTTTTTTGTGGGTTTTTTAAGGAAGAAGATGGGTGTTTGGGGAAAGAAGATCCAGATGAGATGGGTGTTCTGGAGAGAAAATTGTTTGGTTATTTTTTAATTTAATTTGGTTTTCTTATTATTATTTTTTTAGTTCTTTATTTATTTTAAATGTGTTTTTTATTTTTATTTAATTAATGTTTGACACCAGGGTAGTTCATGGGGTGTTGCCTTCAGATTTATGTTTTAGGGTAATGAATCAATTAAGTGATGTGATAGTGCAAAATTAGTAGAAATCAAAGTAGTTCAGTAAAGTTTTAGGGTAATGTCCCGCCCATTTATAAAACAATTAAATAGAAGCATATTTGAACTCACTTACCTCATATAGCAACTTACTTTATTTTCTAACTAAAGTAGGAATGTATTCATAGAAAAAAGCATATTTATAGCAATCGGTTGTCTGAAACCTTTAAAAAATTGTATGATTTAATTATTTTTGTCACTAACTTTCATGTAAAGTAGATATATTATATTAGTTTATTTGGAGTTAGTCTATTATAACAAGGTAGTGCAAGCATTTGTTTGTATATACCAAGTAGAATTTCAGTCATCGTCTTGACGAACAAATTTATCTCTTGTTTTTATAATGTATGTTGCAATAGAATATGCATCAAGGTAATGTATTTTAACGGAAGGCAGTTGAGTTGTCGAAGGAAAATCTAGCATGTGAAAAATCGCTTTCGTTAATTTATTTTGTTATTTTAGGTTCAATCTTTGTGCCCATCGGCAGTTGAGTTGTCAAAGGAAAATCTAGCATGTCAAAAATCGTTTTCGTTTATTTTGTTATCTTAGGTTCAATCTCATGCCCTCCAATCAAAGATTCCAGTCTTTTCTTCCACATAGGTGTCACTTGTACGCAATGTCATCAATCTAATTTATGTGACATCGAGTCAAAGAGACCATGTTCATAATAATACATGACCCCAAGCCTTATGTACTGTCATGGTATTATAGTTGGTATATGTACTACCCTAAAACAAAATTTGAAAGTATGTTGTGATTTTATAGGTTTAATGTTTTTTTTTTTAAATCAAGACTAGACATGTTTGAACCGGGAGCTTGATAATTAGTTGGTTTATTATTTTTAATTTTTTGAAACGACCTACAAAAGTCCGATTACCCGGGTACGCTCAATATAGCAAAAAGCCATGGCCACCCACACCCTCGAAGACCCAATGTAGTAAAACATTTGGCTCAACCTCGAAAATATTTGCTCTAAGTGAGATTCCAACCCATGACCTTCACATTGGAAAATCATGGGGGTTGCCACTGCACCAGAAGGTCATTGGCAATTAGTCAGTTTACTAATTTTACCACTGAACTATTAGGTTTTATCAAATTAGTGAATTGGTTTTATAATTAATGGATAACTCCTTTACAGATAATGAGTAGCGGCAAGAAGAGTTCTCCCACAGTCCCACCAATGTGGAATGCAATTAATCCAAATTACAGCCTAAAAGTAAAAACAAAGTTATGCACGTAACTTGATTTGAACTGTGACATTTCAATTTCTCATTTAGCACTCTACTAATTGATCTAGCCAAAGACATTTTACTCTAAGACCACCCGTAGTGGGAGTTAATTGGGCGAGAAAATGCCCATTAGCGCCCCATTTGGTGCTGCAAACCGCTCCTATGTGCGCTAAATATGGTTTTTTGTTTGTGGCGTGAACATTTTCACGTGGAGGAGCGTGAAATTTCCTTCTTTTTTCTCAACCAATCACAAGCTCCAAGGTGGAGGAGGAACGTGAAAAATAACGTCCATTACGTTTGGTCTAGAGAATTACATAATTTCACTTAAAATTCCTTACTTAACTGATATGTGTCATAGGATTATTGGAAAATAAGTGATTTTGACTTTTACAATTTTGAATTTTCTCTAATTTGCTTTTTGGTACCTTAATTTATGTGATTTGCGCTTTTTTGTGTAATGTTGTCTTTTGGAAACCCAAATTTTGTGATTTCACCTTTAAGAATACATCGTGTGAAAAGTTAAAAACGTGTAAATTCACAATCCTGTGTATTATGATTTATGAGATCATGACGTGTTTGAACTTAATTAGCCGTGATTTTGTAAGTTGTAAATTTGTTTAGATGATTCTAAAGGCAAAATTGTGTGACGTCGTGGAATGTGTCATGCTTTTATCGGTTTTTATTATGGTAATTATGGAACTATACACATAGAGAAAATTAAGTGGAGGTGGATAACTTTTTTGAATCAAAAGACTATTTTGACACATTAGATTGAGAAATGGTCGAGTGATTGACACCTCTGTGGTTGAGCCAAAACGCATTTAAACACTGTTGTGATGTTGTTAATTCTCAATTTTTAATTATATTTTGTATTTACTAGTAGTAAGTTTGATGACTTTGTAATCTTGATGTTTATCCACCAATTATTTAACAAAATGTCAAAACGAAATGATGATTGCTTAAGTGGACTGGTTTTTCATGTCATTGACTCATTGGAATCAAATGGATTAGGATGCATCCAGATAAAAGTATACAATGATTAATCAAGAATATGACATTCAAACAAAGGGCAATAACATATTTTGAATAGTTGGTAACATAAGCAATGTGTAGTCGATTCGTGCCATCCCTCTATGCCCTTTCGAGTGTGACGAGTCCACGCCTCTTCTGCATGGTGTTTCGCGCCTCTCCACATGCTAAAGTGTTGTTGACTTGGACGGTAGACGGTGTTCCACTATACTTAGCCTAGATGAAGATGTTCAATTAAGATAAAACATCTATTTAAAAGAGACCAATGTGAATATGGCATTCACAAAGGGCAATAACAAATTTTGAATAGTGGATAACATAAGGCAATGTGTAGTCGATCGTGCCATCCCTATATGCCCTTTCGAGCGCGACTGAGGCTTAAGCCTAAACCCTCCACACCTCTCTTGCATTTTGTCTTGCTAAAGCGTTATTGACTTGGATTGTAGACATTGTTTCTACACTTAGCCTACATGAAGATGTTCAATTAAGATAAACATCAATTTAAAATAGAAAACACCCCCCTGAATACTATATCTTTGGAGTGATCTTTTATTGTACTTCCTATCTAATTGAGGAAGGTTAAACTTCAAACTGTTCCCAAAGCGCAATAGAACTTGGGTGTATTTTATGGAATTCTCAATCCTACAAGGAGTGAATAGGTTAAAGATAAACTCTCATCTTATTTTGTTTAGACCATGTATAGTGGGGGGGGACTTTATTTATAAAGCCTATGTTTCTGATTGTTCCACGTGGCAGCTGAGTCAGCATGGAGAGATAAGTGAAAAAGAGGTGTAGTGCCCTTGTTTTTGATTGGTTGATTATTTTATTATTTTTTTTAATTTTAACTCAAAATTATTAAAATAAAAGACAAATAAATATAAAAAATTACAAATAATATTAAAAACACACAACTAATATTAATTAAATTCAAAAAAAATTACAAATAATATTAAAAACACACAAATATATATAAAACCACAAATAATATTAATTTTCATCTTCGCTTTCTTCATACTCTTCTTCTTCTTCTTTCATCTTCTTCTTCTTCACGTTCTTCTTCATCTTCGCCCTCTTCGTTTTCACCTGCGTTTGGAATATCCGAACCAACCACGCTTGTTGGAAAAAATCCGCCGTTAACGCGTCATGTGCATCATGGTCACGAAGTTCATGTGCGTTGAGTATTCTTTGTTGCATATTAGCTTGCGGTAGATCCTGAACGGCTTCCGGTACATAATTTTGGCATATCGCTTTACTTCATCATCTAATATCATATTATGCATGATTATACATGCATACATAACATCTCGCAGCTTGTCTGTGGTCCATGCACGAGCAGGATTTTTATGTAATGCCAACGTGTTGAAGAACCAAAAACATCTCTCTATATCCTTTCGCGTCGCCTCTTGAACCTTTTTAAAGTGTGCCCTTTCTTCATCGTACGGGTTACTGAACGTCTTAACGATAATGCTATACCTCGGGATATATTCCGTCAGCCAAATAGTATCCGTGTGGGTAGTAGTTTCCGTTAGCATAAAAACACGCCTTTGCTACCCTGCCAGAAAATGAAATCCTCAATAATAGGCGACTGCTCAAAAACGTTTAAGTCGTTGCATGACCCGCAACACCAAAATAGGCCGACCAAACCAAAGATCGACTGAAGCCACCGCTTGAAGAATAATCGATGGTCGTTTTTTGTCACCACGTGTGTGTTGACCTCGACAAGCGGTTGGGCAATTATACCACGCCAGTGACGACAATCAATGCTACCCATCATTCCTGATAACCCATGTTCATTCGTATGCACCTCGTAAATTTTATGTAAGTCGTACCAAGTGGGCATTCTAAGATACCGGGCTCCGTACAGCTTTACTATTCCTAAAAAAATAAATACAAAAATATATAAAAAAATTGATCTAACTATACCAAAATATATAAAAAGGTAAATGAATTTGCTTTAAAAAAAGTGATGTACCTTGGCAAAAATACTCCAAAGAATCGCGTGTTGTTTTCTCGGCCATTTTTAAATACTCGTCGTTGATATCCGTCGTGTTCCCGTATGCGAGTATACGCAGTGCCGAGGTACACTTTTGAATAGACGTGAATCCCATCACCCCTAGCATCCGATTTTGTTGAAAGTAAGGAAACGCGTTTTCCAAATCTCCGGCAGTACGTAGAAATAAACGTTTGCTCATCCGGAAACGACGCCTAAACGTCTTTGGGTCGGGGTAAGTCGGGTTTTTCATCAAAGTAATCCTTCATCAATCGAGCATTTGTCGATACACGATCTCGTTCGTAATACTGTCTAGTTTGTTTTGGACGTGTAGGCGCACTAGTTTGTTCCATATATCTCGACGCAAGCGCAAGCGCACTCGTAAACCGCATCTTGCTCCAACTCTTCGTCTGTCGAATCACCCTCATCGGCTAGAAACTGTTTGTAATATTCGCTGGCAACAGATGATGACGCGGGGGAACCCATTTTTTTTTAACTATTTGGTAATATGTGTTTTGTGTGTTTATATATTTTATATATGTGTGTTGTGTGTATATATAAACAAAAAAAATAGCCGTTCAAAATAAACGGTCATATGACCGTTGGTGATCTTGCTCCATCCACGTGCCACCTTTTCATTGGATGAACCAAGTTTGAACAAGCGTTTTTTATATAACGTCGTCGGCTAATTTTGGGCTATAGCGCCCCCACCGTAACGGTGTGGGGGACGCTATTTTTCATTTTTTTGCAAAAGTAACGTCCCACTACGGTGGGTCTTATGTTATAACTTACAAATCACATCAATAACTACTTTTTTTCACAAGTGGGTGATAGTAATCACACACACCCCATATTTAATTCCACACCCATCTATACGTCAAGTATAGCGTTATACGTGACGTTAAGGCTTGACCAAGTATTTAAAATACTCTAATTAACAAACATTTTGTGCATATAGGGGTTCTACCTTATGCATGGGGTGTTTTTCAAAAAAAAAAAAAATACAGTAAATTTTTATTTTAACCGAAAGTTTTTATTTTTTCAATGAAACCTCTTAAATTGATTTTTTACTTTTAACCCTAAACTTTTCATTTTATGCAATTTAACCCCTTTGATTTTTTTTTTACTTTAACCAAAGCTCTTTATCTTTTACAATTTAGCACAACATTTTTTTACTTTCAACTTTGATCCCCCATACTTTTCACTTTTTGCAATGTAATCCTTTTGATTTTTTTACTTTGAAACCAAAGCTTTTATCTTTTACAATCTAGCCCATACTTTTTTACTTTCAACATCGGTCCCCCATACTTTTCATCTTACGCAAGTTTTTCGTTTCATGTTTCGAGTTAACATGCCGCAAACATGCATGTATGGTCATCGTTTTTTACGTATACTTTCCATCTTTTGCAAGTTTTTCGTTTTACATTTCGTTATGCGAGTTAACACGCCGCAACATGCGTGTATGGTTTAACGTTTTACGTATATTTTTTCTATTTGACAAGCTCGTCGCAATACAGAGAGCGACTTAATACTAGTTAAATACCAATAACCAAAGCCTTATAAATTTACCTTTTTACTATATTTGACTTTTTTCAAAGAAAAAAAACACATCAACCACAAAGTTTGTTTAATTCAAAAGGAGGTTTTATGAAATATCAAATTGTGTATATTCTTAAATATGTGTCCCTCATCTTTGTTTACATGGATGGTAAAAAAAATTCGAGCCTAAGGGTATATCAGAAATCTGAAGGATTTAGGACAGGTATACTTGATACTCAACGGGTTTGGGATTAAGGAAAAATTATTTTCGAGTATAGAATTAGGTGATACCAGAGCTGATTATCTGAAAATAAAACTTGTTGATAAGAAACTCTTGTTTCCCTAATATTCAAGTTACTTCAGTGTTAGTGCATCGTGTCATATTAGTTTTTAAATGTTTTGGATCTAGTATATGATTTGGAGTTTGGAACTTACCTAGTCCTAAAAACGACGACTTGAATAATATTTGGTGCCATGAGTTTATATTCTCCATCCAAACGGGAGGTAGTTAGGATTAAGTTATTATCTGGATTTTATCTAAACATTCAATCACTATTGCGTTTACCCAAAACATATAACGTTTAAGTTTTATACATATCTTCTCTTAGATAATTTTTATGAATGTTTCTTTCTAAAGATTCATTATTTGAAAAATAAACTTTTTTTTAAATATACATTTTAATGACATTATTATGTATATTTATATGCTATGAAATATATAAAAAATTTCGAGATTCATATTATAATATACATTTGCATCTTACATATTTCAAAGACTCTTACAACGGTGATGATATGTATGTTGTTTATTATAATTTAATATATTTTAAAATTTTAAAACATAAAATTATTTAAAAAAAAAAATATATATACATGCAAATCCCAACGGGTATACCCGATACCCGCGAGTATGCTCTATACCCGACGGGTAATACCCGATACCCGCGAGTATGCTCTATACCCGACGGGTAATACCCGACAAACTACGCGATATAGGGATGGCAAAAAAACCCGAGCCCGACGAGTATACCCGAAGCATTTGGGGCGGGTATACCCGATACCCGATGGGTATGGGACGGGTTTGGTATTGGAAAAAAAATATTTGCGGGTATGGAACGGGTATGGTATTAGGTGACCCGGCCCGATTACCCGAAATTAAATACCGTTTATCCGAAAACTATACCACAAAATTTAAGATTTATATATATTGTAACTATTTTTTAGTAATGTTTTATTTTATTAGATTCATTATTTGAAAACAGACTTTTCTTTTAAAATTATATTTTAATGACATTATTTTTATATTTATTTGCTACAAAATATAAAAATTTATTTTGAGTACATATTATAATATTTTATCGTACACTAGATTTATCCCGAGAGGTCCCGGGGTTGAGAAATCTAGTATGACATATGTGACCCGGCAAACTCAGGTTAATAACATTGTTTGGGTTCAAGTCTACCTTAGCGAGTCGCGCAAATTTTACTTAACTAGGTCGGTTGAGTCGTGTTATGGTTCGGGAGTTGTTACTACAACTAGAGGATCTTAGATGTAGATGTCAGCCATTAAACCAGGCATGCAAGGATTGACGATTCGTAGAGTCGTCAAACCTTAGTAAAAACACAAGTCTCGAGTCCGGGGATTGGTGAATGAGTAAGAACGTGTTTGTTTCGTTGATTATGCGTTTATAATCTTTATGTGACTTGTTGGTATGTGTATAGTGTTTACATATGTTTAAATCGGTGATTACACGCGATTGCATGAATTATAGGTGATTGAGCAGCTTAGCATGTGATTGGGAGGCTTAGCATGCGATTGGGCAGGCTAATCGCCTATGTTAAGGGGGCGATTAGGCCCAATCGCTAGCTAAGGAAGGTTTCGACCCCCCGAAACTGGTTTTCGACCCCCCGAAACTAGTGATTTCCGAACCCCCGGTGACTTCCGACCCCCGAACCTTCGGGTCAAGCTTCGCCACTGATTATGACCACTAACATACTAAAAACAAGGAAATTGAACAACTTAAAAACAACACACAACACCCCCACGTGCATGCCAACAGAAGACCCGGCCATGACTCGGACGTAACTAGCACATATCATATTAGTTTTAAAATGTATATTGAAAACAATATTATGTATAACTAGTTATTGACATTTAATTTCTACTTTTTTTTTCGTTACAGGAGAATTAGCCATCGAACTCATCATCAAAACCATGGTCATGTCGAAAATGATGAATCATGGGTTCCAGTAATATTCAATATCAACCCGTTATCACATAAATTCTGATCAATAAAATATAAAAAAGTCGTTCAAATTTTATATAAAATATGTATAGTAACAAAATATGTTCATCTTTAACCTCAGTTGACTGAAAAGGCTTACAAGACATTGGATGTTTCGACAAAGCTACTCAGATTCAAAGTCCCTTTTCCCTTATTCGCGTATCCTTTATATTTGGTATCCATTCATCCTAATGCATCATTGAATTGTACTATAAAATCAATGCACATTGACCACTTTTATTTAACATTGATTCATTAATTATGTGTCAACAGTGGACAAGGAGCCCAGGGAAATCAGGGTCACATTTCAACCCGTATAGTGAACTGTTCGCTCCTAATGAAAGGCGATATATCGCGACATCTACTTTGTGTTGGGCTCTCATGGTCGCCAATCTAATATATTTATCGACTATTATTGGCCCAAGCCTATTGTTCAAGCTCTATGGAATTCCATACTTTGTGAGTGCCTTATATATTTCTTAATTTTAGATACATTGTAACCATGAATAATAAACCCTAAACTATAAAGTATATGAAATAACAGGTATTCGTCATGTGGTTGGATTTTGTTACTTATTTACATCACCATGGGCATGAGGACAAGCTTCCTTGGTATCGCGGCAAGGTATGATCAATTTAGAGGGTGTTTGGGATTGCGCTTTAATCTGATTTTAGATTATTGCGTTTTGAAAATGCAGATAATCAGTTTTTAGTGTTTGGGATTGCGTTTTGAAAACGCAAATAATCAGTTTTTTAAGCTACCAAATCGCAATAATCTATAAGCAGCTCCACCCTTGCTTTTCCAATACACATAATATGTTTTGAATAATCAAAATCCCAAACACCCCCATAGTCCCACATAAATGCCTTATTTTTATAGGGGTTAAAGTGTGTCAACCGGTGATACATTGACATAGAAAACTTTTTGTCTCCAGATATGCTGATAAAGATGATATTATTGTGGTTATATTATTATAAAGCTTTAGATAAAAAGTTGTTTAAAAAGTTTGTGTTAAAAGTACATGAGGAAGTTGTTGATGTCTTTGACATTTTAAAGTGAAATTACTTGACATGACCAAGTTTATTTATTAAAAATCCCTCAAATTTTCCATATGACACATCCTACATATTACATTGTTTGCTATATGGTTTAAGTAACAAACGACTCTTGTTTTTCATGGTTAATGTTATAGGAATGGAGTTATTTGAGGGGAGGGTTGACTACCGTTGACCGAGATTACGGGATGTTTAACAACATCCATCATGATATCGGCACTCATGTCATCCATCATCTTTTCCCACAAATCCCACACTATCACTTGATCGAAGCGGTATATATCTTGTCAAAATTTTATATACGCGAACTAATTGTTGATATGTTTTAAAATTTATTAATGATTATTTTACATGCTATGTAGACAATGGCAGCAAAGCCAGTGCTCGGGAAGTATTATCGAGAGCCAAAAAGATCGGGTCCAATACCAGTTCACTTGATTGATAACTTGGTTAAGAGCATCAAACAAGACCATTATGTTAGTGACGTTGGTGACGTAGTTTACTACCAAACCGATTATCAAATGACTGGGAAGAAAGTTGAGTGATTAAACACAAATCCTGTGAAGGAAAAGTCTAAAGAAAATTAAGCATATTCATGTGTTACAGTGTCCTATTAGTTATTAATTTGTAACAACACAAATATGTAATATGATTCTATATATATTGAAAAGAGCACATTTTATTATTTAACTCACATCTGGTTATAGACAATCTTAATGCTAGAAATTGTGGGCTGTACATTTTGACACATAATGTACATGCATGCATCTATTTCTTAGGAAATCAACAATGTTTAAAGTTTGGAAGTACAAAAACTAGTTATGTAACTTGCTCAAATTTGTAATATATAGTTAGATTAACAAATGGGTATATAACTTGGTGACCATAGGATTTTCGTCGAGAGACGGTGAGACCCCAATTGTGAACTGCAGATTTGGTAACTAGTAACTTTTAACGAGACGTTTAAATGTGAACTGTAGATTCGGTAAGTAAACAGCATTCAACAGAATCAACTGGTTATGGTTTAATCGGTTCGATTTGGCTCCCATTATCTTTCTATTTCTTTTTTTTTTCTTTTAGATGTTCAAACATGTATGATGTATCTATTTCAAGTTAGGTATAAACCAAACATCATCTAAATCTATTCTATTGGGATTTTGTTATATTTCAAGTTAGGTATAAACCAAACATCAACTAAAACAATTATATTAGGACTTCGTTAAATTCCAATGCTACCTTGTTATAGATTAGATGGGACCTAGTATGTTTCAAACACATCTTAGCCAAGCTCACTAGGGTTTTAGCTAGTCCTCCACGACTTACCTCGAGATTTTTAAGCCTTCTCCCCTCATTCATCTCTATCAATTTTCTCCATCTTTTACTAAGTTAAACATTTGCATACGCATATGTACACGACGTGATGTATATGTGATTGACTTTTATTAGGTTTCTCGTACGCACAACTTGCCTTGGTGGGGGAAGGGAGAGATACGGCACAACATGTCTAGTGAGGCGACTCAGGACCAGGTCCATAGAACACTAACGCAGCACGTCTAGTTAGACTCGTGGATTTTTTTTTTAACTACGCTAGGACTTAACTAATAAATATAGGGTAGTATTTAATAGATAGTAAAAAGTCAATTTAATTAATATCCTATGCTTGGGAAGGACAGGAAACAAGGAACATGTCTAGCAACACGAGTCAAGACCAAATCCACATAACACACTAACACGTCAAGTTACATTCGTGGATTCTTTTAACAACACTAAGACGTGACGTATAAATACTGGGTAGTACAAGTCACATTTAATGGATATCAAAAAGTCAATTTAATACCTTTTAAAACTACACATTATTTTGAAAAACAAAACTTTTTGATAGAACCAAATTTAATATCTTTTAAGAATACACACAATTATGAAAACTAATGGAGGCGTTCACGCCTTCACGGCATTCATGTTATAAAAACTAGATAGGTTTAGGTCCACCAAAGACGTAGGAAAGAAAGGTGGGGTGAGTGCGTCCAACGACACACTTTTAACCTTTTTTAAGGTATTTAGGAACCATACACCCTATAATTAAAGATTTATACACTCTGGTCCACATCACACACTAATAGGCCACATACTCAGAATGTGATGTCACGTTGTGTATGAATCCTATAACCCCTTTTTTAATCAGTAAAGAAAACAAACTTTAATGTTTTGTTGAAAAGGAAAAATTAGTATTTTGTAATTCACTTAAAAGTTTTATGTTTCTGTAAACTTATTTAATTTTTAACTAAGTATAACCTTGCGCGCGTTGCGTTGCGCTAAACATCTTGCTGACTCTTTATGGTTGAATTTCACAATGCTCTTTGTTATTCTGGATATAGCCGTTCAAGGGTAAACAAATATCAATTAACTGCATAACATGGTTTAAAGGTTGTGTTTAACTCATGATTCAAAAGCTGCTAACTGTTGAAAATTGCCTTCTGCTACCTGCATGGTTATTCAATATTTACTTGGTGGCATCATGCTTCTTACCTTTTTGGAAGGTTGAGTTTCGTCATCTGCAAATAGTTAGATTTTTGTAGTTAATTAATGTAATAAGTTATTCAATAGACAAAATTACACAGAATGGTGCCTGTGGTTTTCATGTAATAACGCCTTAAGGTACTAAGCAACTTTTTAACTTCTTTAGGGCACATGGTTTAGTTTTTGTAACGAAAATGGGTATTAAGGTTTGTTTTTGTAACAATGTTGGGTACTAATACTAACTATCGTCAAATTTTCTGTTAACTTTAGTTAAAGTGATTAAAATGCCTTTTTATAAACTATAGGGGCCATTATGTATTAAACTTCATTTACAAAACCCTTAGTACCCAAACATGAAACTTTAGAGAAACCACATGGACTAACCATGTAATTAACTCATTATTTTATTAAATGTATTTATTTTTAAGATTTATAATTAAATAAGGAATATTTAATTAAAACATATTGTTTTATTAAATATATTTATCCCATTATTTATAAAAATAAATACACTTCTAAGATAGATAAAACGTTCTATTATGGATTTTAGTGAAATTCAAAAATGATTTTTACCTTGTAGGTCCAAACCTACCAATCCCACCAGTTCTTGAAGAAGAAGAAAAATCTTTCTTTTTTTTATTTATAAAAATTCAACTTCTGTTTGTTTCTATCTTTTTTAATTTTCTTGAATTGGGTTTGCATCTTTTTAGCCAAAAATAACACTTAATTCAATCACATAAAGAAAACATTTTTACAAGTTAAATCCAAGTTATTAGATTAATAGTTGTAACCATAACACAAGTCCATCCAACATTAATTTAAATGTTTTCTTTATGGTTACAACTATTAATCTAATAACTTGTATTTATTTTTATAAATAATGAGATAAATATATTTAATAAATGTGTTATGGTTACAACTATTAATCTAATAACTTGGATTTATTTTTATAAATAATGGGATAAATATATTTAATAAAACAATGTTTTAATTAAATATTCCTTATTTAATTATAAATCTTAAAAATAAATATATTTAATAAAATAATGAGTTAATTACATGGTTAGTCCCTGTGGTTTATCTAAAGTTTCATGTTTGGGTACTAAAGGTTTTGTAAATAAAGTTTAATACATAATGGCCCCTCTAGTTTATAAAAAGGCATTTTAATCACTTTAACTAAAGTTAACAGAAAATTTAACGATAGTTAGTATTAGTACCCAACATTGTTACAAAAATAAACCTTAATACCCATTTTCGTTACAAAAACTAAACCATGGGCCCTAAAGAAGTTAAAAAAAAGTTGCTTAGTACCTTAAGGCGTTATTACATGAAAACCACATGCACCATCCGTGTAATTTTGTCTATTCAATAAATTGAGACCCAACCATGTGCCCCTCCCCACCAAGCGACTAACCAACACAACACGACAACACCACATGAAATCCAAATTGTATAAACGCTTATCTCACCCTATGTAAGCAGTAATGGAGATCCATAAGCTACGATCATGTTCTACAATGACTCGACACCTTGTTAGGCAAGACACTCTAATTCCCAGATGTAAACATAACATAATTCACATTAATATCTAGACAATGTTTGTAGTTGCTTGATAATAACTATCGAAAATGGTTCCAAATAAACTAAAGATGAGCCCTAATGGTCACGCAAGACACTCTAATTCCCAGATGTAAACATAACATAATTCACATTAATATCTTGACAATGTTTGTATTTATTTGATAATAACTATCGAAATGGTTCCAAACAAACTAAGGAGTTGTTTGGTAAGCTTTTTAATGAGGCTCTAAACCATTCAGCGCTGAATGATTCAGCTACCACGCGTTTGTTTCAGCTTCTAAATGGAATGGTTAAGGCTGAACCATTAAGACTTAAGATTTTGCTGAACCATTAAGCACTGAACTAGGCTGAACCTTAATGAGACTTTCCTATTAATGTGGGACAAGAAAACTAACCATTAAGAGGTCCAACTGAATGTTTGGTAGCCTCTTAATGAGGCTCTGAATCATTTAGCTCTGAATGGTTCAGCATTCAAACTGTTTGTTTCAACCTAAAAAAGGCTCTGAATGGAATGATTAAGAGCTGAATCATTCAGACTTTGTGCATAGCTGAACCATTCAACACTTAATCATTCAGATCCTCTTAATCATTCAGTTTTAATGATTCATCACTTAATCAACCAAACAGCCCCTTAACCATTTAGACCTCTTAACCATTCATACCACTTAATGATTCAGCACTTAATCAATCAAACAACCCCTAAAGATGAGCCCTAATGATCACTGTTCCGTTTTCATCCATCACTTATGGGAGTTTAAAGACATGGAAGTATGGAACTCAGACAACCAAACATGTAAACATGTAATAATTTGAATTTAGTGAAGTTATCCATTCTACATTCCAGCCCAATTCTTGTAATCCATATTAACTTGCAATTCACAAGCCCAATGTTATATATACATCCTGACATGTTCGTATTACTGGGCTGAGATAGAGCCCAAGTGCCCAACGATTAAAAACACCTATAACAAAATAGGCCCAACTGATTTGACGATGACCCAAGAATAACCTTACAACTATCCCTACTGGACATTTAGGTTTTTGACTAAAAACTCAACTGTAGCAATTTTGCCTTCCTGATCATTAATTTGCAAAATTTCCATTGATTCCACTTAGGGGCGCAAGTAAGCCGAGCCGCTTGTGAGCTACTTGAGCTCGACTCGGTAAAAAGCTCGAAACGAGCCGAGCCTTTATTGAGCTCGAGCCGAGCTTGAGCCTAAAACGAAACTCGTTTATTTATCGAGCTTGAGCTTGAGCCTAGCATGTGAAGCTTGTTAAGCTCGTCGAGCGTTATCGAGCTTAGTGTATTATTATTTTTTAAAAATATTTAATAATATTTACCACTCATTTAAAGTTGTTTAGTAAACGAGCCGAGCTCGAGCTTCACTTATCGAGCTCACGAGCCTAAACGAACTATTGTTTATATTATTTTTATTTAATATATTAATTATTAATTAATAAGATAATAAACGAGCCGAGCTCGAGCTTGAGAAATTACCAACGAGCCAAGCTCGAGCTTTGAAAACAAAGCTCAAATCGAGCCGATCTCGAGCCTGATGGAGCTCGGGCTCGGCTCGTTTACACCCCTATTTCCACTTTATTCAAAACAAGCCCAGTAATCATGTTCCATAGTTTTCCAATATCAATCCAATTAAACCACACAACAACTATAAAGATATGCAAAAGAACTTTGACCTCCAATTGTTGTGCTTTAATCAAAGATAACCTACAACTTTTATAAATCTGCACCCCAGTTTCAATATTGGTGGCTGGTCATTGAAGATATCCCTTCTGGTTTGACTTTGTCCATGGTTGCACCAACTAGAAACACTGGTGGTGGTACTAAACTAGTCTTGACTAAATCAAGAAAAGCATATGCAAAAAGCAAAGACTCCTTCCATCTATTTCATTATTAGTGCCAAGTCTCCTCCAATAGTCTCATAATATGTGTTTTTATATAAGACAGTTAAAGTTAGTTTAGTTTATAAGCTAGTGTCTACTAGCGCAACTCGAAAATTTAAAACTATGAATCATGGTTTGGCTAAAAAAGACCATGTAACCAACTGAACCAGCTGCCCCCACCCTTGTACGAGTGGTGTCGGTTCGACTCGGATGGGAGGTGAGGTTTTACCAATTATTTCACTGACATGCCTTTGGGCTAGCGGAGGTCGGATTTGCGCGTATCTGGGAGAGCCAAGGGGCTGGCGGCAGTCGAGTAGTTGACCTTGACCACAGCGCCCGGTGTCACGATGGTTGGCACGTCCTTCCTTGCCGTTAAAAAAAACCAATTGAACCAGCTCATTTCTTACTATGTAAAACGACGCAACTTGGAATTCACATTAACACGCTGATGACGATGGTGTTAAAGACTAAGAGTAGTCATCCGTAATACTAGTACGAGTTAAAGTAGTGGGTCAAGGAAAGATATTAAACCACACGGGATATCATCAACGTATGGTATGACGATGAACTATGATACGCACTTCGGCCTGGGCGATAGCAGTTAGTTTCGGGTAACTGATTCTTCAATGCATATCGGATGTCCTTCATGTGGCATTTGAACAAGTAGGTTCACTATAGTCCATTTGGTAAGATGTTCAGATTATAAAACATCACTACAAGGAAAAGAAATAAACAACCTGATAATTAAGACCTACATAAGATGGTAAAGAATACTATGACATAAACACTATGACAGACACAGGTTTAAGACTTTATAGTATAATAATTACAGCAAAACATATCATTTAACCATAATTCTTGAAGGAAGACAAACACATAAGGCATCATCTTCTATCTTAACCCCTTCAACCACCATTAATTTCACCACAGATTCATTATCCACACCTTTCTGTTTAACATCCATAAAACCATTATAGAGTACAGTTTGAATCCAATTCACAGCAGCACCATTTTCATCTGACACCCAAACAGATGCAAGTATTTGCACCATTACTTCATCCTCAATTTCCAACACAACATTTCTTCCAAATGATTTCTCAAAGCATTTGCTGATTTCTTTCAAGATTGTTTCGGCACGAGAGTCAAAGTCAAACGGGTCAAAAACCACATTTTCGTCGACTTGATCTAAAACGTCTTCTAACCACACCTCTTTGGTTTCAGAAACTGTATCGTTTTCACTTTCTTCGGTTTCCTCCAATGGAAGATTTAAATCAAAACAAGACTTCAGTTTCTTGACCTTTGGTCCCATAATTTCAAAACCGCCTATTTCAGTAATCTTTCTTTTTTTCGACGTCTCGGGGTTTCTAACTACGGAATCTTTAGGGAGAAGTAGTATATTCGAGTTTCTGGGTTCGGTTTTTTCAACTGAGATTCTCATTTGTAGGGCTTGTGCATTCAGAATTCTTTCTTCTGAATAGCTCAGGAATTCTTTATCGTTTTCCTCTTTACTACTGCTTGTCGTGAGCACAAAGATTGCATCGGTGATACGGGTTTCTCTACCACGGGCATCCGATAATTTTTCCCGTCTTAATGGCCCGAGAAAGATTATCTTTAGTCACGAAATCGGCTTTATCTACGTGTTCAAGAAGAACAACAGACCGAGGTTTCTTAGTCAACTCTTCAGCAATGAACCCCATCACGGTTTTTCCTCTAAATAACGGATCAGAAAAGTTTACATTTTGACGACTAAAAACTGATTTCGGTTGACCCATTTGATTTTCAAAGTTCAAATCTATAGAAATCAAGCTTTGTGGGCTGCCAAAAACGACCTCCGCAAGCGCTCTGCTGATTTTCTTCTTGCCCACCGGGTCAGGCCCAGAAAACACAAACCATACATGGCGCCTTCCGGGCTCAGTTCTGACCCGTGTGATCGTTTGACTGATGGCCTGAATGGAATCATTCTGATATCCAACTTTATCTGCAAGTGCACTGTAAAGCTGCTTAAAATCTTTCTCGTTTGTAACATGCTTACGCGTTTCATCTATCTCAGCAGGACCCATCCCATTAAAGGTTTGACGACGAGTTTCACGGGTCAGTGGTCCCGGGTCTGGATCGGGTGAGACATAAATGGTTCCCAGGCCCAAATCTGTGGTTATGGAAATTGTTGGAGATGAAGTGCTTGCAAAAAAGTCAACTGGTGGTGACAGATTTCTACATCTGCTTTCTGAGTTTGAATCTTGGCCACTAATTTCTGCCCGTTTCGGATCAGACTGGAAGCCGTAATGAAAAGGGATTCGAGCCCGGATCAGAGAACCGTCTTGTTGAGGAGGTGGCACGTTGTGATGGAGACGATGACAGATATCCGACCATTTCCTCTGGAGGCCAATGATCCGAGCGTCAAACACACCACCATGATCTTTACCCATAGG
The DNA here is from genome assembly GCA_030844895.1 of Ambrosia x helenae. Taxonomy (NCBI): domain Eukaryota; kingdom Viridiplantae; phylum Streptophyta; class Magnoliopsida; order Asterales; family Asteraceae; genus Ambrosia; species Ambrosia x helenae. The sequence continues at coordinate 12,441 of JAUTDX010001707.1, read as the reverse complement.
TGAATCAGATTCAGGAACCTGCAGCCAAGAAGCTAAACCTGACGAGTGTTGATCAGCAACCGAAATCGTCTTCCCCCCCTTCAAAACAGCCGAAACTTCCTGCTCATACTTCTCATTGCAAACATCACAACGCGTTGCAGACTGCTCTTGTTTGCGTGACGATGAGACCTCCAACTCGTTTTGTACAGGAAAAAAGCCACCAAACGGCACAAACGACCCGATCAAACTGTAATTATCATGAGCATTGTACTGTCAGATAATGAACATCATATCAGAAATCCAAAATCATCATCATCATCCAAACCATTCATAAAACAAAAACAAAAACAAACACATTTACATAACAAAACTCACCTCGATTTCACCTGCACTCCACTCGGATTCAACTTCGAAGAACTAACATGAACCAAATTCAAATCCCACTCCTTATCCAAACCCGGAAACTTCGCCAAAACCTTCATATAAACCTCATAACTCCCAACCGAACCAATCAACCACAACTTCCCACCATAAACATGAACCAAATCGCTCAACTGCGAAACGACAACTTCCAACCCCACCCCACCATCAACAAACACCTTCAAATCACCCAAATTCACAACCACCCCACACCCCTTACATCCCTCAACCTTCTCCCTCACCTCCTTCACCTTCATATCCATCTTCCCACTAACATACTCACCATTTTCCTTACTAATATTAATATTACTATTAATATTAATATCAACCACCTCCAAACCCTCCATTTCTTTACCCAAAAACCCAACTTTACCCATCTTTAAACATTCTATAAACCCCTCAACCACTGTTTCAGAACCATACCCTATCAACAAAGGATTTTTATTACTTTTTTTTATTAACACATTTCCAATCCTCTTATAATCATCTTCTTCACCTCTATCAACCGCAAATGGAAAATTAATATTATTATTATTATTAATATTGAAATCGGGTAAATTACATAAAAACAGGGGAGGGTATTTTGGTAATTTCTGGGGATGTAAAACAGCAAACTTAATATCGGAGCTACGAAACCCGGCATCACCAAAAACCCGGCTGACAATCGGGTCATCAAGGATGGATAATATAAAATGTTTAAGCTCAACTTTAATATTACTCAACGACGTCGTTTGGGAACCACCGGAGTTATTAAGTTGATGCATCTGATAATAATGGAACGTGTCTGGATGACGGCGTTGGTTAGCTTGACAGCGTTTAATAGCGGCCATAAGGGAGTTGGAAACGGGCGGGTCGGGTTCGGGTGGTTTGGATTTGGAAGAAGGGAGACGGTCGAGGGAGACGGAGACGCAGAGGTCAAGGGCACGGAATTGGAGACGAGGAGAGTAAGATGAGCTGCGTGCACGTGCACAGGCGTCGCGTAGGGTGGATGATGGGAGGGATAATAGGGCGGAGACGGCGTGGAGAGAGGTGGTTTGTGAGTGGCTGCGACGGCGTGCGACGGTGACGGCGTCGTCGAGTGCACGCGCCGCCTCGGTTGTTAAGCATTGCCTTGCTGTGCTCACCGGCGTTGGCATAACCGGCGAGCATGTAAATATCTAAATATATATGTTTAGTATATGATATGATAATATTAATAATAATAGTAATATAATAGTATTGATAATGATAAGAATGTAACGGCAATAGTAATAATAATAATAAGGAAGAACACCTGGAAGGTAGGAACGAGAGAGAGGAGTATAATAACAAGAATAATGTAAGGTAATATTATTAATATCCCAACCACCTTACGGTGGCGTGGTACGGAGACTCAATGATAGAAGAACCATGGTTGAAAAGTTATGGGTTCGATTGTTGAGAGCGCTGGGTTTTACCGATTATTATATTGTCGTGCTTTTGGGCGGATGGATAGTCAGGTTTTTCCCGGAACTAGTGAACAGGTGGAAGGGGTCCTGATTTGACTAAGTAGGGACTTCAAAGGGAATGCTTGATGAATTTTGTTTTCCGTAAAATAAATATTATTAATATTAACTAGATTTTATCCCGGGAGCGTCCCGGGTTGAAAAATATAACAATTATAATAATACTAATAGTAATCGTAATATTATTACTATTGTAATTAAATATATAAAAAATAACCTTGCTATAAGGTGACCCCATGTGTTGTAGTATTGCACAATTCTTTCTCCTAGCTTCTCTTGATGAAGTATACCTATGCATCTTTAGAGGAATAAAATTCCAATGAAAGCATGGCGATTGGCATAAATTTCAACATCGTAGTCCGTAGATAAGAACCTGATTTAAAAGAAAAAACATGATTAATGAATAACCTGAACACTTTGTTTTTTTTTCCTGTATGAACGAAACCCCACAAAAAATAGTCGTTTTTTCTCCGTTTTTTATATAGCACTATGGTACTCGTTGGAAAGATAATAAAACGTTCGTTAATTTGGCGTAATTTTTTTCTTTAAAAAATCTCGTATATAATAGATATTAACGTTTAAAAATTATGGGAGAAAACATAAGAGAGAAAAATTTAAATTTGTTTTTAAATTCTTTTTTCCTAAAATAACTCAATTTAATTTTAGTAGATTAGGTTTTATATTATTATTTGTTTTTTTTTAATTTGTCACATGACATGACACATGGCACACTCAAAGAGGAGAATGCCTCCTTAAGTGCCATGTCATTAAAATTGCTTTCTTTTATTATATATATATAGATATTATTGATATGAATGAGAACGTGAAGAATAAAAAGGGAGGGGGGGTTAACTTCAAGGGCTTTTGGGATAATTTAATGGAGTGGGGACTTTTTTTTTTGGCAAAGAGATGATGAGGATAGATTCGTGAATGAGAGAGAGATTTTTGTGGGTTAGGATTTTTTATATGGAAGAATAAAAAGTTTATTTTGTTACAGTGAGTGAGTGTGTGTATGTGTGATAGAGAAAGATGCCGTGTCCACTTGAAAAACAATGGGCCAAGGTTTGTGTCAATGTAGGTCGAGGTCAACGTCACTATCATGCTTTTTACAATGAAAGAAAGAAAGAAAGTTGTTTTTTACTTTTTAGATTCAACGGAGGCACAATTTTGGTTATGCACAATTATGAGAAATAAAGAACACTGTCTATTCAATGAATTTGTATTTATGCACACTCTTTTTTTCTTAACTTTTTTTTGGAGTTATGTTAAAAGATGAGTTTGTAGAAATGGTGTTAGAGAGGTTAGGTAATTTGTGTTTTTTTGGGATGGTAAAGTCACTTTCGAAACTTTTTAAATGATGGTTGTTCAATATGTGGTAGATGGAGATCTAATGGTCCGCTAGTCAAGTTGATGAGTGAGATCGTTATCACGGGATTTAGATATGATATTGTTTGGACCAAGGTTTTGAAACCCGGACCGGGAAACGGACCCCCGGCCGGTCCGAGTCACTACGATGGACTGTCCGTGCATAGGACCTGAGGTTGAACCGCTGGACCGGCGGCTGGACCGTGATTTTGGCCGGTTGGACCGGGATTTAGGGCGGTTCAACCGGTTTTTTTATTTTTATTTTTTTTATTATTATTATTTTTGTTTTGGTTCGACTTTTGGGCGGGTCGGACAGGTGACGACTCCGGTTCGACGTCCAGTTCAGTTCTGAAAACATTGGTTTGGACTCTTGTGCTCCACTTGAGGGTCGTTAAGAGAGTTGGAATTGGATTGCTAGGAAAGGGTATGGACTATGGACTAATCCAAGGAAGAGATGGTTTATGGGTCATCTTTATATAAACATTGAACCGTAGCAAGTTATATTTGGATAGTGGGTAAACGGACAACAAGCTGCGCCGCTTTCTCTTTTTTAATCGCAAAGCCTATCCTGCAAAAAACGTTTTTTTGACAGTCAAATGGGTTTCAACGGGATGAGTAAGGGACTAACCTAGGGAGAAAATGTTCAATGTACATTGGGATTGAATTAGATTCTGCATAATTTGATGGTGGGAGAATTTGACAAGCCAAGTAGTTTAGGGATCAAATTTGCTAAAAAAATGTGTTTAATACGTATAGGCTTCTAGTCTTTCATACATATATTTTGGGAATGCCTCAACATTAAGTAACGTTTGATGTCAAAAGTGTCTACACTTCTCAACATCCCACTGGTTTTGAGCCATTCCCCTTATAAGTTAAAGACGTACAAAACCAATTAATGTCAGTCAGAAAATGAATGGAATGGCTAGTGTTCGAACTTAATCGTTAATCAATTGATCTAAAGAAAATAGATAGAACCTTGAGATAACTTAGAGATTTTTGGATAGACTAATTCATAATTTCATTCGTGATGTTTAATTGAAAATCCTAAGGCCTTTAATAGACTTACAACCATCCTAAAAATGAGGAATTGAGAGAACATGTTAATATGGAACAACTAAATGCAATAAACATTAAAAGAAAATGGGATCGTGGTCATGGATGCATGTGAACGTCACTGGAAGTTAGTGTGAGGTACACAACAATCCCGCCCGTTTAAACGATCCTTGTCCTCAAGGACGAATTCCGGTCGACAGTGCTTAGTAAATTGACATGGCAGCATCCACCCAGTTCTTCCGATGACATTAAGAAAAGTATTATCAAAACACCACGGAGGGTGCCACTCGTGTATTGCAGTTGCGTCTTCTGTCGTTATTCTTTGTTCACAAGCAGGTTCATGCTAAGGTGTGGGGATGATTTGAAATGTTTGGTTACTAGGGTAGTCGTTGGGGTTGGTCCAGGTGCAAGTTTTGGTGCCACTAGGATGGTTGGAGGAGGTTCTTTTGGTGGTAGTGTGGCAGTAGAAGCCGGTGGTCGTGTGATTATTATGGTTGGTTGTGGTGGTACGGTGGCAGAAACGAGTGGGGGTAGTGGTGTTGGTGTGGTAGCGGTAATTGGTGGTGGCGGTGGCGGTGTAGGGGTGTGGTGAGCGTGAAACACAGTTCGGATCGATCGAATTTCGGCAAACATGGTTTCAAACTGGGACTCGATTCTCGCAAAGGAGTCCCTCCAGTGACGGAACTTAGGCTTGGATAGTTTTTTAGCAGCCATAGGTCCGAAAGGGAATCATGTGGCTCTGATACCAATTGTTACGAACTTAATCGTTAATCAATTGATTCAAATAAAATAGATAGAAGGTTGAGATAACTTAGAGATTTTTGGATAGACTAATTCATAATTTCATTCATGATCTTTAATTGAAAATCCTAAGGCCTTTAATAGGCTTACAACCATCCTAAAAATAAGGAATTGAGAGAACATGTTAATATGGAATAACTAAATGCAATAAACATTAAAAGAAAATGGGATCGTGGTCATGGATGCATGTGCACGTGACTGGAAGTTAGTATGAGGTACACAACAATCCCGCCCACTTAAACGATCCTTGTCCTCAAGGACTAATTCCGGTCGACGGTGCTTAGTAAATTGACATGGCGGCCTCCACCCCGTTCTTCTGACGACATTAAGAGAAGTATTATCAAAATACCACGGAGGGTGCCACTCGTGTCTTGCATTTGCGTCTTCTGTCCGTTCTTCCTTGTTCACAATCAGGTTCATGCTAAGGTGTGGGATGATTTGAATGTTTGGGACTAGTGTAGGCGTTGGGGTTGGTACATGTGCAAGTTTTGGTGCCACTAGGGTGGTTGGAGGAGGTTCTTTTGGTGGTAGTGTGGCACTAAAAGCCGGTGGTCGTGCGATTTTTATGGTTGGTTGTGGTGGTACAGTGGCAGAAACAAGTGGTGGTAGTGGTGTTGGTGTGGGAGCGGTAATTGGTGGTGGCGGTGTAGGTGTAGGGGTGTGGTGAGCGTGAATCGCGATTCGGATCGATCGAATTTCGGCGAACACAGTTTCAAACTGGGACTCGATTCTCGCAAAGGAGTCCCTCCAGTGATGGAACTTAGGCTTGGATAGTTTTTGAGCAGCCATAGGTCTGAAAGGGAATCATGGTGGCTCTGATACCAATTGTTACGAACTTAATCGTTAATCAGTTGATCCAAAGAAAATAGATAGAAGCTTGAGAGAACTTTGAGATTTTTGGATAGACTAATTCATAATTTCATTCATGATCTTTAATTGAAAATCCTAAGGCCTTTAATAGGTTTACAATCATCCTAAACATAAGGAATTGAGAGAATATGTTAATATGGAACAACTAAATGCAGTAAACATTAAAAGAAAATGGGATCGTGGTCATGGATGCTTGTGAACGTGACTAGAAGTTAGTGTGAGGTACACAACAGCTAGTTATTGGGATTAAAAGACGTCACACGTCTCATGGACCAACCTTGAATTATAGGTATTTAGATTTTTTTTTGTGAATTTTTGTCCGTATCCTTTGAAGTTGAAGAATAAATAAAGTGATTTTCCCGTAAACCTCATGGATACCCACTACCCCCAAGGCAACACCGCCCTTGTGGCATGGGTAACGAGTTTCGAGTATGTTTCACGGGTTATAGCACAACGGTTGACCAATGAGTGTAGCACACGGTATATACTCACACACACCATAAATCAAAACCATCACCGTCATTCACTCCAAACCACCATTGTTCATCGTCGCCTTTCACCACCACCAAGTTTTTGTTTTTTGTGGGTTTTTTAAGGAAGAAGATGGGTGTTTGGGGAAAGAAGATCCAGATGAGATGGGTGTTCTGGAGAAGAAAATTGTTTGGTTATTTTTTAATTTAATTTGGTTTTCTTATTATTATTTTTTTAGTTCTTTATTTATTTTAAATGTGTTTTTTATTTTTATTTAATAATTGTTTGACCCCAGGGTAGTTCATGGGGTGTTGCCTTCAGATTTATGTTTTAGGGTAATGAATCAATTAAGTGATGTGATAGTGCAAAATTAGTAGAAATCAAAGTAGTTCAGTAAAGTTTTAGGGTAATGTCCCGCCCATTATAAAACAATTAAATAGAAGCATATTTGAACTCACTTACCTCATATAGCAACTTACTTTATTTCTAACTAAAGTAGGAATGTATTCATAGAAAAAAGCATATTTATAGCAATCGGTTGTCTGAAACCTTTAAAAAATTGTATGATTTAATTATTTTTGTCACTAACTTTCATGTAAAGTAGATATATTATATTAGTTTATTTGGAGTTAGTCTATTATAACAAGGTAGTGCAAGCATTTGTTTGTATATACCATGTAGAATTTCAGTCATCGTCTTGACGAACAAATTTATCTCTTGTTTTTATAATGTATGTTGCAATAGAATATGCATCAAGGTAATGTATTTTAACGGAAGGCAGTTGAGTTGTCGAAGGAAAATCTAGCATGTGAAAAATCGCTTTCGTTAATTTATTTTGTTATTTTAGGTTCAATCTTTGTGCCCATCGGGCAGTTGAGTTGTCAAAGGAAAATCTAGCATGTCAAAAATCGTTTTCGTTTATTTTGTTATCTTAGGTTCAATCTCCATGCCCTCCAATCAAAGATTCCAGTCTTTTCTTCCACATAGGTGTCACTTGTACGCAATGTCATCAATCTAATTTATGTGACATCGAGTCAAAGAGACCATGTTCATAATAATACATGACCCCAAGCCTTATGTACTGTCATGGTATTATAGTTGGTATATGTACTACCCTAAAACAAAATTTGAAAGTATGTTGTGATTTTATAGGTTTAATGTTTTTTTTTTTAAATCAAGACTAGACATGTTTGAACCGGGAGCTTGATAATTAGTTGGTTTATTATTTTTAATTTTTGAACGACCTACAAAAGTCCGATTACCCGGGTACGCTCAATATAGCAAAAAGCCATGGCCACCCACACCCTCGAAGACCCAATGTAGTAAAACATTTGGCTCAACCTCGAAAATATTTGCTCTAAGTGAGATTCCAACCCATGACCTTCACATTGGAAAATCATGGGGGTTGCCACTGCACCAGAAGGTCATTGGCAATTAGTCAGTTTACTAATTTTACCACTGAACTATTAGGTTTTATCAAATTAGTGAATTGGTTTTATAATTAATGGATAACTCCTTTACAGATAATGAGTAGCGGCAAGAAGAGTTCTCCCACAGTCCCACCAATGTGGAATGCAATTACATCCAAATTACAGCCTAAAAGTAAAACAAAGTTATGCACGTAACTTGATTTGAACTTGTGACATTTCAATTTCTCATTTAGCACTCTACTAATTGATCTAGCCAAAGACATTTTACTCTAAGACCACCCGTAGTGGGAGTTAATTGGGCGAGAAATATGCCCCATTAGCGCCCCATTTGGTGCTGCAACACCGCTCCTATGTGCGCTAAATATGGTTTTTTGTTTGTGGCGTGAACATTTTCACGTGGAGGAGCGTGAAATTTCCTTCTTTTTTCTCAACCAATCACAAGCTCCAAGGTGGAGGAGGAACGTGAAAAATAACGTCCATTACGTTTGGTCTAGAGAATTACATAATTTCACTTAAAATTCCTTACTTAACTGATATGTGTCATAGGATTATTGGAAAATAAGTGATTTTGACTTTTACAATTTTGAATTTTCTCTAATTTGCTTTTTTGGTACCTTAATTTATGTGATTTGCGCTTTTTTGTGTAATGTTGTCTTTTGGAAACCCAAATTTTGTGATTTCACCTTTAAGAATACATCGTGTGAAAAGTTAAAAACGTGTAAATTCACAATCCTGTGTATTATGATTTATTAGATCATGACGTGTTTGAACTTAATTAGCCGTGATTTTGTAAGTTGTAAATTTGTTTAGATGATTCTAAAGGCAAAATTGTGTGACGTCGTGGAATGTGTCATGCTTTTATCGGTTTTTATTATGGTAATTATGGAACTATACACATAGAGAAAATTAAGTGGAGGTGGATAACTTTTTTGAATCAAAAGACTATTTTGACACATTAGATTGAGAAATGGTCGAGTGATTGACACCTCTGTGGTTGAGCCAAAACGCATTTAAACACTGTTGTGATGTTGTTAATTCTCAATTTTTAATTATATTTTGTATTTACTAGTAGTAAGTTTGATGACTTTGTAATCTTGATGTTTATCCACCAATTATTTAACAAAATGTCAAAACGAAATGATGATTGCTTAAGTGGGACTGGTTTTTCATGTCATTGACTCATTGGAATCAAATGGATTAGGATGCATCCAGATAAAAGTATACAATGATTAATCAAGAATATGACATTCAAACAAAGGGCAATAACATATTTTGAATAGTTGGTAACATAAGCAATGTGTAGTCGATTCGTGCCATCCCTCTATGCCCTTTCGAGTGTGACGAGTCCACGCCTCTTCTGCATGGTGTTTCGCGCCTCTCCACATGCTAAAGTGTTGTTGACTTGGACGGTAGACGGTGTTCCACTATACTTAGCCTAGATGAAGATGTTCAATTAAGATAAAACATCTATTTAAAAGAGACCAATGTGAATATGGCATTCACAAAGGGCAATAACAAATTTTGAATAGTGGATAACATAAGGCAATGTGTAGTCGATCCGTGCCATCCCTATATGCCCTTTCGAGCGCGACTGAGGCTTAAGCCTAAACCCTCCACACCTCTCTTGCATTTTGTCTTGCTAAAGCGTTATTGACTTGGATTGTAGACATTGTTTCACTACACTTAGCCTACATGAAGATGTTCAATTAAGATAAACATCAATTTAAAATAGAAAACACCCCCCCTGAATACTATATCTTTGGAGTGATCTTTTATTGTACTTCCTATCTAATTGAGGAAGGTTAAACTTCAAACTGTTCCCAAAGCGCAATAGAACTTGGGTGTATTTTATGGAATTCTCAATCCTACAAGGAGTGAATAGGTTAAAGATAAACTCTCATCTTATTTTGTTAGACCATGTATAGTGGGGGGGGACTTTATTTATAAAGCCTATGTTTCTGATTGTTCCACGTGGCAGCTGAGTCAGCATGGAGAGATAAAGTGAAAAAGAGGTGTAGTGCCCCTTGTTTCTGATTGGTTGATTATTTTATTATTTTTTTTAATCTTTTAACTCAAAATAATTAAAATAAAAGACAAATAAATATAAAAAATTACAAATAATATTAAAAACACACAACTAATATTAATTAAATTCAAAAAAAATTACAAATAATATTAAAAAACACACAAATAATATATAAAACCACAAATAATATTAATTTTCATCTTCGCTTTCTTCATACTCTTCTTCTTCTTCTTCTTCATCTTCTTCTTCTTCACGTTCTTCTTCATCTTCGCCCTCTTCGTTTTCACCTGCGTTGGAATATCCCGAACCAACCACGCTTGTTGGAAAAAATCCGCCGTTAACGCGTCATGTGCATCATGGTCACGAAGTTCATGTGCGTTGAGTATTCTTTGTTGCATATTAGCTTGCGGTAGATCCTGAACGGCTTCCGGTACATAATTTTGGCATATCGCTTTACCTTCATCATCTAATATCATATTATGCATGATTATACATGCATACATAACATCTCGCAGCTTGTCTGTGGTCCATGCACGAGCAGGATTTCTTATGTAATGCCAACGTGTTGAAGAACCCCAAAACATCTCTCTATATCCTTTCGCGTCGCCTCTTGAACCTTTTTAAAGTGTGCCCTTTCTTCATCGTACGGTTACTGAACGTCTTAACGATAATGCTATACCTCGGATATATTCCGTCAGCCAAATAGTATCCGTGTGGGTAGTAGTTTCCGTTAGCATAAAAACACGCCTTTGCTACCCTGCCAGAAATGAAATCCTCAATAATAGGCGACTGCTCAAAAACGTTTAAGTCGTTGCATGACCCCGCAACACCAAAATAGGCCGACCAAACCCAAAGATCGACTGAAGCCACCGCTTGAAGAATAATCGATGGTCGTTTTTTGTCACCACGTGTGTGTTGACCTCGACAAGCGGTTGGGCAATTATACCACCGCCAGTGACGACAATCAATGCTACCCATCATTCCTGATAACCCATGTTCATTCGTATGCACCTCGTAAATTTTATGTAAGTCGTACCAAGTGGGCATTCTAAGATACCGGGCTCCGTACAGCTTTACTATTCCTAAAAAAATAAATACAAAAATATATAAAAAAATTGATCTAACTATATACCAAAATATATAAAAAGGTAAATGAATTTGCTTTAAAAAAAGTGATGTACCTGGCAAAATACTCCAAAGAATCGCGTGTTGTTTTCTCGGCCATTTTTAAATACTCGTCGTTGATATCCGTCGTGTTCCCGTATGCGAGTATACGCAGTGCCGAGGTACACTTTTGAATAGACGTGAATCCCATCAACCCCTAGCATCCGATTTTTGTTGAAAGTAAGGAAACGCGTTTCCAAATCTCCGGCATACGTAGAAATAAACGTTTGCTCATCCGGAAACGACGCCTAAACGTCTTTGGGTCGGGGTAAGTCGGGTTTTCATCAAAGTAATCCTTCATCAATCGAGCATTTGTCGATACACGATCTCGTTCGTAATACTGTCTAGTTTGTTTTGGACGTGTAGGCGCACTAGTTTGTTCCATATATCTCGACGCCAAGCGCAAGCGCACTCGTAACCGCATCTTGCTCCAACTCTTCGTCTGTCGAATCACCCTCATCGGCTAGAAACTGTTTGTAATATTCGCTGGCAACAGATGATGACGCGGGGGAACCCATTTTTTTTTAACTATTTGGTAATATGTGTTTTGTGTGTTTATATATTTTATATATGTGTGTTGTGTGTATATATAAACAAAAAAAATAGCCGTTCAAAAATAAACGGTCATATGACCGTTGGTGATCTTGCTCCATCCACGTGCCACCTTTTCATTGGATGAACCAAGTTTGAACAAGCGTTTTTTATATAACGTCGTCGGCTAATTTTGGGCTATAGCGCCCCCACCGTAACGGTGTGGGGGACGCTATTTTTCATTTTTTTGCAAAAGTAACGTCCCACTACGGTGGGTCTTATGTTATAACTTACAAATCACATCAATAACTACTTTTTTTCACAAGTGGGTGATAGTAATCACACACACCCCATATTTATTCCACACCCATCTATACGTCAAGTATAGCGTTATACGTGACGTTAAGGCTTGACCAAGTATTTAAAATACTCTAATTAACAAACATTTTGTGCATATAGGGGTTCTACCTTATGCATGGGGTGTTTTTCAAAAAAAAAAAAATACAGTAAATTTTTACTTTAACCCGAAAGTTTTTATTTTTTCAATGAAACCTCTTAAATTGATTTTTTACTTTTAACCCTAAACTTTTCATTTTATGCAATTTAACCCCTTTGATTTTTTTTTTACTTTAACCAAAGCTCTTTATCTTTTACAATTTAGCACAACATTTTTTTACTTTCAACTTTGATCCCCCATACTTTTCACTTTTTGCAATGTAATCCTTTTGATTTTTTACTTTGAACCAAAGTTTTATCTTTTACAATCTAGCCCACTTTTTTACTTTCAACATCGGTCCCCCATACTTTTCATCTTACGCAAGTTTTTCGTTTCATGTTTCGAGTTAAC
>JAUTDX010001706.1:0-28980 GCA_030844895.1 Ambrosia x helenae | reverse complement strand
AACCCACTATAGTATATCGTGCGATCACTTAACTAATCCTAGTAAGTGTAATGCTTATGAACGTATATGTAATTTAATTAGAGTTAGGTTAAAGTAATAACCTGAGAATGCGGGGTATCACAATCCGCTAGATAATACCCGCATTATACACCACGTCGTTAAAAAAAAAGAGGTATTTGGTCCAACCTCGTTTATATAGTCGTTAAAAATTGGTGATTGATTGATAATAGCTATATCGTTATTTGTAGAGGCCATACCAAAGAATGCATGCCAAACCAAAGATCTTGTGATGCAACCGCTTCAAGCATCAAAACCCGTTTTTTATGATGTCCATTGGTGTGTTGGCCGCGCTACGCAGTTGTAAAAAGTTCCCACACCTATTCCATACAATCGATACTACCCACCATCTGGGGAAAACCGTGTCTAACATCATGAAACTCTAAAATTTATTGTATGTCACTAAACGTATGTTTTCTAAAATATCTTTTTACGTAGAGTTCAACCACATACTCACAAAAATACCAAAGACTTTCCCTCGCCACTCGTTCCGACATTTTTGATATTCATCAATTGTGTTAGAACTATTGTGTCAGAACTGGTGTCATAAGCTATTTGTCTAATAGCGGTCATAAATTTTTGCAACGTGTGAAATCCTGTATCACCATATGCGTCATGTTTTTGTTGAAAATATTCGTATTTATTTTTAAATTGTTTGCTATTCTTAGAAATAATCTCTGGCTCATACGAAAGCATCACCTAAAATTATTATGATCATATAAGGGTCGGGTGAAAAATAATCACGTACCAACAATTGATGTGCGACGACCCGATCGCGTTCTATATATTTTCTCTTTTTCGGTTGTGAACTCCCGATATCTTACACAATACCTTGCACGACTGTTTAAACCGCTGATATTATTAGCTCGGCCCCCTCGTCAGATGACAATGATAAAACGAATTCGTCGAATGACGATGATGAACTTGTTGATTGCATTTTTTTACGAAATAAGGAGTAGAAATTGTGTTGTTGGTATGCATATATACATTTTTTGTGTGATAGAAGGATGTTTATATGTAAGGAATTTTAAGTCTTTTTTAATTTATAGTCGTTATGTAAATGTAAAAATTAAAAAAAAAACATGCTTGTGCCCAATGCCCGTGGGTTTCTTCACATCCAAGAGGGGCCACGCTGGGACGAAGAGGGGGGGGGAGTTCACCTTGGCATGGGCGCTTTGCCCTCTCCAAAATAAATGCCCACTCCGTGAGGTGTTAGCGACCATTTCGTCTGTCGCAAAGTCAGTTGCAAAAGGTGATTAGTGACATAACATTATTTCTATTGGCCAACCGTGCCTTTAGCTGCAACAACGGTTTTGGTTGTGGTTAAAGTTGTAGGAATACTGTTTACAAAATAAAAGAAAATAACATTTGTATTAAACTATATTTGGATTACAATTCAAATGAAGATAAACTAGAACATATTACAAAAGAAAGAAACAATAATAAATGCAATATGATAGAAATAAACCATTTACAAAGATGAAAATAACAAACTGAATATAAAGTACAAATGGAAAAGAGAAGGAAAACAGATAAAAACCAAGATGGCTGAGGTACATGTTCAATGTCGGGAACAATTCTAAATGCGATACAATAGTAAATAAACAGATTACAAAGACGAAAATAACAAACTGATTATAAATTACAAACGGAGGAGAAGGAAAACAAATAAAAACCAAAATGGCTTAGGTATGTGTTCAAAAACGTTGCCCTGAACTGATTCTGGGCCACCTAGTGAACTGAATTCCGCCACATTATGGCCGCACGTGCGCGAGCGCAAGCACATGACGGGTCCTGGCTACCACTGGGTTTGTCCTGATATATAGGAATACATACATTCCTTTACAGATTTTACTTATAAACCAACACATTATTTATTTCTCCACTAATGTGGGACAATATAATTTCTCACAACGGCACAAACTTAAAGCTTAGATAGATTTACGATTCACATCTTAGCTTTATGATTAAACAATTAATATATTAATTATAAATATGATAAAATTCCAACAAAAGTCATGTTTTTTAGTAGTATGTTAAAAAAAAAAGCCTACTGAAAAAACTAAAGGAGGATGCATCCCCGTTTTTTGGAATTTTTTGCATAAATAGGCATTTTTCTTTGTGAGTAAGTGTTTCTAGGTAGGGTAGGAAAAAAAAAGCACAAATAGGTAAGTATGAACCCAATTGGCGACATTGATTAAACATTTTTGAAAGTATGAAACCATTTGGCGACATTCAATAAAAAATTTGAAGATATCTAATCAAATTAGCGACAATGAATAAAAATTCATTGTATGAATACGGTTAGCGACATTGATGTATTTATTTGATTGTATGAAAAACCGGTTAGCGACATTGATTTATTTATTTGATTGTATTAAAACCATTTGGCGACATTCATTTAATTTCACGAGGGTCTTGCAGTAGATTTTATTTGATTGATTTATTCAACACGAAGTAATTTAACCAAAATACCATTAAGTTATTAATGTATTATCTAAAACACTAATTCCATGGAATGGATATCAAATTGGCAAAATTATAAGTGCGACACTAAAACTAATAATATCAGTATCATCTAATTAAAGACAAAATAACAATATAAATAAGGTGCATCTGAAAAGGCAGAAATCTAGGTATATTGAATTAAATATCAATGTCGCCAATCAAACCTCATACTTTCAAATTATATTAATTGAATGTCGTCAAACAACTGAGTGATTTTCAATCTACCATTCAATGTCGCTAACCGGTTCTCATACAATCAATTAATGTCGCTAATGTTTCATACATTGAATTTTTATTTATTGTCGCTAAACGGTTCTCATATCTTCAATTTTTTTTATTGAATGTCGTCAAATGGGTTTCATACTTTCAAAAATCTTTAATCAATGTCGCCAATTGGGTTTCATACTTACCTATTTGTGCTTTTTTTTCCCACCCTACATAGAAACACTTACCCACAAAGAAAAATGCCTATTTATGCAAAAAAATTCCGTTTTTTGTTCCTCTTTCTTATATATTTGGAATCTAAAAGTAATAAAAAAACAAAGATTTAACTAAAAACACGGACAAATCCATTGAGGTGAGCTGACCTTCAAAAAGTGGGAGGTAAAGAAAACACTGTTTAAAAGATGCAAAATTCCATTCCATTCCATTCGATGCAGTAGAACAATATGTATGCAATGGTTGCTAGCTTTTCTGATCCATAACTTGATGGCCATGCACGAAAATAGAGACTCACAAGGTTCCGATTCGTTCTTGGATGATGTTGATGGAGTTTTTGGTTTATGCTGATTCCTCATCGTTTTCCAGTCATTTTAAGAAGTGGAATAAGGAAATGCAAGACAGATTGATGCCAAAGCCACAACAGCTGGGATCAGATGGAAACAAAAGTGCTATTAAAAGCCAAAAGGGTCCCTCTATCGTGTTTCCATCTCACTTTAACTTTAACTTTATATATACATACACGCTTCTTCATATATATGTAACAGCAGCAGGATTACCCAAGTAGGCCCGACCCTGATGGTGGGCGGGGTAAGGCTATGGCTCGGGCCCCGGGGTCTCTCACTAGGCCCACAATTTTTTTAAAAACTTTATCTATAACTTATAATAAAAGAATTGAACTTTGATGATGTGGCATTCAATGGAGGCTTAACCCCTCATTGAATGTGCCAACATGGCATATGTAGGATTTTTTAATTTTTGAGTTTTTTTAATAAATCTATATATATTATAATTATTTTAGGAAAAGATAAGAATTTAAAAATAAAATAAAATTTTCTCTCTAATGTTTCATCCCATAAGTTTTAAACGTTAATATCTTTATATACGAGATTTTTTAAAGAAAAAAATTACACCAAATTAACGAGCATTTTATTATCTTTCCAACGAGTACCATAGTGCTATATAAAAAATGGAGAAAAAAACAACTATTTTTGTGGGGTTTTGTTTTCAAATATATTTTACTCTACTAATAAATCACAAACGATAAACATAACTTCATAGGCATAGTTCATTTTTTTATATTTGAATATGATAACTTATGGCAGAAATTTGTTTAAAATAAATAATAATAATAATATTCATTAATCATGTATTGGCAAATCATTAATTATGTTGTCATATTAGATATTTTATTATGTTATATTAGATATTTCAACCCCGGGACACTCCCGGGATAAAGCTAGTATATATATATGGGGAAGGATCATATGAAAAACCCTTTCTTATAGTGAAATCTCTGACTTCCCGAGCTTATGTTATGAATATTTTAGGGCACGTAATATACATGATTTTAAGCATTTTGAGCAAAAAAAATAAAAAAGCGCCGAGCATTTTTTAAAATAAATAAATTTTCGAGTAACACATGTTAAGCGAAAATAACATGTGTTACCCGAAAATGTTTTTTTTAAACCGCTCGGCGTTTTTTTTTAGTTTTTACTCAAAATGCTTAAAATCATGTATATTACATGCCCTAAAATTCCATAAAAAAAGCTCGGGAAGTCAGAGTTTCCACAGTTTTCACTATAACAAGGGTTTTCACCATATACTTACACTATATGTTGAATTCTTTATTTAGCATATATATTTGCTTACTATACATAAAAATCTTGTTAATAGAGTTAGAAAAACCATCTTAATTTAATATAATGGTCTCAAGTTCAATGATTGTCTCTAGCACAAATATCTTATTTTTTTAATTATTCTACTTTTACTAAATTTTTGGACCAGTTTTTTATGTCGCCCCAGGCCCAAAGTTTTCTTAGTATTCTCGAAGACGGACCTGTACCCATGCTCCATACCTGGATTTTGGAGGTATCAATTCAATTTGGCACCGGGACTTAGTAGAGCAACTGGAAGAAATCTACCCAAGATGATATCGACGCGTACTTTGCATTGATCGAAAACTATGAAAACGATAACGGTACAAGTACCAAAGTTAGTTAGTTGGCCGGTACGTATCGGTTTAGTTTGTCATGATACCATTACCGTGTCGGCACTTGCTATAGCTTACAGTTTAAAAAAAAAATACTTTTATTGCGAATCTATTATGTTTTCAACGAATCTTATTCCGTCACATCGAGAAAATTATAAAAACGAATATGATAGCAATACTGATGTCAGATAGTATTGGTTCAGTTCCTCTCGAGAAACAAAAAAAATCAACTATATTTGACCTGTTTGAATAAAACTTTTATTGAATCGTGGATAAACATAAGCATGTTGCAAAGGTATATTTGAATTTCTTAAAACATTATATTATATTACTAAATTAATAAAAAGGAAAACCACGTCCCTTTACATACAAAAAAAAAAAGAAACAAAACTAAACTAAACTGCAAGGCAACTTTAATGACATGTAGGTTTGTGCTTTGATCACTTATACATTACTATTCATATTTTGGTTTTGAGTAAAATTTATATCTAGACTTAGATAAAAGTAACCACATTGCAATGGCATATTAAAAACAAATATTGATACCAATTCTTGTAATGTTGATGCTAGTGCGGATGTTGTTCAATCAATATCGATTCAATTTGTACGTTACACTCTCAATAATTTACAATAATTTTTTTTTCATTTACAATGGTTTCATTACATAAAAGTTGTTTGATAGATACCAAAAAAATAAAAAAAATAAAGTCATGTTTACATCAATAAAAAACAATAAAATCAAATGTTGATACCAGTGCCAATAACACTCATACCAGTTTTGATATTACTGTTACCGGTGTCAGTACCGTCATTCTTCTATTGGTAATGAATCGGTTCATCATGGTACTAGTACGATATCAATACTTGATATGTCTAACGATACTAGTTGATAATGGTTTTCAAAATTACAAATACAGCGAGCCAGACTAGCCCCCCCCCCCCCCGACCGTTTTCCGCTTACAAATGTACTCTTTTTTAAACAAAGTGAATTTAAAAAAAAATTATGTATTGAGTCCCCTCCCCACCCATTTTTTATACGTTTAGTCTAAGTAACCTATTTATCTTTTAATTTATTTAGCCTACAGGTTAGGGTTTTTTTTTTTTTTTTTTGGGGGGGGGGGGGGGGTGAGGCGGGTGTTTTGCTTTTAAGTTGGTGGGTTATGGGCTTTAATCGTTATTTGTTAGCAATGGATTAGGCCTTAGGTTGAGCTAATATATTGGGGTTCGGAAATTAGGAGTAATGGATTAAATCAAATGGGTTTATGGGCTTTAGTCTAAGTAACGCATTACTCATCTAATGGGTCGATGGATTTTAATCAAGGAACAAGGGCATCAAATAGACCAATTTGTGGTGTACGTGACAGAAGCAAACCAGGATATTGGAAGCTACATAGGTAGTATTACAGGGCTGGAAACGGTGGCAAAAAAACACAAAAATTTTTCTAGTAGTGGCTGCCAGAATAAAACCGCAAATGTCATAGTAAGTTTAAATGTTTTGGATCAAGTTACAAATTCACTTCGGGGTTGATTTTCAGGTGATTTCGGAGATAAGTAATAGTGGGTTTCCGAGGAATGATAGGTTTAACCAAAATCAGGTACTCATCAACCAGAAAAACTAATGGGTTTATCCCAGCAGAAACGAAATAGCGGGAAGCTAAAGAATTTGATTGGCGACAAAAGACAAATTGACATATAGTTATTGTCTTTGTTGGTTGTTGATAAACAAAGACTTGCATCTAGGTTATGTGTCAACCTAGTTTCGGTATTCATCGAGATGAAGGCTGTTGGAATTCGTTACCCTTCTCTCGATTAAAAGTTCTCTGTGTTAAGACTCTTTTATTTATCAAGATCGGTAAGTGTTAGTGCTGAAGGATTCAGTGATGATGTGTCATCACCATGTGTCGGGATGGTTAAATCTTCGTTATGTCGGGATAGTTTAGTAGTTTGACCAAAAGAAGAAGACTCGTTCAAAGGCAGTGTGGTGAAAGATTTTGATCAGATCTTGGTGAACCCCTTGATCCAATTTGGTTGAAGGTAGTTGATAAGTTATCCCTTCTTCTAGTTAATCGAGTTCCGTTATTGTTCGAGTTCAAGAGAGTGCAAACTATCGATTTGAGTTCAAGAGGGAGCAAACAATCGAGCTAACTATATTACCGACAGTTAAGATGTTTGAGTTGTGTTCAAGATCGAGTTGGAATGAGTAAAGTCAGTGTTGAGAGTGAGTGTGAAAGATCTAACACCAACCCGGTATGAAAATTGTAGTAGAAGGAGGTTTAAAGTTTATATCGAGAGAGAGTGTGAATATCATAGCGATATAAACTCGAAGGGCTAAAGTCAAAAAACTAAACGAGTAAAATAGTAATTAAGTTTGTTTATTATTATTTGAATTATCTATTAATATTAGTATTAGGTTTAAGATATGTTTCCTATTGTTTTGATAAGTAACGTTTAGTATTATAGTTCTAGTAGAATTAAAATAGCTAGTGTATATAAACCTTTGTTTCCTATGTTTGTAATTCATCCAGCAATCAATAAAGGTTTTAGTTTCCTCCAGGTTCAATAGATAATAGGACGGATATTGAGATATGAGATTGGATACGATATTAGTTTAAATTTTTTAACAGGATTGGGACAGGTATAAGTGAGTTTATCTAGTTGTTCTAAATTCTTTGGTATTAGGAGTTTGAGTACGTGTTGGTTTTGGGGCTGATGATGAACAAACGTAACTACACTACTACCATGCCTAAATGGGTTGGTAATTGGTTTGATCATCAAGAGAGAAACCCATCGTCAACGACTATCGCTTCCATGAAGAACCATAATGCCATTGTTACTAAACCATAATCATACAATATTACTAAGAGTGATTGGTTGACGGAGAGGCGGTTACATAGGTTGGATGGAGAAGTGGGTCTCTGTAGGCTAGGGTTTTCAAATGAAGAGGATGAGGGGGTAAGGATGTTTATATACCTAGGGTTTGGGTAGCTGAGTTAGAACAGTAAAAGATGACACACAGATTTTGAGAGGGTGTCATATTTTTTTTTGTATGACACTAAAATAATGACACACAAAAATGTGTGTCATAAATTTATTAGATTTTATAAATCATGACATTTTTTTATGATACACTTTTGAATATCGTAGATTGAGTCTGTGTCATTGTTCGCGCTCGCGCGTCAAGATATGTATATTTTGTAGTATCGATAACTAATTATCAACAATACTAGACCCAATGGATTCTCTTCGAAGTATAGTACGGATGTTTGTTTTATCTATTAACTTTTATGGGCAACATTATTAAAGGATAAGTTATTTAATTACAAATAAGGACAATTCAGGTAAAAGTTATTAGCTAGCAAAAGAGAAGATGAACCAGTTGTCACCTCCCAGTTGACATGGCAAGGTTAGGTTGGAGACTTGGAGTCTTTGTTAAAATGATAATGATTGTATGTGTATGCCTCCACTTCTCTATAAGACAATAAGACTAATTGGTGTGGATTCAGGGAGGTAGCTCGGGGTGGTGAGGTGGTCTCGACCCTGTCGGGAACACCGCTCCCCCCTCTTTATTTTTCGGGGACTTCGGGGTTAACTCCCCGTTTGTCCCAGGCCTCTCATTGGTCCAAAAAAGTAGCCGTTGCAATTGAGCCGTTGGGTTTTTAATTTTTTTATTAACCAAAGTTCATATCTATGTTACCTTATTAAGGAGGAGAGATGGCTTCAAATGTAATTTTACCATCTTTTTAAGATGGCATACAAAGGGTCACAAGTATAATTGTCCAACTTTTGCCCATTTTTTCCATTGATACCCTTGTGTATCACATTTGATAGCAATTGTACAAAAGACTAATGCAAGTCATACCATCTTATTGTTTTTGTAACTTCTCCTTTAACTGCTCTTGAATGTAGTATAATCCCCTTTTATTGATGGCCACTCCAAGCATTTTCTCCGATTCAATCAGTTACCTTGCTCTTGAATATGGTCAATAAATAAACCAAGATTTTTCGTTTGCTCCAATTCTGCAGACGAAGACCATCCATTGAAATCCATTCAATGGTATATATAATTTTGAGCAGTTACCCACCCTCATTCAGGAGACCAACCATAGTAGCAAGCTTCACTTCCATTGTTTCGTTTTCTTCAATTTCTCCACCCCATCTTGATCTTGGTATCTCACTTTTGTCCTAAACTCTATATATTTGTGACATTTCGATTATGATATGTGTCGATTTACATCTGTTATACTGGTTTTTGTTGCTTGTAATCGATTACCAATTGCAGCGCCTCGACTTAAACTAGCTGCTCGAATCCACTCCTCGTCAATCACCATGGTCTTCTTCGCTGGAATTTTTTCAAGTTGGTAGACCCAAAGTGGAACAATGATCCTCAACAACAATTGTTTCTGTTAATACTTATTATCCTCTCGTCTATAATTGCTTCTTGAATTGGTGAACCATAAGCTGAATTGGACCCAATATTGTGAAGGTGTCCTCTTAGGTACTTTAACGGATCCAATCCTCATTGTTTTTTTAGTTTCATTGTTATTTGGTTTGTTTATATTGATTTTAAAATTGTTTTAGCTTTAAATATTCAGAAAACGGTATACTCATAGTTTATTTGATACAGTGTAGTCATAGTGACACATTAAGATCAAATGTTTCTTTTTATTTTTTCCCCGATTTTGAATCTTTGAAATATTTGAGTTCAAATACTTTTCTTCATTGTCTGGGTTAATGAATAGAGTTTTAACAAGTTTTATTTTTTTCCAGAAGTTTTAACAAGAACAGAAAGTTGACAAGTTTTTATTTTTATCATATATTGATATAATTTATCAATCTGTTTGAGTGTGTTAAAATTACTACAAGGAAAATGACCAAGGTTTAAGTTTGAGACAATGTAGGTTTAAAGGGTTGCTAAGCTCATGGATCGCTTTGCACAAAGAAGCAACACCGTTAGCCTCATCGCAGGAGAGGGCCTCATGCGATCGGACTCCGGCGTTAAAATAAGTATGTATTCATTTTGGAGTAGGAAACAATGAAAGTAAGAGAGTATGAGTAAGAGAATGGAGTAAGAGTGAGTGATGGATAGACTTAGCCAGGGATCTTCTTATATAGGCAGTAAGTCCCTGCTCAGAAGCTCCCTTAGGGAAGCCATCTTTCTATATCTAGTAAACTTTGACTCTTCTTCCTTGTCTCTACAGAGATGCATTGCCCTTTTAGTATAAAAGCCACATTTGTTGTTTCTATATCTGAACTTACTATTTTTGATGTGAATATTATGGATTAGAGTGAAAAGTAATTTAACTTTTGACTTCTCCATAAATTTACTGTTCACTACTGTAGCAGAGGGCTACCCTAAGGCAGCCTAAAGCTTCCTGACCTTCCCAGTGTCAGCTTCTCAGCTCAGATGGGTTAGGTAGCTTCGGTACTTTATGTTGCTTTGTTCTTATTTATTGACTAATTGTGGGCTTTTAGCACCCACGTCATCAAACATTTTAATCTTTAGCCCACAATTGAAGAACAAATGTAAACTAGTAAAAGTTGAGGGGGTCAAATGTAAAAATACTAAAGTTAATTAAACCTAAATTACCTACTTCTTCCTTCCTTTCTTCTAAACGTGATGTAGGAAAGGGTAACACCAAAACATAGGGTATGTTTGGCAAAACTAGCTGGTGGCTGGAAACTGGAAGCTGGTAGCTGCAAGCTGGTAGCTGGAAGCTGGAAGCTTTTTAAATATATTTTCTGTGTTTGGGAGAGTAGCTGGAGCTTTTAATAAAACGTATAAAATGACTAAAATGGACATAATTAAAAGCTTGTAAGAAATGTTTTTATTTTATTTTTAAAATAAAATGGGTATTTATGTCATTTACTCATTAAAAGCTTGTAGCTAGTAGGAGCTTTTTCTTAAACGCTAGTACTAGTAGCTTTTCACTATAGAGCTTTTTCTCCAATCTAAAAGCTTCCAGCTCCTTCAACCAAACAAAGTTTTTTATTGAGTAGGAGCTTTTTCTTAAAAGCTTGAAGCTTGAAG
This sequence comes from Ambrosia x helenae, assembly GCA_030844895.1. Classification (NCBI taxonomy): domain Eukaryota; kingdom Viridiplantae; phylum Streptophyta; class Magnoliopsida; order Asterales; family Asteraceae; genus Ambrosia; species Ambrosia x helenae. The sequence goes on along the minus strand of JAUTDX010001706.1, from coordinate 17,956 downwards.
CTCCTAAAAGCTACTAAATCGAGCAATTTATCATTTAAAGCTTGTAATCGCTACACAACCTCGCCTGAGACCCCATGGAAGTCGTCAATTGGGTCAAATTCGAATTAAGGAAGAGTGGGCTACTTTGTTTCGGTTTGAATGGATGGCTGCGTAGGGTCTGAATCTGCTAGATATTGAAGTAAGAGTTTGTTACATTATGCAAAATCCAGGTGATAGGGTTCTGATTAGATCCCGGCGCCGAGTTTTTCTAACACTAATATTATGATGGGTTAAAATTGAATATCCTAATTAAAACGTCAAAAGTTATAACAGTTGACCCTTTGGCAGCATACACACACTTGATTGTCATTTTGAAATTTATGTGACGCCTCCCTACCTAACTAACTTTGTGGGTAACCCATGATTTCGATATTTTAAGAATGATGGGGACACCATTAATTATTATCATCAAACCTACATATATAATACTTGAAGAGGTATAAGCAATTATACCGCAGCTAGTGGGCACGTGCCTCCTAGGACGTGCTAAAGTCCAACAAGTTACAAATAACTTAAGGACTTGGGAAGACATGAAGAGGTATAAGCAATTATACCGCAGCCCAATGTGGTAAGGCACGGACTAAACTCTAGACGGAACAAAGCACCATCACCGTAAGTAAGTACAGTACTCGGCCGTAGGTCAACATAGACCGAAGTATAGTACAATGCTAGTCCGAAGTATAGTACAAAGCCTTGTTGACCACTATAAATACCCTCATTAAAGTACAAAAAACACACGAAATGCTCTCACTCCGCACCACACTTTCTCTCTCTACTTTCTCTCACTAAATAAATACTTATCCTCACGCCGGAGGGTGGTTACAGAGAGGCCCTCCCTCCTCCTCTGTAACGAGCCTAACGGTTTGTTGACTTGTGCAGGCTTTAGCTCAGGTCAAAGACAACTCAGATCCAGTTCCCTCGGCCATACCTAGTACCGCACTTCAGGTTCGGCCACTTTTTGGATCTTCAATTGGCGCCATCCGTTTGTACAACCGTTTTCTATAATCCTCAAGGTTAAAGATATCGACGGTTTTTCCCATGGCGGCTTCATCTGAAGGATTCATCATTGAAGACGTAACACACACTGAACTTGAAGCTGAGGTCACTGCTGTCACGACCTCTATGGTTACTGTCTCGTCCGTAGGACCCTTTAACACGGACGGACGTTCCATGTCGTTACAAGGTTCGGTGGACAATACCATTCTCAAAAATCAAGATAACCTGGAATTTGACAATGATTTCCTTTCAAGAAACCGTGACTTCTTATTGCAACTAAAGACACAACAGGAGAAGGAAGCTATGCTCAAAAGTGTACAGGTAAACTTATTTTCCATTGATGGACCCCAGGCGTCCTCTGGGCCTACTACAGGTTTGGCCTCACAAGCCACTTACTCTACTGTGGTCACCACTCCCAACTTCGCCGCTGCGCAAGGCAGTTCTCTCCCTGCGGGTTACCGAACCATGACCCATCCGGTCACTCCTTTAACTGAGAAACCAGTCACCACTTCCGCAGAAGATGATCTGACCGCTCCATATCGACCGGCCTATATGGCTGCCTACTCCAAGTTTGCTCCCCGAATAGCCAGCGCCCCCTACCAGCAAAACTTAAAATGCCTATAACGGTAAAAAAGTATGATGGTACCACAGATCCTGATGATCATGTTTTCGATTTTGACGGAGCAGCAGAAATCGAACTATGGCCCATGCCTGCATGGTGCCACATGTTTGCTCAAACTCTCACCGGGGCAGCTAGGGTTTGGTTTGACGGGCTGCAGCCTGGAGAAATAGCCAATTGGACCGAACTTCGCCGTGTGTTCTTGCAAAATTTTTCACAGCAGAGACGATGTTCGAAAGACATCACAGAAGTGCATAACATTCGCAGAAAAGACGGGGAGACGTTGGAAAGATTCATTGACAGGTTTAGTAAAGAAAGCATGCAGATCAGTGGTGCAGTGGATCAGCTGCGGATATCAGGGTTCTGCCACGGTGTCCGCAATAACCAGTTGGTAGAGAAGTTGCATGAAGACCTCCCGAAGACTATGGAAGTATTAATGGAGCGGGCACGAGCTTTCGCTCGTGGAAAAAATGCTTGCAGCCAGACATATGATAATGAATATCGTTCCACTTCCAGAAACAACTCCTGGAAAAAGGGGTCGGGGGCTCCAAGCGCAGATCGCGGAAACTCATGGGGAAAAAAGCAGGCCGCAGCCTTACTCCAGAAATGAAAAAAGTTCTGTTAGCCGAAGCACTCCCTCATACAGGGGAGGAGGTTACTCCGAACTACTAAAGACCCCCAGTGAAATACTTAGCACAGAGAATATCGATTTTCCTAAACCACCGAGACAGAAGCCCACGTCCGACAAACACACTAAAAAATACTGTGACTATCATCGGGCTCGGGGTCACGACACTGATGAATGTTGGTCTTTAAAGCAAGAAATTGAAAAAGCCCTCAAAGCCGGGAAGCTGGCACATTTAGTAAAAGATATCAAGGAAGGCAAAGCCAGTACCACCCATATCGCCAACCCCAATGATCAGGCTGGGATCCACATGATTCGTACCTTAGCCAAACAAGGAATAAAAAGAAGCAGTGATCACGTCGCAGCATGGATGTCACAGCCCATAGCATTTCCATCTGTTTCACCCAATGATTATAAAGAAGGCCCAATTATAATCTCCGGGATCGTAGCAGGACACAAGATACACCGAATATACGTTGACGGAGGAAGCGCCTCGGAAATCATGTACCTCCAGTGCTTCCAACAGTTAGCCGAGGCTTCCCAGCAAAAGTTGATTCCTGTCTCCATGCCTCTGATAAGTTTCTCTGGGTAAATAGTACAGCCAGTAGGACAACTCTCCTTGCCCGTAACATTTGGTTCCGGAGCCTGCCAAAGAACGGTCATACTGACCTTTCTAGTAGTAGGATCCAGATCGGTACACAATGTTATCTTAGGGCGGCCGTCAATGAAAGCCTTTGGGATGGTAACATCTACCATACATGGTGCTTTAAAGTTCCCAACCGAGCAAGGTATTGCGACCCTTGAGTCAGAAGCAGGGCTCTCCATTTCCGAAATTCGACAATCCTCGGACGTGCCAAGGGATCCGGACGACCCAGGAAATTCCGGATCAACCCTAACTGAAAAATGGTCGATCCACCCGAGGTTTCCAGAACAAAAAATCTTAGTTGGGGCACAACTTCCAACCTTAGCTCGGGAAGCACTGTGGAAGTTACTCTCTAACTCTCTGGATGTCTTCGCATGGGAAAACTCGGATATGACGGGGGTACCAAGGTCGTTGGCCGAACATAGGTTAAACACGTATCCCGGAGTTAAACCGGTGGCTCAGAAGAAAAGGAGCATGGCTCCGGATCGTGTAAAAGCTATTGCGGACGACGTTCAAAACTTATTAAAGGCCGACATAATCCGCGAGGTACGATACCAGACGTGGGTAGCCAATCCCGTCCTAGTAAAGAAGCATGATGGGGCCTGGAGGATGTGTGTGGATTTCAAGGATCTCAATAACGCATGCCCAAAAGATTGCTATCCCCTACCGGAGATTGATGTGAAGGTAGATGCCGTAGCTGGTTTCAGATTAAAGTGTTTTCTTGATGCCTATAAAGGGTATCATCAAATTCAAATGGCCGAAGTCGATAAAGATAAAACAGCGTTTGTCACCAACGGAGGTTTGTATTGTTACACAAAAATGTCGTTTGGACTGAAAAATGCTGGAGCCACATACCAAAGATTGATGGACGCAGCATTCAAAAATCAGATAGGAAGAAATTTGGAAGTCTATGTGGACGACGTTGTCATCAAAAGTGTCACGGAAGATACAATGATAAAAGACATCGCCGAGACATTTGAAAAGCTACGAGAGATAAACATGAAGCTAAATCCCAAAAAATGTTCTTTCGGCCTGGAAGAAGGAAAGTTCTTAGGGGTCCTGATGGCCCGAGATGGAATCAAGGCTAACCCAGAAAAGGTCGAGGCTGTGCTAAAAATGAAGCCACCCCGTTGCCTGAAGGAGATGCAGTCCCTAAATGGGCGACTGGTAGCCCTACACCGGTTCCTTGCCAAAGCTGCAGAAAGAACGTTGCCATTTATGAATGTCTTAAAGAAAAGTTTGGGAAAAGAGCAATTCGAGTGGACGACCGAGGCTGATGTCGCCTTTGAAGAACTTAAAAAATGCTTGATGAATCTCCCCACTTTAACCGCACCAGAACCAGGAGAGATACTCACAGTATATCTCTCGGCCTCGGAAGGCGCTATTAGTGCCGTTCTCATCGTCACCAGAGGAACGGTGCAACACCCGGTGTATTACATCAGCCGCGCCCTTCGGGAATACGAGGTACGATATCCCATCTTGGAGAAGTTGGCTCTTGCTCTGGTTCACACTTCCAGAAGACTTCGAAGATACTTTCAGGCGTTTAATATTGAGGTACAATCTGAACAACCAATTCTCCGGATCCTCCGAAAGCCAGAAGCATCCGGTCGAATGGCTAAATGGGCCATCGAGCTCGGAGCATTTGATATTGTATACAAAACCAGGGGACCAGTGAAAGGGCAAGCAGTGGCTGATTTCCTAGTAGAAATCCCAGCAACGTCTGAAAACGAATCCCAGAGTATCCCAGCATGCACTTGGTACTTATACACAGATGGAGCTTCGGGTTCCGAAGGCTCCGGTGCCGGATGGTTCTAAAGGAGGACGAAGGACAAGAGCTACTCTACGCCATACGGTTAGACTTCAAGAGCTCCAACAATGAGGCCGAATACGAAGCACTCATAGCTGGGCTTCGGTTAGCCATCAAAGTTGGTGCCAAAAAGGTACGAAGACTTGTAAATAACTCCTTGCTATATGCAAAGTTCGATTTAAAAAATCTTAAAAAGAATGTCCTACGTATTGCAGGTCATCTCCCATGTCGACTCGTTACTGGTGGCTAATCAGATATCCGGAGAATATGAGGCTAAAGATGCTAACATGATTCTGTACCTAGCCGAGGTATGGGTTTTTACCTAATAACCCTCGGCCACGGATATCGAAAGACCAGAAAACGACTAACATATTACTTTGAAAAAACGCAGGCTAAAAAACTAATGGAGCAGTTCGAAACATGTCAAGTGGTGCACATACCAGGGAGCAAGAACAAAAGGGCCGATGCTCTGAGTAAATTAGCCGCATCCACTGCTGACATCACAAAGCAAGAAGTACACATGGAAGCCTTACAAGGTCCGTCTGTCGGGACAACCGCTGTACTTGCAGTACGTACGACACCAGATACCTGGATGACTCCAATAATCCAGTATCTTCTAAATGATACCGTCCCAGAAGATAGAGCAAAGGCAAGAAAATTGAAAGTTAAAGCCCTCCAATATCAGATTGTTGATGGTCAGTTATATCGAAAAACATTCTTGGGACCACTCCTTAAATGCGTTGACTTGGACGAGGCTTCTTATATTATCCAAGAAATTCACCGCGGTATATGTGGCATACATGCAGGTCCAAGAATGGTGGTAGCAAAAGCTATGAATGCCGGATACTTTTGGCCGGGGATGCATAATAGTGTTGTCGCCGAGCTCCAGAAATGTGAAGAATGCCAGAGACACGCACCTGTGAGTCTTCGAGCTAAGAATAACCTCATCCCAGTAACCGCGGCTTGGCCGTTTCAGCAATGGGGAATCGACATCGTAGGACCATTCCCAAAGTCAACTGGCGGCATGAAATTCTTGCTCGTGGCCGTGGATTACTTTACAAAGTGGGTAGAAGCCCGGCCTTTATCAAAAATATCCGGAAAAGAAGTAAAAAAGTTTGTATGGGAACAGATTGTCTGCCGTTTTGGGCTACCACTAACCATCATCAGTGATAATGGAACGCAATTTGCAAACAATCCCTTCAAGAAATGGTGCCAGGACCTCCACATTCAGCAATCATTTGCCTCGGTGGCTCATCCGCAGGCAAATGGTCAGGTAGAAAGAATAAATAGAAGCTTGGTAGAAGGGATAAAGAAGCGTCTGGGACGAAAAAGAAGTGGCTGGGTGGACGAACTTCCTAACGTCCTATGGGCTCACCGAACTCATACCAAGACAAGCACGGGAGAAACCCCTTTCAGTTTAACTTACGGTACCGAGGCCGTGATTCCCGTAGAGATCGGTTCTCCATCCTTCAGGATCCAACACATCGGCAACAATGAACAAGAACTCCGAATGAACCTTGATTTGCTCGATGAAAGAAGGGAAGCCGCAGCCATCAAAGAAGCTCGGTACAAGCGAGAGTTGGAAAAGTTCTACAACGCAAGGGTGAAAGAAGTTCGTTTCAAACCCGGAGATTATGTGTTCCGGAACAATGAAGCTAGTGGGGTCGAAAAAGGAAAGATGGCCGCCTCATGGGAAGGGCCATACATAATCAAGTCAACCGGAGGGAAAGGCGCCTACACCCTCCAAACCCTAGATGGGAAGGACGTACCCCGCACCTGGAACGGTGTTCACCTAAAAAGATGCTTAATGTAAGCAGAACCGGCTAGTTTTTATTTATAAAGTTTCTCTTTATATTGTAATGTGAGATGTGCCATTCCTCACCGTTTTCATTTCCTTGTAATTTTGCGGGATGAGACATACCCCGTCAGGAAAGTACTAATAAAAAGCTAGTTTGTTCAAAATATTCTAAGGTGCAAACGTAAGCCGTGACTCATAAAAGAGTCCGGTGCAACAAAAACCACGTGGTACACAAAAATACAAAAAAAGGAGTAGCAATTGGGTTCGACCCAAAGTGGATAAATTTTGGTCCGACCTTTAACTAACCTGAACTAAGCACCTTTTCAAAAACTTTGAGATAAAATATACAAAAGGGACTAACCGGGACTTCTGGAACGCGGCATGGATAATAGCCGCGTCCTGAAAAAGGAAACCCTGTAAACCATGGTTATTTAAGAATACACGACGTAGCCTAGGTATGTGGACGCACTATCAAACAAGCTACGAACCTTCATTTTTCTCACACTTAGAAAAATAAAAAGTAAAAGACATTAGCATATCACAAACAGCTATAAGAAAGCTGTAGCAGTACCCGGACCCATACATACGAATCCGGGATTCAACCTGTATTATCCAAAAGCTGAACCTTATCATAAGGCTCAGATGCGGTGGAACTTGTCTTAAAAAATTACAAACCATACCGGGCCACACAAAGGCCCGGATCAAATAAACATAAGAAAGTTTAACATAGAAAAACTAAGAAATGTCCTTCTTCAACTCGTCAAAGGCTTCGGGAAGGGATTCTGGGGGCCCGGTCACTTGATCAACTAGCTTGGCAACCTTGGGGAAGACAAGCTTATCATAGGCTTGAGCCGCGGCAGTGAGCTCGTCAGCAGCGGTGTGCTTGATCAGTGGCATCTCCGCCAAAGGGATGCCCTTCGCCGACGCAGCATATCCAGCTCTCACGCCAACATTAAAACCCATGGCGTTCATGGCGTTGTTAACGTCGCTCACAGCTTTCTTCATCACCGGCCCCTTGTGCACATGATCGGCTATCAGTTGAGCTCCAGTAGTTAGAAAGAATTTTTTCAACTCAAATAGTCGATCAATGTTGTCAATAAGCTCCTTCTTCTCGGCCCCCCATGCCTCTTCATCCTCAGCCATCTTCTTCTCAGCCGCGGCCAACACCTGCTTAGCCACCTTCTCCCCCTTTAAAGCATCATCCCGCTCTGCAACAAAGGTGTTAAACCAAGAAAAAGTTAAGATAAAAAGCAGAAAAAGGAAAGAAACGTCATAGATGTACCAGCAACTAAAGCATCGGTACCTGTCCTAAGGTTGGCCATCGTTACTTCCATCTGCTTCAAAAGATCATTCATCTACTTGGAATCAGCAGCAGCAGCAGCCTCGGAATCGTGAAGCTTTTTCTTAAGTGCTTCACACTCCTGGAGAGCCTTATCCCGAGACTCAGCTGCAGAAGCAACGGCGGCTTGGGAAGAAGAAGCCTGATTCTGCGCGTCTCTTAAGTTCCTCTTCAGATCGGCCATGGCTGGTCCATGGTTACAGGAACCCCCCTTCTTCCTCAACCTATCCCTGTCCACCTCAGCATCTATCCACCGACGGTAGGCCTCGGTCACCAAAAAATTCGACTGAGCCTGGTTCACCAGCAATGCTTCAACAAGGGAGGGGGACTCCATCCTATGATAATAGTCACGATCCGCCGGGGTATCCAAGTTGAAGAGCATCATGCGGGCCGAAAGGGCATCAATCACCCGATCGCCGTTCTTCAAATCCCACTCAGGGATAAACTTCTCATCCATAATCGATCCACCACCACCTACACTCCCTTCAATGGCCGCTGCAAGATTATACAGTGAAAAAGCTTCAGTCTCAAACCATTGTGGGGGAAAAGTACCATCATCATTTCCCACATTGGTTTGAGACAGAAGGGGAGACTGCCGAAACTCACCAGTAGAGTGTGACCGAGTCTGCACATACTTCTCCACAGCCGGACTATGAGGTCCAGAAAACAGATTAACCCCTTCCTCTTCCACGTCATCAGTCTCCATGACCTGAGGATGTGCCACCATCAGTATCGGAGCGGAATCCCGGGAGGACTTACCCCCAAACAAGTGATATTCTAAACTATGAAGTAAGTTAGGATGTACCTCGGGAGGATCGTCCAAGAACCTCAGATGTTTCCTTTTAGTGTTCTCAGGGGTAGAACCCTTAGAAGTTTTCTCTTACGGGACCCCCGGGACGTGGCAGTATCACCAGAAACATCCCTGGAAGAAGGCTTCGAGACTTGGCTCGGCTCAGAAGATTGAGAAACATGGCCCACAGATTGTGGCATCTGAACAGCCGAAATAGGAGGAGGGTTAAGAGGCAGCGTCTCAGCAGAAGAAACAGGCACATCCCCAGTCTGTTGAGCCTCTGTGATAACTCCCGTGGTCAGGCCCTCACCACCAGCCCCGCTTGCACCAGCCTCAGGATTTTCAACGGGAATAATAGGCTGGTGAGACTTCTGCATTTGTTCAACCAGGGGCTTGGTGTTGCCCAGATTTTCGCTCGTAAGCTCCAGAGCCGCGTCATCAAAACGGGCAAGCTTCAAGCAGTCAAGCAGCGACATCTCTACAATAAACATAACAGGGAGTTAGTAAAAAATAAAGCAAAAACAAGGGGAAGTATTCTAAAAGGCACGGCTCCTCCACTCACCCACTCCGTTATACCGCACCACGGGCCATCGGTCGTCTAAGCTCCAGTTCATGCTAACGCCACCGAGGCAGAGCACATGCTCCGGGTACTTCTGAATATCAGTCTTATTCTTGGCTAAAGCCACATATAAGGCCCGGTTATACCGGAACCCCTGAGGCAACTCCCATTCGGAAGACTCGAACCTATTGCACCAGACCATGTCCTTGGGCAAGCACCGGTCGTCCAAGAAAAAGAATTTGTTTTTCCAGTTCTTCAGACTGGATGTCTGGTAGTCATGACAACTCTCCAGAGACCGACGCTTCTCAAAAGTATACCAACTACCTATCTTGTTCAACTTATAGAAGCACCGAAACACATTCAAATCCGCCCCCTTCTCTAAGGCACGGCAGGACAACTCAAAGTGATTCACTCGGCTGAGACCGAAGGGATTCACCTGAGAAATATGCACGCCGTGAAACCTCAGAACCTTCATCAGGAATTTTGTGAAGGGGACCCGTAGTTGGCAAAATCACAGACGCGAGTGTAAAAGCCAAACTTCCCGGCAGGAAAAGGATAAATGGTGTCATTCGGGCCTGGTAACACCGGATTTAAATCCCGAGGAATAGCATACTCGTCTATAAACTGAGAAAGCTTCTCAGCCGTAAGACTCGAGTGAGTAATACCCATGTCATCCTTTACCATTTTTGAAATAAAAACAAAGAAAAAGGAAGAAGGAATGGAAAAGGATGAACGCACCTTAAAGAAAAGCTTAAACGGGATAGGAACGGTGCACAAAGGCAAGATTTACAGTGCTTCGGAAGGAGGTAAAGTGGGTAAGTGAAAGAGGAAAACAGTAAAAAGTAAAGAGAAATGAGTAAAAAGAGGGTTTTATAAGGAAATGGATGGACCGTTGAGATCACTCGGGGGAAATCAACGGTCAGATGGAATGAGCGGTCCAGATCACCTCGATAAACCAACCGCCGTCACGTCAACTGGCCATCATGTGGCCAAAAAACCATCCACGTGTCGGAAGCACATTACATACGCCTTCCAGAACACAGCTGGCGTTAACACGTGTGCAAAACCCATGGCATTCCGAAAGACATGAAGAGGCATGAGCAACTATACCGCGGCTGACGGACACGTACCTCTTGGTCATACTAAAGTCCAACAAGTTACCAGTAACTTGAGGACTTGGGAAGACCTGAAGAGGTATAAGCAATTATACCGCAGCTAGTGGGCACGTGCCTCCTAGGACGTGCTAAAGTCCAACAAGTTACAAATAACTTAAGGACTTGGGAAGACATGAAGAGGTATAAGCAATTATACCGCAGCCCAATGTGGTAAGGCACGGACTAAACTCTAGACGGAACATAGCACCATCACCGTAAGTAAGTACAGTACTCGGCCGTAGGTCAACATAGACCGAAGTATAGTACAATGCTAGTCCGAAGTATAGTACAAAGCCTTGTTGACCACTATAAATACCCTCATTAAAGTACAAAAAACACACGAAATGCTCTCACTCCGCACCACACTTTCTCTCTCTACTTTCTCTCACTAAATAAATACTTATCCTCACGCCGGAGGGTGGTTACAGAGAGGCCCTCCCTCCTCCTCTGTAACGAGCCTAACGGTTTGTTGACTTGTGCAGGCTTTAGCTCAGGTCAAAGACAACTCAGATCCAGTTCCCTCGGCCATACCTAGTACCGCACTTCAGGTTCGGCCACTTTTTGGATCTTCAAATTCATCTAGTTATTTTCTACAAATTCCATCATTAATTCTTATGTATATTACGAAATTCGGACGTACTTGCAGTTTTATAAAGTGTGTCTCCAACAAATGTACCCTTTATTTAGGGGAAAGGGGCACAAGTTCCATGTAGCCCTATCTTAAACAATGAAACTGTGCTACGTCATTTTTACCTTGAAGTAACTTAAAGTAGCCCCAACACTGGAAATACCCTAGCCTAAACTAGCCTAAAGATTTTTTTTAAAAATGGGAGAGAGAGAGAGAGAGAGAGGTGTGGAAGAAAGAGAGAGAGAGAGAGAGAGAGAGAGAGAGGTGGAAGAGAGAGAATGATACAAGCCAAGTGCACCAGGAGAAGCCTCAAATCGAAGCCCCTTAGGTGGGGGCGGTGTAGCCGCGGGGCTAAGCAACCCCAAACCCCTTAGCCTCTTGTGCCCGTCCCCTCTTAGGGGAATTAGAATTAAATAATCTCAACTTTGTCGGGTTGGAAAACAATAATTCGAACTTGAACATTGAAATATAATATGCTAAACTTGTCTTTGTTTTTATTTCACTAGACCAAAACTAACTGGACGTGGCATGCCACGTAGGCAGAAAACTAAATGTGGGCCCTGATTTTACATGTCATCTGCCACCTGGGACATTTTTACACGTCATTAACCACGTGGCATGCCACGTAGGCAGGAAATTAAATGTGTGCCCTAATTTTTTGCCAACTGGGATATTTTTTACACGTCATCTACCGTGTGGCATGCCACGTAGGCAGAAAACTAACTGGGTTAAACCTATTTAGTGTTGGTCCAATGAAATAAAAATCAAGACAAGTTGGGTCTGTTAGATTCCAATGTTCAAGTTGGGATTATTGTCTTCTAATCCGACAAATATTAGGATTATTTAATTCTAATTCCCCCTTTATTTATATACTTGACATACCCTCCCTCTACTGAGAGAGAAACTAGTTTTTAATGGTGGACCCTTTCTCATGTCTTTTTTATAACTTTAAAAGTATATATTTTTAAAAAAATTGAGCACATCATTGTGATGTACTGATCTTTATTTGCATTTCGATATAAGTTAACTTTTTTTCTTAATCGTGACAAACCGAACGGCTACTGTCCAATGGTGTGACGAACCGAACCAACATGTATACAACAAAAGAAAAAAATTAATATGATCTTGAAGGACTCGGCAAATCCATTTATGACGTCTGGACACATAGTTAAATCTTTGATCGGATAAGGTAGATACCCATGGTTGAATTACGAGTACGACTAGAATAATTGAAAAATTCTAAAGTAGTTTGTTGATTTGCTCAAAAGCGGTCAATAAAACTTAACCTAAACTAGACACCTAGTGAACTCTAAACTCTCTAAAACCAGACCACATGACAGACAAGTGTACTTATCAATTTAGTAAAGACTAAGTCTGGATATTGAACCCAAAGGACATAACTAGAAAACAAAACCGAACTTAACAAATTGGTTTTAAAAGTGATTTTGGTTTTTGAATAATTAGTTAAAAATAAATAAACTAAAGATGACTTAGCTAGCAACAAAAAAAAAGACAACTAAAGAAATATCAAGTATAAGAAGACAACTACCTAGGTCAAGAATCATACCCTAAACTCACAACTCTCGGATTTAGATAAATGAATGGTTACCGAACTCTAAAGATATAATTGACTCAGAAAACCCTAAGATATGCTATATCTCCTCCTTGTCTCACTAACAACTATCAAGAAATCCTAAGGACTTGTAAAAACACCGGTTAATCTAGTTCGGATCACCTCTCACTCTCACCTCACTAAGAAAGCAAAGGTACTCAAAGATTAAATCACCTCCCGGTCTCTCTAATCACAATACACACAAAGATGTTAAGGAGTAATCTAATTAAATTGCTATGACTTGGAATTTCTAGAAACCTAAATACATAATAGGATAGGATCACCTTCCAGTCTCACCTTAATCTGACACCTAAAGATCTAGACAACCCAACATTGTATCACCTCCGGGTCTCAAGAATGGAAGAATACCTAAGCCCTCTAGACTCACAATCAAAGTTCCTATAGAAAACGATATCAATAATCCGTAAATAAGGTACAAGCACAAAGAAGGCAACCTAACATGAATCTATAATTAAAAGACATTTAACAAGACACATGTGGAACAATAATTGATCATACATCAAACTCAAATACACAGATACATCATAACCAATATCAACAAGATTTTTGCCAAAACATTACCCAAACATATAATATCTAAAATTGTCCACAAAGAATTCATCATACAACCTAGGTAGCTACTGAAGTTCAGCTACCCATTGTAACTAGAAAATACGGAAACATAGTCTTGAAAGCAAAACAAAACATAGTATTCAAAGTTTGAAACATAAAGTAGTGAAAAGATGAAACCAATAGTTGTAAATCTTCAATCCTAGCCTCAAGCTTCACTCCCAGGCCTTCCTCTTCTTTAAAATTGCTCCTTGGGTCTCAAAACTAATGCCGGAAGTCGTGAATTGGTGGATAGGGTCGGTTGTTATTTTATAATTGTAAATTAGGTTTTTTTAAACACTTAAGGATCTTCACGACCCGTGAAACCTTCACCCAGGTTCCTCACATACTGGGAGGAATAGAATAATCGCAAGGGTATAAAATGTAATTCTCTCAATTCATGCAAGGCTTTTCTGTCATTTCACCCTTCTCGCGCCAAGCGAAATTTCTTCTCAGCTTCTTTGCATAGCGCGAAGAAGCTATTAATCCGGATTTTTATATTTTCTTCAACTTTTCGATCCGGTTCCCACCGTATGCTCGTTCTAACTTGATTAAAGGCCCGATTAAGCTCCTTTAGCACACATAGACTTGCAAAGTTCAAACTAAGTAAACAAAAGCTAAAAACTAATAAAAACGACTCAATAATCAATACTATACAAGATTTACACAATTTACAGTGAATAAGAGCATGTGTTTTGCAACATATCATTTGTCTTATTGTGATTTGTGTTGTAAAAATATCTTTTAATTTGTTACTTTATTTATAGTTAAACCACAACACGCTAGTTAAAAGAAGTGTTAGTTAAAGGCCGCTAACTACGTGGCAGTGACTTACGTAACACTTTAACTAACCATTTTAGCTAAACCAAAACGTGTAGTCTGATATACATATGTAATTAGGAACGGTTAAACCCGTTTACTTTATTTTGACGTCATAGTTTATTAATGTGAGCCATGAATGGGAACTTTTATACTAAAATTGAGTTTATGAATTAAGTGGGACAAACCTTTCAAAAAAAAAAAAAAAATTAAGTGGGACACAAAATTAATACTAGATATAATACAATGAAAGCATAGGCATATAACCATGTGAAATGGAATATGTGGGCCTGCTAGTGGTTGTCATTTCTATTGTCATTAGTCCATTATAACTACTTGACACATGCCATATTAATGGAAATTACCAAAATCAACAACTTTGACATTAATCTTTTTCAAAATAGGTAGGACCAAAAAGTTATATATAATTGTAAGGTTAGCCACTGCCTAAACATAAGAAAAAAAAGGGTCAGCTAAGCCTTCTAGCCTATTGCTTAACACTAAAAAAAACCCATTGCCATCGGCTAAAGACCAAAGAAAGGCTCAAGACGTTGTCTAAGTACTAGTCGTCTCATATGGCAGGGCAGACTTGTCGAGTTCGGATTGGCTAAATAGTTTTGAAAAGACTAAGTAGTGGCGTCTAGTTTTTTTCGTTAAAATTGTCTACTTTCATAAAGTTTCGTTCAGTTATCACATAATGTGTTTCTAGAACGATAATAATGTACTATAACAAGTGGATTCTATTTTTATATTTTTTTAATAAAGTACATCAAAAATTGGGATGTTAGGGTGCAAGTACACTCATGGCTTCACGCAATCACGAAGGCTATCTTTCGATCCCCCGTGTGGCATCCCCAATACTCAGGGACAAGCGAATCCATCCCGCTTCTTTGATTTGGGTCACTGGTGTCGTCTACCATGGACTCATCAGGAGAGCGACAACAACTCTCGACCAGTGGTGCATTAGACACATACATGTCTCAGCACGTACACTTGCCTTTTTCCGTTGAGGCGGTTCCCAATGAATTCCAGGACTCGACCAGTAACCCAAGCGTTCAAGTACAACCAAGAACATTGTGACTATCGAACATTTGGCCATTGACACTCTCCTAGCACCAATTCATGCACATCCTCGTGCATGCTCGCATCTCATACTTGCTTGTAATCGAAGGATCATGCATCACCCTTAATGATTGAGCATAAGTCACTCTGGTTAAGTTGAACACCCGGTAGCACAACAACAATGATCTTCTTTTGTGTCTGTTCAATTTTTGCCTTTGTTAGATTTTGGTGTTGGCGTCGAGGTCCCCGCCAGTTGTTTCAGGAATATGGGGAACCTGAAGATTAGCAGCCTTTCTCGTTATGTTTACGTTTCTTCTTTGACCGTATTTTGTTCTTCTGATTATGTTTATTGCGCTGCTTATCGTAATTTTTTAACACGGACACGGAGGGCTTCATTGACACCATACTAGGGAGGCACTTACAATTATCCCATCCTTGCGGCGTACAAAGATCGTCACTGAAGTGGCCCATATTTGATTTTCACCACCACCAATGCATATTTATACTCGTCCGAAAGACGCACATTTGGGATAAATCACGTCCCAAAGTTCCGAATAATCGTTCTGCTACAATAGCACTTTGTCATGGCGTTATCCGTCCCCAATACCCGAGTACAAGCTAATAAATCCCGCTTCTTTGATATGGGTCACTAGTTCTGCCCTGCCTTGGACTCATCAGAAGAGCGGCAATAGCTCTCGACCAGTGGTGCGTTTGGCACATACATGTCTCCGGCACGTACACTCGACTTATGCCGCTGAGGCCGTACCCATGAAGTCCAAGACTCGGCCAGTAACCCAAACGTTTAAGCACGACCCACAACATTGGGACTATCGAACATTTAGCTTGTGACACAAAACTCCCCTACTCACGAAGTACACAACCCTTACTACTATCTTTTTTTTTTTAAAACTAAAATCAAATTATATATTCAAAACTAAAATAAAACTAAATTTCATTAATTCAAAACAATAAAAAGAAATTACATAAAAATAGATACAAGTAAAAGACATCTAAAATCTAGAAATCAGACGGTTGTCCATGTCGCTACGCTATTTTACTTTTCGTTCAAGAATTATTTCCAACATCGGTCCTATCACTTGGTTGTGCTGACCCGTAAATAATTTTCAATCCTGATCCAAGTGTTCCCCCCGTAGCCTTTCGTTACTCCTCCACAGGGTTAATAATATGTCCATTTTGTTTCTTTCTTGAGTTGATCTAACCACCTCTTTTATAACTTCTTCCTTCATCGTTTTGTGGCTTGTAATAGCGTCGGCCAAACTACCCTTTCTGGACAACTCGCCTATTAATCCTTCCTTTCGTATCGGTCTTGTCAGTGTCGTGTCTTCGTTAAGATTAGTGCCTAGCTAGTAAAAGGGTTGTCATTTGAACGTATGTAGTTTCCGGAGTCTGATAATCTTCTTTTCTTTTTATTAGATTGAACAGAAAACTCATCGCCCATCAACATGATGCATTTTCATATACCATGATTCCTTACAATCTCCCATGTATCTATGTGGTAAAACCCCTTCAGTGCTTTTTTTTTTGAACGGCTAATTTCACACCCTTTTTTTACACTTTTTACACCCTATTTTTGCTCACCCTTGGAGTTGAACTCCTAACCTCACCCAAGAGAGGATTTCCTCTCTACCACTAGGCTATAACCTAAGTGGCTAACCCCTTCAGTGCTTCTTTTGAAGGCTCCGGATATTCACACAAGGGTGAATTTTATTCACACAAACCCCTACGGCTCGTAGAGGCCTCTACGGCCGTAAAGATCAATTTTTGACTTATCTACGGCCCGTAGAGGCCCGTAGAGGCCTCTATGGGCCGTAGATGAACATGAAAAACGAGGTACGAGGTTCAGTCCTGACTACCAATGGTTGTGATCCCCTCTATGGCCCGTAGAGGCCTCTATGGGTCGTAGAGAGATTTAAAAAAAAAAAAAAAAAAAAGATTGTGTTATAATGTATGTGTTAAGTTTTTTTTTATAAAAAGTAAAATAGCATAATCAACAATTTTTTTTATAAAAAATTTTTGAGTTCTTATTTCCGCTGCTTGATATTAGATTAACAATTTATGGTTAATATAAAGATGTCTAATTAGGTATTGAATTTCGTTACTTTTGATTGTTCCAATAGCAACTTTAATCGGATGGATAAGTCATTTCTTCAGTTTTGTTGTTAAATTTAATAGTTTTTTTTAGGTATGGAATTTAGTTTATACAGACAATTGTTTTGTTTGAGAGTATTATTTTTGGTTAAATAACGTTTTATTATCATTTTATTTCGTATGTGTAACACCCCGTTTTGTGATCAAATAAAAATAGAAATGTTTATGAAATTTATGTCGTGTGTATTATATGATCTAGGCGTGAATAGTATGATTATTTGATATATAAGAATCTATTCGAGCCAATAGTATTATAAGAGACCGTTTAGTTAGATTAACAAAAGATATTATATTTGACCATACACTATTTTTATGAAACTTAATTAGGTTGAATCGTAGATAAAAATTAGCTCGTCGTAATAGTATATTTGAAAGTTTGTAAAGCGTTATGATTTAAAAGTTATACGAGAAAAACGAGTGAAGCAGCTGAAATTAATTGTAGTAATATAATTGTAAAAAAAAAAAAAACAATTAAAGCATGAAACTTTAAAGTGTATACGTGTATGTATACCATGCAAGGTGTACATACTTTAAAGGATACGTGTATTATTTTGAAATACATGAAGCTTTCGTTGAAGATTTATATGAACACCTCATATAAAATCATGTACGTGGCTATTGTGATTTTTTTTGTAAAAAGCTTCAAAGCTAAGGCACTACACATAACATTAAGGTGGAGTTTATATAA
>JAUTDX010001705.1:0-80302 GCA_030844895.1 Ambrosia x helenae | reverse complement strand
TGTGACATGTATTTTGCCAGGAGAATCTATAATGGCAGTAGATAGATTATGTGTTAGGTTTTGAGGTGTCGCTTGTACATCACGGATGTTAAACTGTGTTAAACTTGTTTGTGAAATGATAAACTGTTTTGGATCCCCTTTAACTATTACACGGACTCACCAGCGTAATTGCTGACCCGAACTCTTTTAAGCATGTGTTCAGGTACTGCATTTGGATGATCGTGAAGACGAGGTATACGCTTGCTTGTGTGAATTAGAGATTATCATGTTAAAAGGTTCGAGTTATAAGCATCACGGATTAGAGCTTCTAGATTTTGAATGTGTAGAGATCGGATTGATTAGTGGATAACAACCCACCAGCTGCTTCGACGACTGACGCGATTCGTCCCTGCATTAGTTATTAGTTAATTTATTTAAGATGTGTATTTATATTTTGGATTAGAACTTGTATTAAACAATAAATATTAGTCATCGTTGCTTCCGTTGTGCAAGTCTGTTACCAAACTGTTATTTCGTCCAGCCCCTCCTGGTCGGGTTGTTACAGTTTAAAACATGTCTGAACCAGAACAAGTCTAGTATTAATGTCTGTACTTTTAAAAAAAAATTACCGGGCTGATAGTACTTGCGCGTGTCTAAATGTTAAACACTTGTGTTTAAACACTTGTGTTTAAACATATCTGAACCGGAAACAAGCCTAAGTGTTATTGTTGTGATAAATAGACTGGTTTTATCATCTGACATGGCTAATTTCTAGCATTTTGGAGGTTTATCAATCATGCACATTGTATTATTTTCATTTTATATCCAACGGTTTCAAGGTAACATAAAAACACGCAACATGTAGTAGTGACCGATCAAGATCATGAACCAAACCTACCACTGTAACTAAAATCAAAGCCACATGCATTAATAGCTGGTTTGGGTGATAACATACTTGGAAATTGGGCTATTAATGCAGCGTACAACCTGTAGAAAAAGAGGAACCATGCAAAGTTTGAACTCTGCAGGTTGTGTTGCGTCAAGAATTTCTTCCAGTTCTCCAAGAAAAAAAATCTCCTTTGTACAGTTAGTAACCGGCCAGTATTTCAATAACCCTCAGATCTGCACCCCTTTCGATAAACCAGTCTACTTATCATAACAATAACAATTAGGCTTTGTTCTGGTTCAGATAGTTTAAACGCAATTGTTTAAACATTTAGACGCAAGTACTATCAACCCAGCAAAATTTTTTTTTTTTAAAGTACAGATATTTATACTAGACTTGTTCTGATTCAGACATGTTTTAAACGCAAGTAATAATATCAAGTGTTTACATTTAGACGCAAGTACTATTAACCCAGCAAAAAAAAAAAATTTAAGTATAGCAATATGGTATGGAAATGAAAGAGGATGAAAAGCTTGTTTTTATGGTGTAATTTTTTTAAAAAAAAATAATGTCGTATAAAAAAGTTATGGTCGTTTTAAAAATGGGGGTGGAAGTGTGATTATTTTTTTATTATATTTTAAACATACGTCACTTCCTTATTGATTTCTTATGGGAAGCTTCTTAGAGAGGTCTCGGAACCTCTGAAGACTCTCCCAAAAGATGTGAGGTAGCTATTTTGGTAAAGCCACTTTGGTCAATGGCTATTTTGGTGATTTTCCCTTTTAGATTTCTTACTATCAAAATATAAAATTTCTTAGGCTATCCGGGTAACAGACGCGTCCCACCCCCGTCCCACCCATTTTCCCCCCGTCCCCAAGCCCAACACCCCACCGCCTGCCCCGTCTCCACCCAGCCCCGTCCCCCCCGTCCCCTTGGGACGCCTTGGACGGACAATCAGGTTCAAGATAAAAAAAATTTCAAAATTTTCCAACGGCTATTTCTTTGTAACGGCTATTTTTTTTTTCAATTCTATCTATAAATATTATACCACTCCTCCCATTTTTATCCACTTCATCTCATTCCAAACCCTTTATTTATATAAACTTCCCACCTTTTTTATAAAAAAAACTCATGGATCCTTTCCAACAATTTAACCAAGACCCGAATCAACCTAACCCGAATAACCCTTTCACCACACCCGGTTACACACCCGTCATTGATCCACCCATATCGCAAACCGTTCCAATATTGCCGCATGCGGCTCAAATGCTTCAAAACCCGGCGGCTTATGCCCAATTACACCCGGTAAACTACATGCAAATGCAACATTATATGAACCTAGCAAGCCAAGTGGGTTTTACATCACACTATTTCCACAATTTTTCACCACAATTTTCTCCACAATCACAACCAACTACACCTATCGGCACATCACAACCCACTACACCTATGGAAACATCACACCCCGTTGACGATGAGAACGAAACCGATGAGGAGATAGTTGCCGAAACCCAAGAGACCCCATCGACCCAAAAAGGAAAAGGGAAGCGCAAAGGAAAACAACGAGAATCCAGGACCGGGACGTGGTAAACCGGTTCAGGAGTCGCGCAACCATGGTCCGATGTTGAAGAGGAAGCCTTGGCTAAGGCTTGGCTCGCGGCTTCAAAACGCCCGACAGTTGTAAAATTTTAAAACTTGCGCAAAAATTTATATTTGTGTATTTATTTTTTACGAAAAAATACATATGTTTATTTATTTTTTTTTAAAAAGCCGATTATATATATATAATATATATATATATGTGTGTATTTATTTTTCCGAAAAAATTTAAACGTTCATAGGTACCGCCCAAAGTGTTGAGGCCTTATGGGAGACGGCCAGCGATTTTTTTCATAAGTATATGCAAGCTAAGCCGTATCGACAAACGACGCTCTTAGCTCGAAATGGAGAAAGTTGAATGCGGATTGTGGTAAATTCAATGGAATTTACAACCGTATTAAGGCCAAACCGCCTAGTGGATGGAATGAGCAAATGATTTTTGAAAAAGCGATGGCGGACTATAAACCGAAACGAAAAGAATTTCTCGATGATACGGGCTTGGCAGGTTTTGAAGGATGAACAAAAATGGGCGGGGGTTCGAAACGAAGTTGAACGGGCCAAACGAAAAACCAAAGCTAAGAAAGCAGGCCCGTCCGTTCCAATCAACATTGATATGAACGACGAGCCCGATTATGAAGAACCAATTTATGTGGAGGAGGAACGCCCCCCAGGTTTATAAATTTATAGTTTTTTTTATATAATTTGTTCGTTTATTTTTTATACTAAATGTTTGCGTTTTTTATGTAGGTCGGGATAAAGCTCGAAAGGAAATGGCGGCAGGAAAGAAAGCGGTGGGGTCGAGTAGCACGAGCGGGAGCGCTTCAAAGCTTGATAAATTAACCGAAGCTATGGAAATTTTCAACAGAGCTAACGAAGAAAAAATAAAGCTCAAGAAGGAAAAGATTCGGTTGATTGATGAATCGAAGGCGGTGGAAGAGTGGAAAATTATGGAGGCGGATCTCTCGAAGTATCCCGAAGAACGACGCGGCCCGTTGAAGAAGTTGCAAGACAAGTTTCTTCAAAAATGGAAGTAGTTTTATTTTTTTTAGTAAATCGTATGTTATTTTTAAGTATGTTTGTTTTTTTTTTTATTTTACGATGCTTTTGTAATTTTTATTTTTATAATTTAGTATTTATTTGAACATTATTTTATTTACTTATTACTTTTATAAAACTAATAAAAATAATATTAGAAAACAAAAAAAAAATATATTAAATGCTTGAGACATGGGATTGTTTATGTCTGCACACCACACCCATGTCTCAGACACCACCTAAGTGATGTGGCAGCCTACGTGGCACTGAGACATGAGGTTTTCCATGTCTGCTCACCTTATAGCCTTAGTTTGCGCCTTTCTAGCCACTGTCCGAGTAATCTCCGGATAAGAAATTGTTAAAAGATTATATATGTAAAAAAAAATATAAAAATTTTCTTCTATATTAAAAGAAAGACACTTTAATAGTGTCTTTCTTTTAATATATATATTGGCCACTAACTTTTAGCTTTATCTATTTTCTGTCAGTAACTTTTAAGTTAACTTTATTTTCTTTTAATTTGACCAACAAACTTTTAACTTTTAGGATTTAAAACTTTTGCCACTAACTTTTAACTTAACTTTATTTTCTTCCAATTTGACCACCAAACTTTTAGCTTTTAGGATTTTAAACATTGACCACCAACTTTTTAAAACTTGCATTGCGCTTTGGCCAAACTTTTAGTTTTTAGGATTTCAAACTTTGACCACCAAACTTTTAGCTTTTAACCGCGAGTATTTTTTGAGGCCCACGCTAGAATAACAGTCACTTAATTTTATCTTTTATGTCCACGAAACCCTCCACGCAACAGGAGCTCCCACAGCGACGCACAATCTTTAACGTCCGCCAATCACTCAACGCAACAGGAGCTCCCGCCGCGTTTCGCACAACAGCTGCACCCGTTGCGAAGCGCGGGGCAACTAATACCTAGTTATAATTATAAGTGTAAAAGTGTACATCTTTATCCGTAAGTCTTTCCTCTTACAAGAATACCGTCACATACGACTGACGGTGGCGACAATAAAGGCTTTTAAGGAAGAGTCGGTCGACGGCAGAGGGTGGTTAAATCGTATGTGTGGTTAGATGAGTTACGATGGTGGATATGATTCAAGATACCGATGGCTCGGAGTTGCTAGGGCTCCGGAGAGATTTACTGGTAGATCTTCCAAAATTGAAACATAAAAAAGTGTCGATTAGAGATATGGGTAACAATTCTAATACTTAGTTAAAAGTTAAAACCAGAAAGGTATTATCGATGCTATTTAATATAATGTTGTAATAGTTAGAGTTGAATGTTTCTTTAGGAACTACATCTGTCAAGAGCATTTAGATAGAGGGCCCTTCAAAACAAAGTTGTTGTGCCAACAAGCAACCATCTTATCATCAAGATAAAGATGAGGTGAATTGTTTATGTTGTTAAAGCATCAGAAATACATATTTCATTTGTTGACATGAAAGTTATAAATTTAATTACCATTATCATCTTTGCAGCTCGATGGTTGTGTAAAAACATTACATCCTAATGTACATGGAGGTATTATTGCCAAAAGTGACCAAAGCCATCACATGGTTCTGTAAATTTATATAATCGTTTAAACATTGTTTTTTCTTTTTCTGATTATCTGAATTCCAAAATGCAATATGCACACATTTAATCATCTTATAAACAATGTTTTTCTTTATCTAATGATTGTAGGTACATTGAACTGGTGCTGGTAAATTTTTATCCTTTTTATGAAAATGTTACTTCTAATGATGGAGTTCTATTTGAGGATGGGATTTAGAACCTTGATATCGGTGGCCTTACAATGATTCTATAGTAAGGGTTGTTATTCCAACTGAAAACCATCATTGTTTGTGTTGGTATGTTGATATACAATTCTTTTCTAAATATGTGCTGTTGTGATTAATAAGTAAGAAAAACAATGATACTAAATATTAATGCTAAGGGCTTTTTAATAAATGGTTTTCTTATGTTTTTTTTTTTCAACAGAATCACAAGTATATGTTGGTAGTTGTTGATTCTCAAGATTCTTCCTTATCCTAGAATCATTTGTTACTCAATAGTTATCATTTTGACAAGATGCGAAAATTAAGTGATTTATAAGAGTGCATAGCATAATGTTCATGAAAAGAATGGGTAAAGGGATGGTGATATTGTGTGTACCACTTTTGATTTTCTTAAATATGATTAGAACCAATAGTATCAACACTAGAATATCATTAATAATAAGGCATGGTGTGCAGAAATTGACAAGTCTTAGTCTCTCTTGATGCGCACTATAAACGAGTTAGAAACATATATGTCTAATACTCTAATGCATCAACGGTAGCACTTTGTGGGATTTACTGGGCTTGGTTGTTGTTTTTGTACTCTAATGCATCAACGGTAGCAGCTTTTATATTGCACAATTTGCCCCTCAACAAATCTTTGGCTGACAACTGAAAACTTGCTGGAACATTTGAAATTGTTCAGTGAGAGCATACTCTCGCCCAACACACATATGGGTCGTCAATGTATATTGATTAGTTGGTTGCTCCTACATCACCTCATCGCTCGCCATGCTCTATAAAATATAAGAGATACAATCCTATATATTCAACTGTTTATCTGTTTTTGTTTTGTTTTTTTTTTTTTTGTTTTTTTTTTTTTTTTTGCATATGCAATTTGCTGCACATAATTGTTAACAGATAGTTATTTGAGTTTAATTATCAAAGCTTATAGGTTTCTTTTAGCTTTTTGATTGTCAAAGCTTATTAATATAAAAAATGTTTACTTTTATTAACTTTTTGGTTCTTGCTGGAGCATATAAGACGTTGTTTGTCTATATTCTATGTTAGTTTCATTTCTTGGTTTTTTATCTGAGTTCTATGGTATGCAATAAATGACATGTGATGAACTGATGATGTCGGTGGTGGACATTTGAACTACGGTTGTTTCTCTTTCCTTCATTCGTTAGTTGTTGGTTATGACAATTTAGTAGTTTGTCTTCCCTATTGGCGTGGCAGCCAAGATGTCTCTGTCGAAGGCCAACTCGCCTTTTTCACATACCAACTTTGCAAATGAATAACACAATGGTTCATATAACACAACGGTTGCCTTATGGCCAAGATGGCTCTGTTAAAGGCCAATTCGCCATCTTCACATACCAAGTTTGTGAATGAATAACACAATGGTCGTATAACACCACAATTGTCTTATGATTTCACACAATGGTCGTATAACACAACAATTCATATAACACAACAGTTGCCTTAACACCACACAATGGTCATATAACATAACGATTGATATAACGCGTTGTGTCCAACACACAGTTCCATCTGCCAGATTTGGTCCAACAACCAGAATGTAATCGAATAATAAGCAAATAAATTAGTAGTTGAAAGAACTAACTATTTCAATTTGTTGTGTTTTTTATTGGATGATTAATGTGATTGTTCGGTTGTAGCAATTTTGATCAGTTTGCCTATCACAAGTATGATTTAAATGATTTGAGTTTTTTATTATGTAAATTGTTAAAATCACTCGACTTAGGTTTGTCGATTTAATTTCGTTTGCATAAGTGTTATGCGAATGTTTGCATAAAGGTTATGCGAATATTACTAATTCATGAATTATCGAATGAGTAAATGGTCAATAATCAATCGGATGAGGATGAAGTTTGTCGATTCATTGTGATTTCATCTGCATTAGCATTACGTGGATAGGATTTCATTTTGATGAGATTTTACATAAGGATTATATTGATCTTTGCAGAATTGTGATAAATTGCGTGTATGATTACGTAAGTTGTTGACAATCGATTTGGTTTGCTGATTCAATCTGATTTCTTTTGTGTAAGCGTTATACGAATTTGATTGGACATATGAAATTTTACATGAAGAGTTTATTGATAGTGATCAAAATAGTATTCGTAAGGGCTAATATAACATTATCTATAATATTTTGTAAACGGAGGTATATATGTTAATTTAACATTTTTGGTGAGTTGTCTAAGAAAAAAGTTATATAATACATACTATATACGGTGAAAAGGATATGCATATGCAGGGGATTTGGTTTTCATGTGTCATACCGGGTTTGTGTAATACAATGATAATCAATTATAATCAACACCTCGTCGTAATGTACGGGTAAACTTCATCACGTTTAACACAATTAGCTTGCCAAAAACATATGGACATATGTAAATAACTATACGTATGCCTCATGCACCGCACTAACAAACACCAACGTTATGTAATTAGGATGCCAACTAAAATAGACTTTTTTAATTAGTTGTTGTGGCATAAAACCTAGGGACTTATCTATGCCTCATGAACTTCATATTGCGCAACGGCTTGAGAGCTACTCAGGATCGAATCAGTAAAAAGCTCGAACGAACCAAACCTTAACGAGCCCGAGCTCGAGCTTAAAAATGACTCGTTTAGTTATCGAGCCCGAGCTCGAGCTTTTCATACAAAGACCGTTTAGGCCCGAGAACATCTTGTTTGTGGGTGGATATAAGAAATTAAGTTTGATGGTGGAGATGCTACGCGTCCTCTCCTTTCCAGGCGGCAGAAGACCACCTTTGGCCCAATGAACACCTGTCAGACACCAGGCACCACTATTCCTAAGCATCAATCTTTAATAGATTGATGATATATACGAGGCCGAACAAATTTATATTATTTTATTTTTTTTATAGTATACCTAATATTTAACATTGGCGAATCGAGCTCAAGCCGAGCTTTGTCTCGTTTAAGCTATTGAAGCAAGCTCGAGCCGAGGTTTTAGCTCCTTTAAAATTGTTCTAAAGTAATTTCGAGCCGAACCGAGCTCGAGCTCGTGTTCTTAGGGTTTACTTTCGAGCCTCGCTCGGGCTCAAAGTATTAGGATCGAACCGAGCCGAGCTCGAGCCCAGTTTAAAACTGATGTGAGTCACATCAAGTCTGAAACCCGTAACGGCAAAGGTACACTTAAATGAAGTCGCTGCAATGCGCGGGCCTTCTCCTTGTATATGTGTACGTATTATCTTTTTCATAGGGCTCCGGATATTTGCACAAGACCAAAATTTATTCACACAAACCTATACGGCCCGTAGAGGGCTCTACGGGTCGTAGACCTCATTTTTTAACAATCTACGGGTCATAGAGGCCTCTACGGCCCGTAGGTAATCATTACCAATGATTGTATGATTGTCAAACATTGTAATGATTACCTACGGGCCGTAGAGGCCTCTACGACCCGTAGAAGTAGTCTTATTAATTTTGACAATGAAGAAGGGAAGGATGGATGTTTATGTTTTGCCTACGGCCCGTAGAGACCCTACGGGTCGTAGAGAAAAAAAACGTTTGGGAAGAGGTTCGATCTTGGGCACATTATCACACAAACACACACACAAGTCTTATTTCGTATATGGGGACCATCTGGGCTACCAGTTCGCTGGTTCCTATATTGGAAAAAATAAATATAACATAAACCAGTAGAGGAGTTGTTTTTTTTCACATTTTAATTCTTTAATAAAAAATCACGAGCGTAGTGAATCATCAGAATAGTTACAAAAAAAATAAATTTTAATTGTTTAATTATTTAAATTTTTTAAATTCTTTAATGTCGTCTCGATAAGCGTGTAAAACGTTAACACAAGCGTTTATATAAGAAAAAAAGATAACTAAACGTTAACAGGAGCGTTCAAAATAAAGATTGTTTAAAACATTTACAGAACAGAATCAGAAATAAAACATCGTATCATCAGGCGGCGGCGATGGCTGCTGCGAGGACGTCCCGGGCTGCTGCGAGGACCTACCGCCTCATGCGGGGTCTGCTGCGTGCTGGGCCCTAAAGTCGGTGGGACACGAGTCTGCATGCCCAGCTGCCGATAAGATATCCTGCTGGCCAGCAATCATCCAGCTCATCGCCTCGTCCTGCCGATCACGCCACTGACGCATCTCGATGTCCTGCTGCTGACCCAGGTATCCATCTACTGACGCCACGCACGCATCTCGACAGCATCTGCGGCAGCCGCACGTACGTCCGCCCTAACAACAGGAGGCAACCTGAGAGAGTGATAAACGCGCACCGGAGTTCTGCACATCCTCAGGCTGCTACTCAGGCATCTCAACGTCCCTCAGATCGCCCCCCTCCCGCTCAGCAACAAACTGCAACCTAACCTCCACAGCATCACCTGCAATGGATAACAATAAATAATTAATAAATAATAATAAAGAAATAATAATAATACTAATAATAATAATACTAACATCTTCTTGCGCATCCTTCTGCTGTTTTTTTCTTTGATTTTGTAGTTGGGCGCCCGCGAGTATTCTTTTGTACCTCAGGAGGTTGAGTGTCAGTCATACTTGGATTTACCACCGACTTTATTTTTGACAACATATTTCTTTGAACGCGTGGTGATTGAGACAGCAGTGTCTCTTTGATTATCTCCCACTCACTCACAAGGTCACGTTCCCCCATACTAATTCCGGTTCGTAATTCAGTCGTGTCCAGAAGACGTCTATTTCGGACAGCTGTATTTTTATTCTTGTATTCAATAATAATAATAATAATAATAATAATAATAATAATAATAATAATAATAATAATAATAATAATAATAATAATAATAATAATAAAGTAATGGTATTACCTTTATTTATATACGAATCTAATCGACATGCACACGGCAACCCAGAACTCGTGAAAAGCTAGTGACCACAACTCATTTTTCGTTCCTCAACTTCTCTATATTTTTTATCTCAGTTATCAACTTCTCGATCGCTGCATGGGAAACTTTACCGAGTAGGTCCTCAAAAAGAGGTATGTCATGGTACACCTTTTTCACAGACAAACTCTCTTCAAACGAGTGGTTTATTGCCCTCTCTTGTGACGTTACCACATCGTCTGCAATCATCACAAGTTTGTGGAGCGAGTTGTTAGGCCCCTTAATGTGCATCTTAAATCTTGAATGCTAGCTCTCAACTCTGTTGGTCGTATGCTGACCAAAGTTGTAGTTTGTGTCTGTCCATGCAGAAACAAACCTTTCTTTGTAGTCACGGAGCCAGACCCGATCTATATATTCAAAAACATCTGTAAAGATAGAACAAAGATATTTGTTAATGTGTGTATGCGTTTTAAACTAAATTAATAAAATATGTACCAGCTCATTGGTCCTGACATAGTCTTTTGTAGAATCGGTCTAACCAGTGCCTATAAAATGCCGGAGATGAAGATCTACATAGTCGCTTAAAAGATTTCACGAATATTTCCCAATCTGCATTTCCAAAGGCTTGTCTGCAGTGCTTCAATATATTTCGTTGAATGTGATACCTGAATGCATAATAATAATAATAATAATAATAATAATAATAAATAATAATAATAATAATATGTATACCTGCATAACAACTTCGAAGCTGCTGGAAATACAATGTCGCATGCATTCATCAAGGCTTTCTCACAATCAGTTACTATAGCACGGGGCTCCGTACTATCTTCTAGCAACTCTTTAAGCCTTTGTAGCACCCACAGGTAGTTATCCATTTTTTCACGGGAGATGAATGCATGGGCGACACAAAACGACTTGGATGTTGATGTCATACCCACAACTTGAACAAACGGAAGTTTAAACTCATTCGTTTTGTAGGTCGCATCAATCATCAACACATGCGGGAACGCACGCAATAACCTGTGCGAGGTGGGATGGACAAACAAAATATCCTCGATCGCATTTGTCGAGGCATTCCTCCGGGTGAAGTAAACAAAAAAAAATTTCCACCAATGTGGCTTCGAGTACCTGCATAGCAATAATAATAATTAAAAAATAATAATAAAGAAGTAATAATAATAATAATAATAATAATAATAAGAGATAATAATACCTACATTTGAGTCATGGCGCCGTATAACAAATGCTTAACCTTGGTTATTGTGTTATGTATGTCTCTTAAGATGCAGGGACTATCCGGGTTTTGTTTTCTAACGGCCGAATGTATGTCTACTGGCGTAACATTTCGAAAATAAAGTGTATCCACCAATTTTAACTCACCCGGACCCAGCCTCCTAGCATACGCGTGACCCTCGATGTGTTGGAAAGGTTTGTGATTATGTTTTTGTTTCACGACCTCCAGAATATAACCATTGTGGCAGGAGTGGTATTTCCCTTTTAGTTCAAACGGGCAATCACATTTTTTTACTGCCCGTCTTTCGAACCGTGGCTACACTACGATGTACGCCACTACAGTCACATCGTATCCATGTCGTCTTCACCCTCCTATTCGGCCCCCTGCCATCCGAAACAGTACGTCCGTATACGGTAATGTAACCATTAATTTTGGCCCTTTCATAAACCCAATCTGTCAGGTCTTTAAGAGACCCGAATACCTGCAAAACTTATATACGAGTTCAAATAACAACTAATATATACGACTTCAAATCTCACAAACCCTACGAGTTCAAATAACAACTAATATATACGAGTTCAAATCTCACAAACCCGAAAACAAATTTATGTACGGGGCTAAATATACGAGTCTAAATATGTACACTACTAAATATACACGGGTCTAAATTATAAACAAGTGTAAATACATAAACACACCTGATTTGTTTCAAACGAAACATCCGGGACAGGTTCGTCGCCACCGTTGTCGCCACTGTTATCACCTCCCTCGTGCGATCCCTTGAAGCTGCCATGACCCTCCTCGTGCGAATGATAAGTCCCGTACTCCTGGTTCAAACCGGGCAGCAGGTTCAAATCGGGTAGCAGGTTCAAATCGGGTAGCGCATTCCCGTCATCACAGTGAACAACGGATCTAACCTCCTCCTCACCACGTTCCACCACGGGTCCGTAAAGGCTTTCCGAGACGTGAGATATGCTATACGAATGCTCCCATTGCTCTGAAACATTACTGTAGTGGCCCGAAGACATCGCGGTAGCTTGGAATCGATCGGATTTTTCGTACTCCGGTTTTTTTGAAAAATTTCGTTGTCTGAGAAAAGGAGACAAGGAAGAAGAATATATCTGGACCTCTACGGGCCGTAGAGGTCTCTACGGGCCGTAGAGGGTTTAATGCTCCCACCAACCTGCTTTTCTACGGGCCGTAGAGGCCTCTACGGCCCGTAGAAGAAGTGCTTTTTCAGACTGACACACTGAAAGTCAGTCTGTTCATTGAATGACCTCGTACCTCGTATTCCCTACGGGCCGTAGAGCCCTCTACGGGCCGTCTAGGGTTTAAATACACTTGACCAACCCACCTCTACGGCCCGTAGAGGCCTCTGCGGGTCGTATAGGGTTTCCTCATTTATTACACTGACACTCTCTACGGGCCGTAGAGGACTCTACGGGCCGTAGAAAGCTGTGCAAACCTAATTTTGTTATTGTGTAAATAACATACCTCTTTTCATAGCATTGTCCATTGTATCACTTGGTGGTAATTGTAATATGAAATGCGGGTATATTATTAATTAAAAAACTGTGAAATATTGAAACTTGGTGGTAAGTATAATTTGCAAGGTAGAATTTGACACCCTTCATCAGATTATTCATACAAACATCCCCTTCCTAAAAAAAACCCTTACCATTACATTAGTATGCTTACACATTAATAGATGCTTGTGGTCATAGCAAACTAAATGACCATGTTTATATTTTTATTTCGTTTACATTTTATAAAATTACAGCAAAAAAAAATTCGACTTATAAAATTACAGCAAAAAAAAATTCGACGTTACTTCTATATTTTTTTCTAGATCCGCCACTGACTATTAGTATGCTTGCACATTGATGGATGCTTGTGGTCATAGCAAACTAACATTCTGATTCTTTCCTGGATGAAAGGAGAGGGGCAGTTTGGTTAGCAGATGATCCTGAAACGCCCAAATCTTCATCAATGACCACCAGTTTGGTCTTCTCTTTAGTCTGCCCCCATATCACGGTGTAAACCCCAGCAATAACTATCGTTGCTCCAATGACGCTGCATATACGAATTTAAAGATTCAAGAACAAGCCGGTTTCTTTTAATGATAAATCAACAACCTAAAATGGGATTGTATGAACTACAAACATGATCCAAGACTTGATTGATGTATTTAAACTGACATAGATGTAACATGACCTTTCTAGTTTTGGTTCTAATAACTTTTCAAATTATAAGGCCTTCATCAACAACTAAAGTTGGGATATTGAGATGACAAGATTAGCAATTTACCTTCCTAAATGAACGGGATCACCCAGAAAAGTGACACCCGCGATCATTGCGATAACGATTGAGAGGGGTGTGAACAGGGACACAAAAACTGGACCTTTCTTCTCCAAGCACCAAGTCAAAATACTATAATGACCTACAGTGGAATAAACCCCCTACATATAGCTAGAACAAGTCAATAAAACAACACCAAGATAGATATGTTGCATAAATTGAATAACTAGTCTAGTTACCCCCAAAATAACAGCAGTTATCACGGTTCCAGATTTAAGCATCCACGCGCTTTGATCTCGCTCTAGGAAAGGAGAAATGGCCATACATTGGATTGTCCCAAAGAGGCAGTAGAAAAAGACAATGGTTTGTTGATCCGGGAATTCTCTCGCTGTTGCTGTCTAGAGGTGTAGATCAACAAGTAGTTAATTGCATGTTTACATCATATGGGGATGGTTAATTTCAGAAGAGGTTTTAGTGCGAGAAGTGCGAGAAGAAGATAAATAATTCATTTTTATCATTTTAAAAAAAATAAAAATATAAGAAAATTGTTGAAATGTGTTGTTTATTCATCTATCTAAAAAATAAAACAAGTATATAAAGTAATTTCATTAATTTATATAACCTACACATGTACAAAGTTTGTGTAGGAACATTACCTACGCATAATATAACACATGTGTAGGAAAGAGTTTAAACCTTAAAAAAACATTTGATTGCATTAATTTTATGGGTTTTTGTATATATAACATAAACAATGATATACAAAAAGTAAGAAATTAAAAAATATATGAAGTATTACCAATAAAAAAATTAAGATTTAGGTTTCTTCTCGCACTTCTCGCAATAAAACTCTCTTCTGAAAATAACCTAACACTACATCATATAACTTATATATATCTTACTTTTTACCATTAATTGTATATAACATGATACGATTATTTGCATACACATTTTACTTTACTATTGTTGTCTAAATGTAATATGAGGAAATCTTACTTGTAAAACACTCCATATGCAACTAAATGTTCCAGCAACCAGAAGTATAAGACCCCCCAATACCCAATTCGATTGGGGTAGCGAAAGAAGCTGATTGGATGAATCGGGAGATGGAGTCGTATGAAAAATCTGCGGGCCTTGATAGAACGTGAACAACATTGCACCCGATAATGCCACCATGGTACCCAATAATTTTGCTACACTGCTTGAACTTTTTATGTCTATTTTCTCCATCCTAGAAGAGAAACACGTTTAATGTGTCTTTAGATATATGTTATCTTACATTAGAGTTTATCATACAATTATATAGACATCTTATCTTTTCTATTGTATATTCTTTCACAACTAAATAATTTCATATGAAGTAAATCACATTCATACCCGAAAAGTACTGCGATCAAGAATGTAACCGCGGGAGCCAAGTTAAAGATGGCACTTGCCATGGTCGGAGAGCTATAGTTCACACCTACATACGCAAGCACCTCAGAAAGACAAAGCCTACATCAATTTATCCAATAATATAATGTTAATGTTACGTGATCACCCTTTTGACTCAAAATCAATTATATCATAGCGGAGTAGATCGCTTACCCAATAAGGCCAAGGATGAAGAATCTGGATAGAATACGCAAAGTGAGTGGAGGACGATCAACCTTTTTGAGGATATGAACGATGAAAAATGGAAGAAGAATGAGTGTCCCAAGAGCGTTATGGTAAACAACATAGGCCAGACTGCCCATACCGTCATTCATGGCTGCTTTGACTATGGTTAAAATCCCCATATCCAAACATGTTACCGTAAACATTGCAACAAAGGGGAGCACATCGTCCATCCATGACCAAGTACCAGCTCTGCTCATGGTCTTCTTTTTTTCAAGCCTTCAAACTAGTGTTGGCCAGTGTTTAATTTCTTCGTATCAACTGGGGTATTTTAATAGCTAAAATTATTGGCTCAACTACTTTAAATTTGGAGTGTAGTTATTAGGAAATACATTATTTGGTCCAACCAAGCGCAAGTTGAATTGATTAATTAATAATATCTATCTATATAATAATTGAGGTTAACTTGGGTTGAATGGAGCCTTCCTAGAGTGTCCACATAGGATCCAACTCAAATATGGAGCTCCTAAATTGACCCATCTACCATCCTATAGTTACCATATAAAATCCCTTTATTATTTTTTTTTTCCAAAGCGTCGCTAAAGAGGGCTTCTTTCTCATCTGGATTCTGCCCACCGCTCATCCTTAGGGTTATGAAAGAGATAATTGTAAGTTATTTTAATCTCTATTTCGGATTCATCGTCATATGTCTAGGTGATTTCTTTTCTTTCAGATCCATCATCAGATCTGTTGGTATTCCGATTTCTTTTCTTTCAGAACTGTTGTATAATTGAACTCATAACATGCTTTCTTTTCTTTCAGATCTGTTTTATAATTGAACTCATAATACGCTATCTTTTTTGACATATCTGTTGTATAATTTGCCATATGTTAATTATTTACTTTTTATCCTATGTTTTTCAATTACCTATTCCGATAGGATTTATAATATGCATATTAATAGTGTATGGGATTCATCTTCCATATAGCCTACATACCTCCGATAGTTGAATCCCATACACTATCGGAAACCTGCCGAAAACATAAGATGCATATGTTGAGTCTGTTTCAGATTTTAATATGAAATCAGTTGAATTGGAAAGATAAGTTGCATATGTTGAATCTGTTAAATCATATTTTTTTACTACAAAGTATTTGATTGGTTACCTTTGAAGGTGTTCCCATGAATTGAATCTGTTAATCATTTTACTATGAAATACTGTTTTAAGGTTCATAGTAAAGTGAATTAAATGGTTGTGTTTCCATGAATTGAATATGTTAATCATTTTACTTTGATACTGTTTAAATGTTGAATCTATTGTAAATGAATTGAATGGTTGTGTTTCCATGAATTGATTCTGTTAATCATTTTACACTACAATACATGTCATATATAATGGATGTTTTTATGTCTTACTTATAATGCGGTTTTTTATACACTAACAGAAACGCTATCATGTCTTATCACAAAGGACCTCAGTTCTTCAATGTTTTGCATGACCCTTCTTCGACAATGTTAGTACGTTCGCTATTGTTATCTTCATTTGCCTATTTATTTTAAACTGTTGATCCTTGATTTTTACTACTATTATTTACATATCTTTCCAGACACTGCCGTTGGTTATGAACAGATTTATTTTGTCTAAAAATGTACACAACAGTTTTGTTTCAATAACGACAACTCAAGGTCAATCTTGGTTGGTCAGCTTAGAGTTGATTGAAGATGTTTTTTTTTGTTTTACTGATGGATGGTGTAAAGTTGTTCATGAGTTGTCTTTTGCCATCTTCTATGTTATTTTCAACTACGTTAGACCAAAGAATTTCATGATGAAGCATTACAATCATTCCCCATTTCTTCAGCTAGATGTCTCATTTTGCATGATTATCGAACATGAATTAACAACACCTATGTACTTTGCATCATTTTTAATGTATTTGTGATTACTTTGTAGATAAATCCTAATATGATTGCTGAGTTAGCCAACATAAATGCATCAATAAAAATGAAGGAAATTTATGAATGGATACACTTAGACTTTGCCGGTTCGTATAGAAATTGCTTTTCAAGTTGCCAGGTTTGTTATTCGCATATATGTTTTTAATCTTTTTATGTTTTAATTAGTTAAAACAAACTAACTTATTGTTTACATAATTTATTTTGTTAAGGTTTATTGTTGTTGGATGGCCCGATTTGCTTCAATCAGAGGATATTTCCGTTGGCGATTCTTGTGTGTTTAAATGGTGTTCAAACCAACGTAAGATGTTAGTTTGTAAGGTTTCACCATTAGAGGTAATTGATTTGAAATTTAAATAATATTCCAATGGTACCTTATCAAGCTCAGTTATATGCAAGTTTTATTTTATTTTTATCAAACTGTTGTTATTTGATATTTGCAATCATCTATATCAATCCTTTAGTTATAAAAGTTATAAATTTATCACTTATACAAAAAAGTTTTAAAATAGGCAGTATTCTTGTTCTTGAGTTTAAAAGTTGTAACGAATCACATTTGGTAGTATTATTATTCTTGAGTTTAGGCAATTGACCCGTTAGAGATATAACCTTACCTGGTTGTTTTGAGTTTTAACCCAAACACATAGTGTCCTAAAAAAATATAAGTGTGTTTAATGTTAGTTCTTTTTATTGTTGACTTTTCATGGGAGGTCAAACACTATTAATAGATTCTAAAACATATTATTTGTTATGATCCAGCTTCATATGCCCATGGGATCCTCTTTAGTTTATCATCATTTAGAGTCAAGGTTTGATTTTTGGAAGTCAAACTTAACTGGCCATAATCAGTTGTGTTCTCTTAGCATTTTAGAGCATGTTTTGATAGGCCTTTTTGTGCCTCACAAGTAATGATTCATTAGCCCTATTTGTGCACACAAATTACATTTTATTTGCTTGCAATAGGTGGTTGGTAATGAATACTTGGCCTGTGCTTTCATGTGTGTTATGTTATTGCTGATATGATCTATTTTCTTAACACAACAGTTTATATACATTAAAATAGACTTTGGGTGACTTTTCGACCCATTTCTTTTTAGCCAAATTTTCTTCTTCTAAAAACATTTTTGTAAATATTACCTGTTAAGTGATGAAAACATATTCTGCCCGAAAATTGCCACCTATCATGTTGTCAATGACTCAATGATATCGGACACAAACAAATGTAACCTTAAGCTCGCTAAATATTATGCAACAGAACATGCACATTGTCTTTCTGCTTGGTACTTTTGATAGTATAAACGATTATGTTGATAAATTATATCTTAATCTTTATCACAGGGTTGGAACTTTCCGAAAGATACCAGAAACGCTTTGGTCCTCTACGCTATTTTGTTGCTGGTGTTTTCAAATTCTTATGCTTACCAAAATACAGCTATGAACTGGAATATTTACCAGCTTCCAAAGGAGAAACGATTTAGAAAGACGAGCTTTAGCGGACAAAGATGTTGATATGTCGAATCTGTACCAGAAGTTATTCATCCTCAGTTACCACTTTCATCAACTCCAAATTGGCCAAGAACACGCTCAAAGTCGAGGGCTAATAAAGGGTGGAGTAGGCTGACATCATCACATGCCCCCTTGCATTCAGATATATTTTCATTGCTTTCTTTCACTTAGTTATTCAACTAAATATTATTAATGCCCATGTAATGTAGTTTAAAAATATAGCGGCGTGTTTATAATTTCTTATATATGCCCTTGGCTAGCTGGCTCTATCTTTTCACAAAAAAAAAAATAGTTGAATTTTTTATCTATGTGATGCGAAAGTATAAATAGTATAAATTGTTATCTTGAGAACAAAAAAATGTAAATTTTAAATAATTTATCATCCCATATTTGTGGTAGAGAATGAAATTGGTCTTACAAAAAATATAATCTTGCTTCCTTGGATAGTTTTATCAGTTTCTCATTTGTTTTTGACAGTTATTTATAAATGTCCAGGTAAGGCTCTCAGTAAAAACTACATAATGCATATGTATATGGTTCTTTTTTTTTTTCAGGCTATGCTTGATTCAAGGGACTTGCTTCTCTATGTGACACTTGAATGTGGGTCAACTTTATCCATTGTATAACAAAGTTTGTGCCTTAAAGCATTCATGTTTCTCATCATGTAGACTGATGGTAAATGGTCATTTCAAGTAACAATTCACAATTCCTTATCAAAGCATGCAGTGCAGTATTGGACTTTTTTTCTTAGATTTTGTTTTAAAAACAGAGTTCATATATTGGGATTGCTGATTCTATAATCCAATTACTTGCTTATTGATTGTATTTTGGCTGATTGTTTTAAGATGTATCGTATAGTTCAATCATTAGCGGCCTAAATAATGTCCTTGGCAATTGATACGTGAATAGATATAGTGGAATATATGTATGCAACTACAGTGGCAGATTCCGCTGGCTCCCACACAATCAGCCAATCATTCCCTCACACATGTGGTCAGCATTTGGTTCATTTTTCTTAGGGAATAGTCAAAGTCCATGGTGCTCAGATCATTAGCGGCCATCCTGCATTGAGGTATGACTTCCCCTTTTTTGGTTTCTTTTATTTATGCAATATACAGTACAAGTTAAGTTCCGAAGGGCCGTTTTTATGGTGTACATGTTTGCCAGTGTGATTGTGGTCTATTATTATTTCACTAATAATCTACTATAATTCTGGTAGGGATCAAGTTGACCTGCCATCCTTGGAGAACTAATGGTAAATTTGTCAGGTCACTTGAATTATGAAACTTCTATTTCTATTGTGGAACGACTTAAAAACCACATTTAATGATTTTACAAGTTAGCCATATATTATATCAACGGCTATGAGTAATGGGATTTAAGACTCCCAAGAGAAACGATTGAAGGTATTGTCTTTGATTAGTGTTACACTTATCTGTAGAATGTATTTAATTGTTTTTGTATATTATGTTATTGAATTTTTGAAGCCACTAAAGGTATGGTTAGGTTAGAATAGGTTTTAAGCAAAATGAGTTTGGGTCAAAACTAGCCGGTTTAAAAGGTATTAATTTGGCTCTGGTCAAAACATGTTTTTACCAAAAGAGAATCACTTTGAAGGTGTACAGGAATGTTTATTCTGGGTCCGTGTTATGTCTGTTTTGCCGAGATTATCCAGAATCTGTCGACCATTTGTTCGTCAAGTGTGGCTTTATTCAAACAGTGTGGCAGGTCATCGAACAATGGTGTAAAATTGATCCGGTTTACGTCTTTGGTATTAGGGATATATTGGAGCTAGCTTGGTATGCTGGTGGGTCTGCAAAGAAGAAAAAGGCGCTGAACGCGATTTGTTTGGTGGTTCTGTGGAGTGTTTGGAAGCTGAGAAACGAAGTGGTGTTTAGGCAGTCGTCGTTTTCTGTCCAAAAGGTGATTGGTGAGGTCAAAACAATGAGCTTTCTTTGGGTCAAATCAAGACCTAAGCAAGAGGGGCTGGAATGGCATTTATGGAGGAGTTTTAATCTGCAAAGAATTGGGTGGTAGTGGTTTAAATAATTATTGCGAGATCGATGAGTGTTGTTTGATAATGAATTTGAGTAAACTTAGATTTTAGAGTAATGTTTCTCTATTTCTTCTTAAATTCGTTTTGTTTTCTGATAGTTGTTTGTTTTGTTTGATATATTGTTTTATTTAGGCGTTATTATCATGAATTGATTAAACTTAGATTTTCAACTTAAATGGTTGCAAGTTTGAAAAGCTAAGTTCTCATGAGGGCATTATTGCTTCATTATATATTATTCCTAATAACTAAAATTGCACTAAGATTTTCAAGATGAACCCACCTTTTTTAAGCAATAGAGAACCTGAGTATTGTTTTTGTCTATGTCTTCCCTCAAGCTTGGTAAATGTATTGACTGTTTGTGGCCTTTTTGTAGGTTCTTGATTTGAGCTTTAATAATTTAGAAAGGCTTGGCTTTGAACCACTTGAAGACTGTAAATGCACTTGTAGGTTACTTCCTCACCTTTTAAATGTCTCCTTAATAAGTAATTAACAGTTTTAAATTAACATTATGGTTTTTTATTTAAACTGATGTAGAAAATCTACCTTGCAGGGAATCAATTCACATCACTTAAGGCTCTTTTTGCACTTCAATTTTAGAGGTAAAGCATTTTGTCAATGCTCTAACGAGTAACATGTGAATAGGAGAAATTTAATTTGGATTTCGTAGTATAGGTGTATAACACTGATTAATTAATTATAATTATTTTAATGATACCATCAGGTCGAAGTCAAACCAGTACCGAAACACGTCACGGATGACTGATTCAAATAAGAGTGAAGACGAAGAGCGTATCACACTATGTTGTGCATTTGGGAGAAGGTTACCAGGTCTCATGGTAACACTGGCGTTGTCCATGCTAATTTTAAGAATTTATAAATCGTATGGTTTTACGGTTGATGTTCTTGCAATTAGAGATACAATTTGTTTTAGAATTTTGTATGTTGTTCGAGGTTTATAGGTAATAGACTAATGTCTTTGTTCGAGGTTTATATGATCATGGGCATGTCACTATAAGCTAGGCATAGTGGGTCAAAAACTGATCATGTTAGGCATAGTGGCAGTCCTAGCATGTTTGTTTAGTGGGTAACGGATCAAAATCAGGTTAGCTATATGTGACGGGTTGGTGGGTCGGGTGAGCAGAATGATGGGATAGGTGTGTTTGAAGTCAGATTTTGCAGCGGAGTTGGGTTCAGGTCATGCTTAGGGGCTGCGTGTGGAGGGTTGTGCACTGTGTTGGCACTGTGTTGGTAAGTCGATTTTGTTGTGAGCATTTAGAAATATTGTATGATATAATTTATTATTGTGATACAAACAGGTTGGGTTATCACCACACAAGAATGGGGTAGACTATGCTTTAGGAGGCATACACCACATCAAGGAAGCCCTGCCCGAGCTATGGGAAGTGTTCAACAAGTTAAAGGATGTTCGAAAGATTGCAATTGGAACTCCATTGAAGCTTAAATATGTTTCAAGTGTAACTTCATGGTTCTAATTTTGATGTGTAGTTCTCTTGAATGATCCAAGTTTAGTTATAACTACTATCTTTGTACTAATATATCTATGGTGTAAATGATAGTTTTAAGATTATTAAATATGTATAATGAAAAGGTTAATAATGGTGAGTTGGTTCAAGATATTTTTTTCTCTTGATATTAGTGGAGATGGAAAAATGGGCGGGTCTAGGGTTAGTGATGGGTCAAAACAAGTTTGGGCTAAAATGGGGTATTTTGTTTTTGGCTGTATACAGGCTGCTAGGATTGGCTAAATTACATCATGATTCTGTTACAAGGTTCTAGCGGGCCAGGTTTGTAGTTCTGGCGGTTCGGTCATATTATATAGAAACCGCATGCTGCACAATCAACTGATTAGTTGAAGGATTTTGTTGTAATGTTTGTGATCGTAAGTCTATTAACTTTTGGTTGGATAGATGAGTCATAAACTTGTGGAGATTCCCTAATATTGTTTGGATTGGCGGCTAAGAAGTGTAGTTTTATTACTTGTATAAGGCAAAGCTTTACCATAACTTACAAAACTATGTTTGACTTATACAAGGTCAAACACTACATAACTTTCTTACAATACATAACAACATTAACTTGCAAAGAAAAAAACAAAAACATATAACATATACAAATTTAGAGATTATTAGACAGACATCCAAATTTTGAACAACAGTAGAACGATTGTTTTACAACTCTGTTAATTTAAAGTAATAAATCCAGCCATTATCTTTCAAATATATCATTTGTAAGTTACCACATTCTTGAAATTCATTACTCTTTTAATCATTTGGTTGCAACCGATTACACAATGGGTTCATATCTGATTCTAGAAATATATAGTTGTTCATATAGGGGATGGTTCATTTCAGAAGAGGTTTTAGTGCGAGAAGTGCGAGAAGAAGATTAATAATTCATTTTTATCATTTTTTTAAAACATAAAAATATAAGAAAAATGTTTGATTGTGTTGTTTATTCATCTATCTCGAAAATAAAGCAAGTATATAAAGTAATTTCATTTATTTATATAACCTACACATGTACAAATTTTGTGCAGGAACATTACCTACGCATACATATAACACATGTGTAGGAAATAGTTTAAATCTTAAAAAAAACATTTGATTGCATTAATTTTATGGGTTTTTGTATATATAACATAAACAATGATATATAAAAAGTAAAAACTTAAAAAATATATGAACCATTACTAATAAAATTTAAGATTTAGGTTTCTTCTCGTACTAAAACCCTCTTCTGAAAGTAACCTAACACTGTTCATATATATATATATATATATATATATATATATATATATATATATTACAAGTTACAAATAAAGAATCTTATACTGTTCGTTGCCATCTAACATATTAAGTACTACTATCGAACATATAGGTGTATGTATGTTATAAACTGTCATGTAACGGCATGTTATATGGTTTTTCATTTTACTTGGGGATATACCGGGTGTACACCCGGGTCTCTAACCTAGTATGCAACAATTTTGAAAGGATGTCTCGATATGTGTACGTCTTTTGTTGTGTACGGACTTGGTGTGCTAATGTTGACTGTTTGACTTCTCTTTTGGACGAAGGTAATAATTAGCGAAAGGCTCATATTCATTAACATTCTTTTATAATTGATCCATATGACTCTACAAAAAGAAAAAATAATAAAAGGAAACTTGACAAAAATGGGGTATTTTGATATTTTACGTAAAACTTTACTTTTAGACCAACTAGACTTTTGTGCAGAGTTCACCAATGTTACATGGATTATTTATATAATATAACTATAAAAAGTAACTTGCGGTGCAAAAGGAGAGATATTTGTGATGGTCACCCATCCATCGGGTGCAATATTAATGGATCACCGTTTATAAAAATTACGCTTGGTGTAAAAGGAGAGACGAATCCTAGATCACCGTTTCAATTGACGACCGATTATTAATTGACGAATCTTAAATCACCGTGTTAGGACTGATCTAAGTAGTGAATCCACAGGAAAGGTGAAGATTTACGATGAAAAGTATTTCATTATAAATGAAGGTCTAGGGGACCAGATCAAGGGTACGAGGAGATAACCGATCAGAAGAGCCGAGCCTCTAAACGTTGGTTATATAAAAAACAAGGTTGATCAAGTACGATGTGTTCGTAGTCTTTTTAACGGGAATATTGTGAATGAAAAGAAGATGCTTCTAAAAGGATAAGGGGTTCCTCCTTTTATAGCACCTTGACATCCAACTCCCTCAATGCATCCTCCACCCTTAATGGGGCCCGGCCTAGGTAGAGGATATCTCATAATCTCCGGCCCAAGTCCCTAAACCAAATCGAGTGCAAATGAACATGTAAAAATGGAGGAAAAGGGGAAATGTTACCGTCCTATTGAAAGGTCCACGCAGAAGGTCGATGGACACGTGGCGTCTGTCTAGTGGCTTGCTGAGGCGGTCTGCAATCATCTCCTTTTCTGGAATCCGAGACAAGTGGGGATTGAGAAAGTCTTCTTTCAGGAATACTTGGCTGGGGAGGCGCCACATCATAGTCCTTTCTGGTTGTTAGGCCAGGCGTGGCCTGTGATTGATCGCAGACTCTGACAGGCGGCCTGAATGTCAGGAACAGTTGTCTAGGGTATGCTGGTCCATTGGTGTATGTCTCGATGCTGCCCGAAAAGGTATCTTTAGAACGTGTCAAGGAGGCTTTTGACTTTTTGTATCGAGGAAGCTTCGTTTGTGTCAGACTTGCGCTGACGTAAAACGGGCGGCAGAATTGGCATCGTTAAGTCTGACGTAGTTATCTCCACTGACGTAGAAGGGGTGGGAGAACGGGCGTCATGTTTATTGACGCGGTCTTTGCAAGACGTTTACAGATCTTAATCAACCATTCTACTTTATTCTTATGTCTTGACTTTTTGCAGTAGGAAAAAATGGGTTGCTATTATTGATATGGTGTCGTTGGTTTTGGCACCATATCCATTCAAGTCCCCCCAGTCCAGTGCTTCGTGTTGCTTTGCGGAGAAGAAATGAGGGAATGTTGGACTTTGTTGAATTAGTATGGTGGAAGTGTATGTACCTGAAAAAGGACTTGCGAGTGACTTTGATGTGTATCTTGATTCGCATCCGGTCGTCACTGGGTTTTCATGCGTTGTCAAGGTGTACATGTGGGTCATATCATGAGCAAGTTTAAAATTGAAACGTAATTTTTAAACGACGGCGTCAACTGGTGCGCCTACAGGGATCAGTCTCTATGGCGTATGACGAGTTTGGTGTAACACCCTTAAACCGTGAAACAGAAAATACGCAGCGGAAATACGGACTTGAAAATTTCTTGCTTTATAGAACATTCTCGAATGTTTGGAAACCATATCTAGGAAATATTTTAGTTGTTACATCTTTCATTATTTCTTATTACATTCAACACGACTCATCTTTATTAGTTTACGTGACCGCGACCCCGTACAATCCGCGTCCTCACTCGACCTCCAACCATTTCTTGCTTTGTGAGATAGACTAGACAACCTGCAACCACCACATAACCATTTCGTTAGTTCATTAAGTGACTTCATGCAAATATTCATACTATGGAAATAACATCAACAATACTCAATGATCATGTCCAAACGCCTGTTTGCAAGTTCGGATCCGATCTCCGGATCCTATCCTCCAATTTCCATGCATTCATCCTTACATACCTGCATCTTCATTACCACACTTAAAACAAAATTGTCTACAATACTACGATAGGACCATTTTCGTGTTGACTTGTGACCCCAAGCTTTGTAGCTAGTTTACTTACAAGTTAACATGCCATATTAGAATACTCAATGAGGAATTTACCAATGCAAACATTAGTATTCTCTCTACACCATACATTCATGCAAACTCATTTAACAATTAGTTCAATCTAGTAAGTTCCTTCTTATTCATAATCTTTTTGACCCATTAATTTATTTACTTGCATGAACTAGTTGTTAGGTATTTAAAACATACCACATAATATGATACTAATCCCCTACAATCAATAACGCATGATTAATGCGGGTGTGTACGATCCTACACCTTTTCTTGATTAATATGAGATTATTAATGTGCAGCATTTTTTCTGCGCATCTGAATTCACCGACTTATTTGATCGACTAGATGTCCAA
The DNA here is from genome assembly GCA_030844895.1 of Ambrosia x helenae. Lineage (NCBI taxonomy): Eukaryota > Viridiplantae > Streptophyta > Magnoliopsida > Asterales > Asteraceae > Ambrosia > Ambrosia x helenae. Next base: position 53,863 of record JAUTDX010001705.1, on the reverse strand, counting down.
ATCAGCTCTTTATGTTTGAACATAAAATGAAGTACACTCGTAGAGCTTTCCGAGCATATAAGGCTCGTCTACATCGGAATTTTCTGTGATTTTATATGATTTTTGCAAGATCAGGACAGATTCGAAGCTGACACATTTCAGCTTGCTATCAAGGCTGAATTTTTAACTTAACATGCTGTTTTGACCCGCTTAAGCTCCAAACTATCTTTCGATGTTTAAATATGAAATACAGTACGTTCAAATAGCTTTCCAGCCATGTATAATACACCCTAAACGGATATGTTACCGTTCCACTACATTTGTTACAAAACTATGTATTCTTCAACCTCTTGTTTCTTTCAACTTAGATCCAATTGTCCCATATGCCTACATTGTTGCATAGAGCACCACTCATGCCCACTAATCAACATCTTATAATCTCATCAACTATAAGTTACCTATCCATTCATATTTTTCATTCTATACTTACACATGAGTAAAATGTACTAACCGAGAAATTAGTTCATGAGCCACTTACCTTTGCCCGTAAGAGTATTGTCGTCCATTCCATCCGTTTGACTTGTTGTCTTCCAGTCCATGTCATTCTTATTCCTACTTTAACAAGTCAACTTGCAAACCATTAGAACATATAACGGGTCATTCACTACCTTTAATACCTAAGTATTATTCACCCATCTCATTATATGTGTTCTTAATCATTTTACCATTCATACTAGTAATTGGGTTAACCCCACCTATTTGACCCGAGATCACCCATTTGTGTCTAATGAAAACATATGGGTCATTTTCACCACAAATCCATGACATCTTACTTTTAGTTCACCAATTTAACCAACATTTATAAGTTTCGGGTATAATCCAACCCGTTTAACCCATTCACCAAGTGACCCGTTTGGTTGGTTTTCCTCATTATTGACATAACCGACTATTTCATGACATTATGATCAACCATAACAATTAAATCCACCAAATGAGTTAACCTAATACCCACTTTTCCATTCTTTCATGATTATCATTCTATTACATAAATGAAAGTTAAGTTTGAGAATCACTTACAAATGCGAGTAGAGTTCGAAACCATATCAAACGAACTCCGATTTAGATGATTTAGGATTCCATGGAACCGTATCCACGAGACCTACAACCCTACTCATTTCCTTCACCTGAAACAGCCACTTCTGTCACTGAATCAGCAAAACAGTAGCTGGAAACCCAATTTTCGAGCTGCTGTCTTTTAGTTGGTAGAAACCCCTCTTCCAGGCCTCTAAATCAAAAACCCACCGTTGGATATGATCGTCTATATGTGTTAAAGCTTCTGTCAAAATTTGAGAACGATCCAACGGTCCAATCTCCGGGAAATCGTACTTTATGACAGGCTGAAAACCCAAAAACGGGATTTTGAACTTAGATGGTGCTCTCTTTCTCTCTCACACACTTTCTCTTTCTAAAAATTGGTTGTGGAACCTGAATGAATCCAAGAAATACCTCCTCCCTTTTTATACTACAAGTTTTCCAATTAAACAACCTAACCCTTTAACTTCTAAAAGATTGCAAACAAGTCCATACACTTTGTTGATATTAGAAATGTGTCAATTATAACATAATTCCAACATTACCTCTTACTAGTCAATTCATATGCTCCACATTTAGTACACAATTCACTTCTAATTCACAATTAAGCAACTTATTCAACACGTGATTATGCATCTTACCAATCAAGTATAGAGTAAAATCTCTTAATGCATAGTTCTACAAAATCACACCATTAAACTATATTTCAACATGAATTTCATCTAGCATACATTTCTACATGTTAGTTAGAGATCTTTTAACAACATAAAATCATCAACCACCCTTTATTTCTTCCATTACATGGATTCTATTATTTATTCTTCAAACCTTCACAAGAAGCTAATCATTCGATGTCTTTAACTAGGTTAATCATTCTAGCTAAGTATTCCTTGCAATAGTATAAAATAAACGTGCTAATAAATAATTATTCGGGTTTTGGGGCGTTACATTTGGTCGTGATAGATGTTCATTGTTGCGCGTGCGAGAGGCCAGAGTAGGCGTCTGCCGTTTTTTGGCCGCGGTGGTGATGATATAAAAGTGGAGAACGATTTTTTCCGTTTTCGTGCATGCAGGAGACCTGAAAAGGGCGTCCACAATATTGCGCATGATGATGATGATGATATTAAAATGGAATATGAGTTTTTCCATTTCTGCCCATGCAGGAGACCTGAAAAGGCGTCTTGCATTGTTGCGCATGATGATGATGATATTAAAATGGAAAAGGAGTTTTTCCATTTCTACGCTTGCATGAGACCTAAAAAGGCGTTTTGCATTGTTGCGCATGATGATGATGATAGAAAAATGGAAAAGGAATACTTTCCATTTCTACGCCTGCTGTAGAGGAGTTAATGCGCAATTAGTTTGTCTCTTTGAATTCTTCATGAGTTAATAGTGGGGAATGTTTGCATACGAGGAGACGTGTATGTCAGTTCGTACAGCAGGGGTGAAGTTTGGTGTACACGTGTTAGAAAAATGTGGTGGTGACAGCTGTTGGGTACTGTAACCGTCAGGCAAGTTGTACAAGCGCGGCGCGTGTGCAGTCAGTCACGTGGGTCATCAGACGTGTCACAACGTGATTGGATCTCCGCGTAAAAAGTCTCCTGTGATGATTAATGCCCTTCCCATCGCAATTAATGCGATGGGTATAAATAGGTGGTTCGTCTCCAAGGGTTTCTCATTTTGTTCTTGCAATTGTTTTTTCTCCGGTGGTTTCTCTTTAAGGTTTCTGACTAAAAACACTTGAATTCGTCCTTCTTTTCTAGTTTTTTCTTATTTTTCGAGTATGTCGATCGAGAAGAAGAGGAAAAGGGTGGAGTTGGCCATGGTGGAGGCCCAAATAACCTGGTCGAATGAGAAGTTCTGGGCCTTGGTTAAGAAGTACGAGATCTTTCGTGAATGGGAGTCGGAGTTCCTGAAGAAGGGGAAGACTCCGATGGATTGTCCTACTGGGAAGATCTGCCTGTACGAGGCGCTTTTTCTGAAGAGTATACTGAGGATTCCTGTCACTCAGTTCCTTGTCTCTATTCTTGAAAAACATGGAGTGCATATTTCCCAGATGAGTCCTTTTGGTGTGATGAGGATCATGCACTTCTAGGCCACCTGCAGGACTCTGAGGATGGAGCCAGAGTTTGACTATTATACGTGTTCTACCGGCTGGAGGTGAAGGAGAGTGGTTGGGTTTTTTCACCGAGAGGTCGAAGGGGGTGACTTGTGGCTATCACTAGGAGTTCCCTTAAGAGGCTTCGTGACTGGAAGCGTTGCTTCTTTTATGTTAGGGCGGAGGCCATACCTGTGGAGATGGGGTGGTTGAATTTGATGGCTGGTCAGAAGCCTCCGTCTTTTGCTATGGTGAAGGATTTTGAGGACAAAAGTCGTTCAAGACCCTGGTGGCCCATCAGAGTAGGCTGGATAACTTTGACCATTCTAATGAGGGGGTGTTGGTGCTGCTGGGTGTTAGCCGTCTGGGCATCAGGGATGGAAAGGATCACCTGCCCTATGATGGAGGTATGGAATCGGTTGCAGGTAATACAGGAGTTTGCCCATGTTTCCTTTCATAGTCTTTATCCTTGTTTCTTTTATTTATTTTTTGTTTTTGACCTGTGGTTGTATGTAATTGTAAGGGAGAGACTATTAGACTTCTTTGTGCAAAGGGTGTCACGCACAAAATTTGTGGACGTACCAAAGGGGGAATGGTCCAACTAAATCGATGGCCCACTTCTGCAATGGCCAAGCGGCCATGACGGGTACGAGATCGTTCTTTGGGCGCAAGGTGTTTGGTCCGTGTTGTTGGGAGTTGAAGCAAGTGAGCAAAATTTTGACTGTGTCCTGATGCATTCCTAGCCAGTAGTATTTGGCGTTCATTATTTTGGCGACCATCATTCGTGGTCCAGCATGTATTCAGCAGATGCTTTTATGTATTTATCTTATAAGGAAAGAAGCACTGGCAGAGTCTACGCACCTTAGTAGAGGACCTAGGTAAGATCGTCTATAGAGTACGCCATTCATGAGCTGATAATGTTGTGATTTGTATTGGACTTTTCTTGCTTCTGCCTTTGTTGTTGGTAGGGTGCTTGTTGCCAGATAGGTGTGTACCGGGGTCATCCATGATCTTACGGCTGTTTCTATAACATTAACCTGTCTTATGGGTACTGATGCTTGATCGAGGGTTTCGATGCGCACTTCCTTGGCCATGTGTGGTCATGCTGTGGATGCCATTTTACTTAGTGTGTCGGCTTCTTTGTTTCCACTTTGGTTGATGTGGATAACATTGCAGGTTGTGAAGGATTTGATGAGGAGTTTTGCTTGAGCGACATACTGTGCCATAACCGGATCATTGGCGTCGTAGATGCCATTGATGTGTCCTGATATGAGCATGGAGTCGACATAGGTATTTAAGTGCTTGGCGCCCATTTTGGCGGCCAGGCACAGATATGCTAAGAATGCTTCATATTCTTTCTCGTTGTCTGTACTTGGGAACTCTAGACGCACAACATATGTGAATTTTGTATTGTCGGGGCTGACTAAGCGTAGTCCCGCGCCTGCACCCTGTTCATTGGAAGCCCGGTCAGTGTAGAGAGACCAAGTTTGTTGTGAGTTCTGGATAGCCGGAGGGTCTTGTTCACTTTTGCATTCTTCAACTTTGTTGGGGGGAATTTCTACAATGAAGTCGGAAACGATTTGTCCTTTGATTGTCAGCCTTGGTTTATAAATGATGGTGTGGGCGCCCAATTCGATGGCCCATTTCGCCAACCGTCCTGAGAGTTCTGGTTTGGATAGTACGGTGTTGATTCGGTAATATGTGAGGACGTGAATTGGGTGTCCTAGAAAATATCGTCGTAATCTTCGTGACATATGTACTAGCGCGAGAACTAGTTTTTTCATGTTCGAGTATCGAGTTTCTACGTCTGCGAGTGTGCAACTGATATAATAGATTGGTGTTTGGACCTTGTTGCGGTCTACCAGAAGTACTGCGCTTATCGCTGTTTCTGATGCGGATAGGTACAAGCTTAGTGGTTCTTCTGGTAGAGGCGTTGTAATTGTTGGTAAATAAGTTAAACATTGTTTCATTTCATGAAAAGCCGCTTGCACTTATAGGGTTCAACGGAACTACTTGAGTGTCTGCACATCTTTGACGCTAGTTTGAAAGGAAACGATTAAGGATTTAAGGGCGACTAGGCGGCCCATTAGTGTTTACATATCTTTGATTGAGTAGGGGGATGGCATTCGCTGGATGGCTTGTACTTTCTCAGGGTTGGGTTTGAAGCCTCCGTTTGTGACTATTACACCTAGGAATTTGCCCTTCTCGGTGCCAAAAGAACAATTGTCGGGGTTGAGTTTCATGTTAATTGCGCGTAGTTGGTCGAAGGTGTGTTGTATGTCAAGTAACATGGTGTCTTCCTCACGGATTTTGAAGACCAGATCGTCAACGTATACTTAGAGGTTTAGGCCGATTTAATAGATAAAGGTCTTGTCCATGAGGCGCTGATAAATTGCGCCAGCATTCTTGAGCCCAAATGGCATTTTTGGTGTAACAGTAGATTCCTATGTCAGTGCGGATGGAGGTTCTGACTTCGTCTTCATGTGCCATTTGGATTTGGTGATACCCTCGGTATGCATCCAAGAAGCATTTGAATCTAAATGGTGCGAGGGAGTCTACCTATAGATCGATTTCTGACAGGGGTTAGTGATCTTTCAGACACGCTTTGTTGACATCCTTGTAGTCGATGCACATGCTCCAGGACCCATTTTTCTTGAGGACCATGACTGGATTTGCGATACAGGTTTGGTGTTTGCACTTGCGGATGATGCCTGCATCGAGTAATTCTTCGACTTGATCATTCATGACCTTGATTCTGTCGGCGCCTAGCGGGTGTTTCTTTTACAATATTGGTTTTGCGTCTTTATAAGTGTTGAGGCGTTGTTCAGTTATGTGTCGCGGGACGCCAACCATGTCGGACGATTGCCATACGAAGATGTCGGCGTTCTTCCCCAATAGTTGTTTGAGGTGAATGCGGATTTGCTGGTTCTTGGGTCAGAAAATACTCCTGATTGCCCATGATGTATGCCACCCCTGTGTTGGTGGGGAAACCCATTGTTTGATGAGGGGTGGAGGCGTTGCTATTGAATTTTTCTAGTCCTTGCCTCCCAAGCAAAATGGCGTATGAGGAGTTGGCGGGGATGACATGAAACGTGCATGTTTTGAAACGTGTGTGTATCCCATCGCTGAGTGTGACAGGGAATGTGAATTTACCGAGGGGGTGAATGACCCCATTAAAGAAGCCTGTGATGGGCGCGTCTGGCTCTAGGCGTGCTTTTTCCCCGTCGTCTAGCTGGTCGAAACATTGTTAGTACATGATGTCAAAACTGTTGCCGCTGTCGCACATCATTTTGTGAGTGCGATAGTGGCTGAAGAGGGCAGTGATGACAAGCGGTGTGGACGATTATGCCCCTCCCGATACTCTTGGGAGGATGACTTGTGCCTTTTTCCATTTCTCAGGTGCTTGATTCTGCCCCTCGAGGCTTACCGGAGTGGCCTTGCGCTTGTTGGCGCGCAACACATGGCATTGCCTGTCGAAGGAGCCTCGAATTTATTGGGTCTTGATATCCTTGATAGCTTTGGATGTGTCTTCTGTTCTTCGTGCGCCTGAACGCACGTTCTTTACTAAATTTGTTAGGCCCTGTTTGGTAAGCTCTGAATGAGCCCTTAGTGGCTAGGCGCTGAATCGTTCAGCAATCAGTACGTTTGGTTCACGTTAAGCGAAGCCTCTGAACGGCACGGGTCAGTCTGAATGATTCGATTTGCACACATGTTGAATGAAAAGAAGACTGTGTTTACCCTTCCTGCTCCTCCTCTTCTCCTCCTTCCTCATTGCTTCTCTCCTCTGGCCGCCAACAACCCTGCTCCTCCTCCTCCTCCGACCTCCAACCGCCGCCACTGGCCCTTCTTCCTCTCCTCTCCTCTGCTCTCATCTCCTCCTGCTCCTCCATCTTTCCCATCTCTCTTTACTTCTCTGTGTTTGTGGGGTGTCGTCTGTGTGTGTGGAATCGTGTGTGTGTTTGATTTAAGAAAAAAAAAGGAAGAAGGGAAAGAGAGAGCAGGTGTAGGTTTGATTTTTATATTTTTTCTATGTTGTGTGGTGTAGTGTGTGTTTGATTTATATATTTTTATAAAAATAAGGTGAGGGGTAAAGTAGTAATTTTATAGAGTTATTCAGTGATTTAACCAAACACCGGTTACTAGTTCAGCACTTATTGGTTCAGACCCTCTTACCCATTCAGACCTCTTACTGGTTCAGCACTAAGGGGTTGTTTGGTAGCCTCTTAACCATTCAGTGCTGAATGATTCGGCATTCAGCGCGTTTGTTTCAGCCCCTGAATGGAATGGTTAAGGCTGAATCATTAAGACTTGAGATGTTGTGAACCATTAAGCACTGAATCATTAAGCATTGAACTAGGCTGAACCTTAATGAAACTCTCATACCAATGTGAGACAAGAAAACTAACCATTAAGAGGTCCAACTTAATGATTCAACACTTAACCATTCAGACCTCTTAACCATTCAGAGCTCTTAATAATTCAGCACTTAATCAACCAAACAGCCCCTGGTTCAACACTTGCCAAACAGCCCCTTAGTTTCCCCGACCTGAGCACTGCCTCGATTTCCAACTTGAGGCTGCAGCAGTTGTCGGTGTCATGTCCTACATCTTTGTGGAAGTCACAAAATCTTGTGGTATCCACGTTTTTTCGTTTTGTTCCCATAGGTTTTGGTAGTTTAAATGTGACTTTCCCGGTGGTGAGGACTTGTGATAGTACCTGTGAGGGTGTTTTTGTGAGTGGCATTCAATCTTGATTTCTTATGCCTAGGCTACGCTGATCGCGAGTTTGTTTATTGCCAATGATATTTCTGGCATCCCAAGATGCTGAGTATCTGCCTTTGTCGGTCGAGCTTGAGATTCGGTTCCAAATGGACGATCTATTATTGTTGCGCCCTCGGTTGTTATTATTGTTGCCACGCTGGGGTTGTCGAGTTGTCGTTTGATGTTGGGCGTATAGTTTGGCAATTCGAACGACTTCCTCCCATGTCTCTGGGATGTCGTCTTTTCCTTGTATGATGAGCTACAAATTGTCATCGTTGACGTTTGCCAGAAATGAGGTTCGAGTACCTCGTCCCCAGTTCCTAGTTGATGTGCTTCTTTGTTATAACGAACAATGAAGTCATCAAGTAGCTCGTTGTCACGGCGCTTGCAGAGGTGAATTTGCATTTTGTCACGTTTGTGGCGCCGTTGTTGGCTAAAATGTAGGGAAAATTTTTCGATCAGCTCTTCGTCGCTATCTATTTTCCAGTTGGCGGGTTGTCGATCCATACCCGTGCAGCGCCTGTGAAGGTCTTGGCAAACATATGGCACCACACTAGGAGTGTACAGACGATGACGGCCTCGGCTTGATTGAAGATGCTGAGAGGATCGTCGGGGTTAGTGAGGCCGTCATAGAGTTTAACGTTGGCCGGGAGATGTTGTTTGGGTGGTATGGGCGTCGTGGATAAGCATGTGATAAATTTTGATTTATCGGCAAAGGCGGTGGGCCTATATGGGAGTCGTCGTCCTCCCAAGAGCTTTCTTGGTAGTCTTCGCCGTCAAATCGATTGCGCTCTGCATAGGCCTAATCGATGGTGGGTTTTCATCGATCTTCCCTGTGACGGGCGGCATTCGATGTCTTGATGGTGTTAGCTTTGAGGGAGGATGATGCCATGGCGGCTATTCCGGGGATCTTGCGACGCTCTAACTTGGCATCTAAAAGTTATTTCTGGTGTTCATACCAGTCATTGTGGAAGGCGGCGATTTCCTCCTGAGTCGGAAGGGGATCGTCGTCAATGGTGAAGTCTATGTTTCGTGCCGTCATTGTGGCATTCTCCGGATTGTCGTTGTTGTTGTCCTCAAGCATATTTGGGCTTGGGGTGAGGTCTTCGATGAACCTGGATGGTGTATAGACTTTAGGTGGTGAGGTTGTCATTTTGTGAAATAGCAAGAAGTTTTTGGTTTTTTAGACTGTGGTGGTCTCATGGATGGTGCCAATGAAGAAACATGAATCCTAGATCACCGTGTTAGGTCTGATCTAAGTAGTGAAGGTCTAGGAAACCAGACCAGGATAAGGGGAGATAACCGATCAGAAGAGCAGAGCCTCTAAACGTTGGTTATATTAAAAACAAGGGTTGGAAAAGTACGATGTGCTCGTAGTTTTTTCAACGGGGGTATTGTGAATGAAAAGAAGATGCTTTAAAAGGAGAAGGGGTTCCTCCTTTTATAGCACCTTGAGATCAAACTCCCTTAACCCATCCTCTGTCCTTAATGGGGCCTGACCCAGGTTGAGGATATCTCCTAATCTCCGACCCAAGTTCCTAAACCCAATCGAGTGCAAGTGGGTGGACATGTAAAAATGGAGGAAAAGGGGAGGTGTTACCGTTCTGTTGAAAGATCCACGTTGCGTCTACTGAGCGGACGCAGAAGGTCGGTGTTCACGTGGCGTCTGTCTAGTGGCTTGTTGTGGCGGTCTGCAATCATCTCCTTTTCTGGAACCGGAGACAAGTAGGGGTTGAGAAAGTCTTCTGTCATGAATACTTGGCTGTGGAGGCGCCATGCCATCGTCCTTTCTAGTTGTCAGGCCAGGCGCGGCCTGTGATTGGTCGCAGACTCTGACGGGCGGCCTGAAAGTCAGGATTAGTTGTCTAGAGCATGCTGGTCCTTTGGTGTGTGTCTTGATGCTGCCTGAAAAGGTATCTTTAGAACGTGTTAGGGAGGCTTTTGACTTTTCGTATCGAGGAAGCTTCGTTTGTGTCAGGCTTGCATTGACGTAAAACAGGCGGGAGAACTGGCGTCGTTAAGTCTGACGTAGTTATATCCACTAGCGTAGAACGGGAAAGATTCGAGTCATGTTTATTGACGCAGCCCTTTGCAGGACGTTTACAGATCTTAATCAACCATTCCACTTTCTTCTTATGTCATGACTTTTTGCAGTAGGAAAGAATGAGTTACTTTTATTGATATGGTGTCATTAGTTTTGGCGCCATATCCCTTCACTATGAAACTTTATTTTACGTTAAATTATTTTTTTACACATTTTTCACTTCCGTTTTGTTTACATGTTTCATCATAACAAGGTTAAAAAAGAAATCTGATTTTAAAATTTTAGTATTTTTTTACTTTTATAGTTAGTTATAAATATCATATCCAATACCGATATTCGTTTTTTATAAACACGTGTCGATATATTTTTTGTCCATATTACGACTTATATTGTTTGTTTCTCTTCTTGTTGCTATACCGGGTGTTGGTACCATAACGAACCAAACAGTTACTGACCGAAATCAAATTCCCACTACAACGAATAGACAAATCCCACTAGTATAACATCAATCATAAGGGGAGTTCGGAATAGTAACTTTTTATCATTTTCCATTTTTATAATAAAACATTTGTTTTATATAATTTGTATCAAAAAAAAAATTGAATGGTTTTAGCGAGTGCATATACCGTTACGGTACCTTGACAAATTGGGCCTATTATAAGCAAACATCATCGTTTACGGCATTTGTATTATCAAAACGGGTATCAATGTTTGCTTTTATAGATTCCAGTGAGTCAAGCCAATACCGACCAAAGTCAAGCCGCGTAGCATATGGGAAAAACAATCAACCTTCCGCCGCGTAGCACTAAAGGGAAAACCTAGTTTGTTATTATCAAAGAAGGTATAATGAAAAAGCTTGTGCCCCCAACCAACTCCCAAGTAGGGCTGGCAATTCAAACACGAACATGATAAGCTGACACGAATCTACACGATTTTAACAGGTTTCGTGTTTGGCTTTAACAGGTTTCGTGTCTATAACAGGTCAACACGTTAAGACCTGTTTATTTTAGGGTGTCTTATCGTGTTTCTTATCATGTCTTGTCGTGTCTTAGCGTGTCTTGTCGTGTCTTGTTGTATTAACCTGATTTACTAGGTGTTCCTTATCGTGTCTTATCGTGTTAACCTGTTATACACAAGTTCATGTTAGTGTTTAAAAAACTGACACCATTAGATTTTGTGTTGTGTTGTGTTCGTGTTTACAGGTTTCATATTCGTGTCTTAACAAGTTCGTGTAATCTGTTATGTCAGCCCTACTCCCAAGGTCTAAGTGCTTGTTGGGCCATACATAGTTTTTCTTTTGAATTTTTTGTTGGCCTAGACTGGCCATATTAAGTCCTAACAAGCTGCATCCCAATATGCTAAGTGACAAAATAAAGATGCATCCCAATATGCTAAGTGCCAAAATAAAGATGAATATATAAAATAAATAACTCATAGAAGTGCTCATGGTTAGGTAGTTAGGTTCTATTGGGTTTTACAAAAATTGTGGACTGAATTAGCAACTATGATTTCAAAATGATACAATGAATATACCAATATACCATGCATCACTAATACTATTTTGACCCATTGGTTGACCCTTAGGTTGGCCTTTATGGGCCATTGTTAACACAAAGAAACAATGACCAAAAGCCCACCACATTTATCATAACAAAAATCACAACTTCATTACATGCATATTTTTTATACATCTCAATATCTTACATGACAAATAACGTTTGATGCTAGTAGCCTTCTTTACACGTTCATCGTTAGATACATCTAAAACCCCGATATAGAGTCATGGCTAGACCAGGTACACCATCCCGACCTCGAGTGTAGACGCTTGAGGGAAGCTCAATGCGTTCGTCGGGCCTCGCGAATTCCTTCGCAAAAAATCATACCCGAAATTTATCACAAATCTTTTCATCAAACTCGAACCACTTTTCGCTTTCACGTAACAATGACCGCGAATAAAAGCTAACCCTGCTTCCCGAGCTTCCATCAACTCCCTCAACTCGTCTCTCACACCCGTGTTTATTTGTGGGCTCTCGGGTACAACGAATCTCACCCTCTTTCTTGGCCGTGGCGATGCTATGGACACCGCTATCTCTTGAAGTTCGGATGAAAACCCGTTTTCGTCCTCACACATCCTTATACCGCCTTCTAAGTTGGCCGAAGCAGTCCCCACAACTGACATCCTCCCGTCATTATCAAAGTCTTCCCTTACATCATGGACACCGTTACTGTCAGTTGCATCGGCCCGTTCAGTACGAATGAACTCGGCTACGCTACAAATGAGATCATTCTCGAATTCCACGTCATCCATGTTGACATCACGGTACCCGTATCTTGCTATGCACCGATACAATCTATATTCCTTCGGGCCAATCCTTCCAACAAGAAACCGCTCCTCGGGCCTTACGTGAGGCACGGGGACCGATTTCACACAAAGGAACACCACAACTTGGTGAAACGCGGGAAGGTTCGTTACAAAGTGTGAGAATATGGCAGGGATCCCCGAAACGAGCTCAGTGTGAATGAGCCCGATTCCGCGGACCCGCATGATGCCAAGTGTAGGGCCCAAGCTAAGGAGCCAATTGATTGAGACTTTGTTTTGGACGTCAAACTCGTATTTTTTTATCGTTCCGTAGTGCCACACGAACATGATGACTAGAAAGATGCACGAGAGGGCGACTGGGACCCATGCGCCTTCGCGAAACTTTATCAACGATGCTGAGAAGTAGAGTATTTCTATCGAGCCAAAGAAGAACATAAACCCAAGAGCTAAGAACACGCTTTTTCGCCAGCATAACACCATTACAAGTGACATTAGGCACGTTGTCACTAACATAACCGTAATAACCGCCAAACCTGTACAGAAATCAGAAAACAAACATCATTAATAAGAAAGGTTATAGTAATTTACTAATGGGTCAAAACAGTAAGATCTGAGATTCAGCCGAGGACCTCAGAACTTGGGTGCTATAAGCCACCAAAAGTTCTATCAGCTTGGGTGCTATAAGCCCACCAAAAGTTCTATCAGATTAACTTCGGGTCGGGCCCTAGCAGCCATGGTCCTCGGCTGGATCTCTAAAACTCATGACAGTATGTACCTGCTGCATTGCTTATATGTTTGGTGTCACGAAAACCAATTGTGACCGCTAAGCATAGGAGCATCAAAGTCCAATTAATCTCCGGTATATAGATTTGACCGTGCTTATTAGTAGGCGACGTGTGGATTATTTTGACCCGCGGGAAACAACCTAAAGCCGAACACTGTTTGATAATAGAAAATGTCCCAGTGATGATAGCTTGGCTTCCAACAACTGCTGCAAGTATCGCAATTCCAAGAACTGGCCATCTTATTTTTTCTGTCACGATATTAAACAAATGAATAACATTTCAAATCCAAAATATGAAGGAAAAAAAAAGAGAAATGACTTACCTGGGACAGATACGTAGAAACCAATTCGGTAGTCAGTTTCAAGAATGTGATGCTTCGAGAGATACGCGGCTTGGCCCATATAAGCAAGGATCAAGGATGGGTAAACCACAAATGTAAAAGCCATCTGCAGTTAATAGTATTAGATCAAGAACCTCATCAAACTAATAATGTAGACAGTACACTCAATCTGGCCTACTACTACTTAGCCCATTATGGTTGGGCCCAATCACTCGTGATAACATTAGGAAACGACTATGTAGTTAAGGACAAAATTTTCGGGGTTTCGGTCAAGGACCGAGATACGAAATTTTTGAAATTTCGGTGGTATTTCGGTAATTTTATTTATAAAGCTATTAACAAAACAGGACACTAATAGCTAATTTTTGGAGCAAAGGTGTGTCGATCCCATAACTACGCCACCATATATCTACATTTTATAAATAAATGAAGTGATATAATGACAATTTTATCTATAAAAGTATGTGAATATGTTAAAATGTTATACTTACATGTTAAAATAATTAAAAGATTTAGGTTTTTTTTAGTTTGGCCCAAAAAACATAACAACCGGTAATACCACCTTTTCCACCGAAATTTTGGAAGTCAAATTTCGGTATATTTTCGGTCAATTTCGCCGATTATTTCGGTAGCGAGATTTGAAACGAAATTTTATGGGACCTCCGAAATCCGAAATACCAGTGGTATACCAGTGGCATACCCAGAAATTGACTACACAGGGAGACGAGAAATATAATAAAACAGACACAACCCGTTTTCACTCATTACCCAACCGACATAACTTCCCTTTTCGACACTAGTAAGTTGATTGAATACCTTAATGGACAACTGGGAAAAATGACCAAGATCAGCATACATAGCCTCTGAGCCTGGATAACGGACGAAATAAGCACAAGTTACATAAAAAGTCAACAAAAGTCAAACTATAAGTCAACAGAAGTCAATGTACTAAGAGAACAGTTGATCTACCTGTTATACACAACAAGATTCCACCTAATGACATCCATCCTTGTATTTTGTTTTCTTTAAAAACTTGTACATGTAATAAGGGGACAACGCTTGAAAAACTTGCGGGTTCCAATGAAAAATGTTGTAAATTCCTATGGTGCTGATGCATAGGAGCCATGTTATCACGATCGGTGCAAACAAGAATCCTAAACGATGTGTCCCGTAATGTTGGAGGCAAAACAAGAGCACTAGTATGATGCAAGCAAACGGGACTTCTACATCTGAAATTTAAACACTCGTTAAGTTAGAAACGGGCTGAAAAGCTCAAGCTAGTGACTAGTCAAATGGGTTGTAAGTCGCCCAAACAGTATTCAAAATGCGCTTTTTATCATATTTAAAATATTAATTATTTGAAAAACTCAAGAAAAGATCAAACAGAAAAGTGTTTGCGGGTCGACCACTTGGCCCGTTACCCACATCTAGCAAAAGTTGCCACTAAAAGCATGGTTCTTTTGTATGCCTAGAAAAGTATTTAGTAACATAATAATACACTATCTTCCCCTCTAAAAGTGTGGTCTCTATTACGTTTGCTAAAACGCACCTAGAAAAAACATAAAACCGACAGACGGAGTCACTTTCAATGTTTTACATTGCAAACACGATAACTTATCACACGAAAACGAAAATAAAGTGGGAAATCATATTCATAAAGTTAGTGGGAAGTTAAAGAAAACAAGACAATGACAGGGATAAAAGCAAGTTGATCACGTATGCACTATAATCTGACCTAACTTATATAGGTAAAACCACTGATTCTTGCTTTTTATATTAATTTATATATTATACAAAATATAATCTTATCAACTGTAACAGTTTCTAATTCATCTAAAAGAGGAAAAGTGTGACATGCAGTTAACTGTGCAGATCAACGAGGCACGTCCAATACAGAACCAATTTTAAGCAGATAACCGCGAGAAACACAGTATGCGGCTCACAGATTTTTACTTACTATTGGTCATGCATTAAACGCGCCTCAACGAAACTATTACTTTATTTATTTAATGGAGATCAGATTTTTGATAAAGATAAAAACTTTATCACAAAAGGTCCCAGCAAAATAGTGTTATTTTATTATCAATTTGGTACCCTCTCTTTATCCATCAACAGCACGTTTAAAAGAATATTGTTTGTATGTAAGTGAAGTCTAGCATCTGAATGATTATTAGAATAAAACCAATTTATATCCTAATCATGATCTTGTCACCTTTTCTTTATGATTCGGGTTGAATTGGTACGACGAATATCAACAAAAAAAGAATTTACATTGCACTCTAGATTGTTCGAGTTGAAAACAACCCAAAATTCCCAACTGTATTCAGTTAGTTTACCAACAAAAGAAAACACATTTTCAAGATAATCTAAAGGGTATTTATGGGATCGAATTTTTCGGTTTTACTAAGAACTAGAGGTGTTAATCATGTCGAGTTGGTGGGTCAAAATGGTTGAACGTGAACACGACCCATGTAAAAAACATGTAACCCCAACACAACCAGTTTAGCTAAACAAATCAAACGGGTTGGCGGGTTGTGATTAGTAATCACAAACTCAACTGCTAAAACCAACCTGATCGATTATAACCGTTTTAAAACTGTCTACAACTGAATTTCCAAATAGTAGATTATTAAAATACACATTCAATAATCAATATGACACAAAGTTATAACTTTTTTAAAAGAATTGTTTAATTTATGATTTTTTTTTACTAATATTCTAGTTCATTTCATAAACCCGTACCACATTTTACAAGTGGACGGCTGGTAAGCGGGCAACAAGCTGCGCCGCCACCCCCTTTTGGATAGCAAAACCTACTCTATTAAAAATAAAACTTTGGTCCATGGCTGTCGAGCAATTACTATGTGTCACCTTTTGCACCCGATCTAGAAATCGGATGGCTTCGGGGGCAAGGACCCCAAAGGCATCAAAAGCGAAGGGTACGAAGACATGCTGGTTTTCCAGGCAGGCGTTTTCATGTTTATGATTTTATTTTGACTTTAAGGTACAAAACTAAAATAAAAGAACTTACATTGATGATGTTCTTTTGACATAGAAAGCTCAAGCCCAGAAACAGCAGAGAACACTACAATAATCACAAACAAAGAAAAGTTTATAAACTTATGATCATCAAAATCAAACAACACAAAAACTTCAAAAATTCGCATACCGGATATAGCCGGAGTAAGAACACCATCACCAATGACCATACAAGTACCAAGCAAAGCCAAAACAAGCAAACCTTTCTGCAAGATTTTATGTTTTTCCAAAGTAGACTTCAAACTCAACCCAATATCTCTAGAACCCGACCCGAATTCATCTCTTCTATACTCATAAAGCTCTTCATCAGCAAGCTGACCATTCGGCAGCGTGCTGACTCGAGCATGACGACATAACAATGTGTACAAAGCAAAAGTCCCTCCTTCACCATTGTCATCAGCTCTAAGAACTATGAACACATATTTTAAAAGAGGGATTAATGTTAAAGTCCAGAACACAAAAGATAAAACACCAAATATCTCTTCATTAGACTCTGAATGATGAATATCTTCTGCAAAAGCACTTTTGTAAACATACAAAGGAGAAGTGCTTAATTCTCCATACACAACTCCTAAACTTTGATAAGCTAAAGTCATCACAGTCTTCCATGATTCTTTCTGCAACATAAACATAATTGTCAAATAATAATAAGTAAATAACCTGCAAAGTTTTTATTTTTTTAACATTTTGTGTACCTTGATTGGATGAGAATTTGGGTGGCTGCTTTCAATATCCATGACTAAGAACATCAAAAGATTATTTTCATGTCAATATCAAGAGGATTGAAGATGACCCAGATGAGAAAACAAAACAGTATGGGCACTTGAAGATTGTTAAAGAAATGAGCAAAACAGAGGAAAATAATTGGATTGAATGTGACCCAGATGAGAAAACAGTATACCCACTTGAAGATTATTATTGAAGAAATGAAGAAAACAGAGGAAAAGGTTGAATAAGAGAGACGTAATGCAAACGAGCAGTGGTTATTCGGTAAGTGAGAATAAGGTGTTGGTGAAAGTGTGTGTGTGTGTGTATGTGTGTGAAAGTGTGTGTGTGTGTGAGTGTGTGGATGTTTTTTTAGCCAAGAGAACCCCACCGGCCAAGCCCACCAAACTACACAAAACATTTGTACCCTCCAATCTTGAAGCTATAAACATGCACCAAGTGGCAAGTGGAGTGGAGCTCTCTTCTTCTCCCTCACACGTTTGTTTGTTTTGAGTAAATATATTTGACTTTGGTAATTTGGTTTTATAGTTTTAGTAATTTGTCAAAAAAATCATAAATAAAAAAAAGTTTCGGATTTAAATAATCCCAACTGTTACTTATTTGCCGCTATCAATCCTAAGTAATGAAATGCGTGCTAGTGGTTTCACCTTTTAACATATTGCCCATCAATGGACAATGACTAATATAACGTCCGCATTTTACATTTTGGTTTTTACATTTCGGCCACGAAGACTAACCAGGTTAGACATCCGTTAGTTTGGGAGTGATGGAAAAAGATTAGTTGAAAGTTGAGAGTGCTATTGGTCAAAGTGAAAGTTGGGAGTGATATCCGCCAATAGGCGATAGTTGGGAGTATTAAAATCCATTTGCCCTAAATAAAAATAAAGTTACAAATTTTTGTTAAATATTTAGTGATTTTTTTCTTGAAATTTAAGATAAAGTAAGATAAAGGGAATGGATGCCAATGATCTCCAGCTCAACTAGTTTGAGGTAGGGTGAGTTTTCTCTTAGGGGTTCTCATCCTAGGGTAGGTCACAGGTTTGATCCATGCACACCACAAAAAAATTCCACGTGACGGTTTAAGCTTAGGCAAGAAGGACACCGGTGTGTGGGTATGGATTCGAACTTGAGACCACTAGGTTACGATTGTACAAAGATTAATTTGCACTGAACTAAGCCTTTCAAAAAAAAGAAATGGATAGTGCAACTAGTATATCTATAATCTATAATCTATAATCTATAATCTATTAATAAAAGAATTGACTTATGATGATGTGGCATTCAATGGATGCCTCAACACCCCCCCCCCCCCCCCTTAAGTATGCCACGTGGCACGTTGAGGTGTGAGTGCTTAATTTTTTTAATTTTTTATTATTATTAATCTAATAATAAAATTAATTACAAGATATGTATATCTAATAATTTAAAATAAAAGATTTACTTTACCAATTAAAAACAAAATTGGATTATTCATTCTCATGTTTCATCCCATAATTTTTAAACGTTAATATCTTTTATATACGAGAGTTTTTAAAGAAAAAAGTTACACCAAATTAACGAGCGTTTTATTATCTTTCCAACGAGTACCATAGTGCTATATAAAAACGGAGAAAGAACGACTATTTTTGTGGGGTTTTGTTCATACATGAAATAAAACACAAAGTGTTTAGATTATTCATTAATCATGTATGGGCAAGTCATTAATTATGTTCAAACTAGTAAATATGAATTCTATAATATTAGAGTTATACATTGTTTAAGGTTAGACGTTAACATTGGAGATACATTGTTAATTGTTTTAGGTTAGGTGCTACCCGAAACTTTCTTGCATGTAACTGTAAACCGCATCAGTCTATTTCGTATACAAAATTGATATGTTATATTAGATTTTTCAACCCCGGGACGTTCCCAGGATATAAATCTAGTTATTTATAAAAGTAAAAAAAAAAAACTACAGCAAAAATTTTCAACATATACTGTGTTATTTTAAGAAAAAATTAATGTTGATGTTTTTCTTTTTGAAAGGGAAAAATTAATGTTGATTTGACTAAAGTTTAAATTCGATTTCAATTTTCTTATGGTTCACTTCTTCATCTACAGGTAAAAAGTCACTAAATAATCAAATAACTTAATTAAGCTTACCCAATTTTTAACTTAGTTATTAAAAAATTCCATAACAAGTAAATAATATTAAATCAGATGAGTTTTATCAAAGCTTAAAGTAACTTTAAAAAGACAAACAATAATGAAAGTTGATCATGTCACCTTTTTGTATCAAATTTCAAACTTTCAAAGTTGTTAAAGGCTAGCCCGTTACTTTCGTATTTGAGTGTTATATAAGTAGGATCAAATTTATAAATCAAAAATTTAAGTTGTTAACAAATTCGTAAAAGAAATTATTAAAAACTCATCCGCCAAACATATCAATTGTCATATTTAAGAAATGAAATGACAGCCAATACGTTCAAATATATTTTTAATCATAAACAAATAGTAATAACTAAACTGCTTAAGCCAGTCTTGCTCGGTTTCATGATCAACTTTTTATGCCTTAGGATTTAGCAGAAAGCATCAATCTTAAACCATAGTAGATCATTTGTAAAATGTGTTTGTATGATATTCATCCCATTGTCGTATTAGTTGATTGATACCTATACGGATGTATCTACTTTAATATGACAACAACGTGGTTCTGTTTATCTTTATGCTCGTTATGTAGTATTAACACACCATTTTCATGAACCATCGACCAATGTGTTAACGTAATGAATATGAAAAGAACTATTCATTACTATTAGCACTCTAGCAAAGGAAGTCATTAATTCATGTGTATTTTTTTCCAATGTTTTCGGATGCGGCCCCCACGGTCCAATCGGTTCGACATGACAAACAAAAAAAATTAAAAAAATCCAACAAAATGAAAAAAATTCTGGTTTCCCAATCTCATCGTGGTTCATCAACGCAACCACCGTTTCACGCATGGCCAGTTTAACCCCGATAACCTAGACCGGCCAACGAACATAACAGTCTAAAAAAACATCTAAAGCATGCATTGATTAGGGGCATATATATACTATTGGAACCTCAACTTTTCCATCGTGGTGTAAATTTTTTTACGTGTTTTTGTATTACGTTATCTTGAAATTATATAGCGCTACCCCCTCAGCCCTCAAATTTATTACTAACTTAACATTAAAAAAGATAGAACCTCATAAGTCTATAACCCATTCATGCATTGACCATTTCATTTGTTAATTATAATGTAGAAGCCATAAGTCTTGAAATTATAATAGCCGATAAGAAGCATTAGGCGACTCTGCTTTACAACTGCATCCACCGCCGCCCGGCCATCCGCTACGGCACCACTACCTCCCTGCTTGGTGCTCACGTCTCAGCCCTCCCTGCAGGGATGTGGTTATTAAAGAAGGCTATGAAGATCGTTTTCAGACACCGAAACCCCTGTTAGACGCAATACGCCAAGAACATTCAATGCAAGTCAAATACACCAAAACAGCTACTTCATCTTCATCAGGGAGTTTGCTCGCTGTCAACAAGGCTTTCAAAATAACAAATGCAACAGCGCCGCCAGCAACTCTTCGATCACCAACTGGTGCAACCAAAAATGTTGGTGTGAAAATCAATCCAAAAACCAGACGCCAACTAGCACTTAATGAACCAGGTAAACACTTTCTCAATTCTGAATTCAACCAGTACACATGATTAACTTAAACCTGTTCTTGACAGGCCCTATAAGCGACACCAAGAGGCTTCGCTTTCCGGACTGACCCAATGCTTTTGGTTTAGGCAGCAGTCTATTAAACAACTCCTGTAGGTTCTATTAACAATGTTTAAAATTATGTATGCTATAAAAGGTCTTTTGCAACTTCACCACCTTAAACAGCAAAGGATGAATGTCAACATCCTGTTAAATCAGTTTCAAACATGACACAACTTATGTGCTACATCTGCTATTTAAATATGTATGGAACTTCTCTTTTCTATTGCCATTCTAATATTTTGTCGTGTGTGTTTGTCAAATGCTCTTCCATTTGCATTTCGGATATTATGCCGTGTTGATTGGAATATGTTTTGACTAGCAGCATAAATTAAAGCTCTTAGATACATAAATGCAAATGAGAATGCTTAAGTAATGTACATTTCAAACTCGCAAAGACTGCTTACCGCGCCACAACGCGTGCGAGGTAAAATCTGGTTATATTATAAATTATAGTATAATGTAATAGCTATTTTCATTTATGTCCAAATTCCTAAACTTTATGTTGAATTTAACATCAACTAACATTTATGTAGAGTGATTGAGGTGTATTTAGGACATAGTTTGTTTTATGTCCAAATTCCTAAACTTTATGTTGGAATTTAACATCAACTAACATTTATGTAGAGTGATTGAGGTGTATTTAGGACTTAGTTTGTGTTTATGAAAGTTTATTTGTGTTTTTATGCATTTGATTTTGTCGGCATCTAAAATTAAGAAACAACGTAAACATATTTATTTTTTTAACAAACAGACACAGTCATAAAATGTCATTTAGTAAGTGTTCATAAACGTATCATAAGCACATTATTTCTTTAACAAACAAACGTAAACACGAATAATGCCATATTTGTATTAGTTTGATTTATTTGCACCCTACTTTTGAACAATAACAAAATGTGTTTCATAGTGCCACCTAAACTTACAATCACATTAAACCAACACAAACGAGTGGCACAAAACAAAAGTATGATTGAGTAGGATATCAACTCACTTATTAATGGTCCACGCTTCTTGGGAATCAAACTATCTACCTACTACTTTTACTTTTATTCTAAATGATAAATGGCGATTTAATTTGTTCTTTTCTACCAAAATCAACGTATTTTATTTTGCACAAATATTTAGTGAAATATTCGGTGTTTGGTCAAATATGTTGAAGGGTCTATGATAAACATTAAAGAGACACATTTGAATTCTATGGTTAGGGGACGGGGTGCTTCACTGAAGCATTATCAACTTCACTGATTTACACCAATTCTGCACTGTTACATCACTTTACTGAAACATTTTTTTGGAGCCAGTACTATCATGAACTACCCAACCCATAAAAAAACAAAAAACCCCACACACAAAACCACTACCCGTGTTTGCTTACCGTGAGTTAAATAGAACTAGAATTTAGTCCATGGGACCCCTATCAACACTGATGGTAGGGGTGTTCAAAATCGGATAATCCGAATTTCGGATTCGGATCATCCAACGGATAATCCGAAACTTTAAAAAAAAATTTAAAAATAATAAAAAATAATAAAAAAACGTTCTCCTTTATGCCTAAAACGTGAATCTATTCAAAAAACAAAAATCGAAGTTAGATAAACGAAATTTGAACAAAAATATATAAAAAAAAACTTATTATTTTGATGGAAGGGGGCTGTGGAGGTCGGATACGAGGTGGACAGGGGCTGTTATAGAGGAGAAAAGAGGGAGCAACAGCTATGGATTAGAGGAGTATGGACTTAGAGTTAGAAGGATTAAGGATTTAGGATTGTGTATTGTGTTATATAGTGATATATATAATATTCGGATTCGGATAATCCGATTATCCGAAAAATTTCAAAATCAGGATCCGAATCCGAATCCGAAATTTCGGATAATCCGATTTTCGGATATCCGAAAATCGGATTATCCAAAATTTCGGATAATTCGGATTCGGATTTTCGGATTTTTCGGATTCGAATTTTGGATTATCCGATTTTGAACAGCCCTAACTGATGGCGACGGTGTTACCGTGCTGGTAGTGGGGTACCCGTGACTAAATCGGTGAGCGCCCCGTCCCCCTATAACTTATAAGTATGTATAAAGTGTATAAATTCTCCAAATAAATTTGATTAACAATAAGATGTGAGACCTTTGAAATTACACAATTAGATTATTAAATAGAGTATATATAAATTTGGGAACATATGAAGTTGATGTGATCCAACTTTTTTGTCAAGCGTTAAAAAAGTTTAAGTTGGTTTGATATGTGTTACACAAATCTCTCATCAATTATTAAAGGGGGTGACGGTATAGCTTGTTGTCCGTTTGCCTACTATTTTGATATATTTTTGTTTTTATGGAATGAAATTCTTTAATTAAAAAAATTATTAAAATAATCTGGTTTAGTTACTTATTTTTAAATCATAATGCTTTAAAGCACAAGGATAAATTTATGATTTAATATGTAAACATAGTTTACAATCATCGTGAGCCTTTTGTAGATTAGGCAGCCGTAAGTCCCGTAAGTTTATTTAAATTGAAAAGCTATATAGTGGTTGAAATTGGCATGTTTGATGTTTCTCATATATCTCTCATGTTTCTACTATAGGGAAACATAACTTCTTATTATTCTGTAGACATAATGCATCAAAGCTAGCTACACTAAGTAGTTATTTTAGTTTTATAAAAGTAATAGAACCACTAGTTAGTGTATTTTTTATTTTAAAATTTGCATCGTCATGTTATAATCTATCTATACATATAATAAACCAAAGTCATTTTAATGACATGACACTTAAAGATGGTATTCTCTTCATTGAGTGTGTCATGTGTCATCCCATGTGGCAAGCGCTTATTTTAGGAAAATAATAATTTTAAATTTAAAAACAAAATTAGATTTTTATCTCTAATGTTTCCTCCCATTACCTTTAAACGTTAATATCTTTTATATACGATATTTTTTAAAGAAAAAAATTACACCAAATTAACGAGCGTTTTATTATCTTTCCAACGGGTACCATAGTGCTATATAAAAAACGGAGAAAAAAACGACTATTTTTTGTGCGGTTTTGTTCGTACAGGAAAAAAACACAAAGTGTTCAGGTTTTTCATTAATCATGTATAGGCAAGTCATTAGTTATGTTCAAACCAGTAAATATGAATTTTATTTACAACATGTGTTAGCATTGGAGTTGTACATTATTTTAGGTTAGGTTTTAATATTATAGTTATACATTGTTTAAGGTTATGCACTAACATTGGAGATACATTGTTAATTGTTTTAGGTTAAGTGTTACCCGCAGCTTTCCTGCATGTAACTGTAAAACGCATCAGTCTATTTTAGATGTAAAATTGATATTTCAAATTAGATTTCTCAACCCGGGACGCTCCCGGGATATAATCTAGCATAATATATTTTAAAATATATGGATAATTATTGTACGTGACATGATGTAAAATGATAGTAACACGAATGTGAATATGGTACATTCAAGATATATCACGAATGATTGAAATGAATGGATACGAAAAACACTAAATAGGTACCGAATTGATGTATCGGCCAATCACATGACTTAACAATTATAAATAAGGACTTTTGATGTATTTTAGTAAAAATCATGGCACAAACATATTCATATCAGAAAGATAAATGCATCAATCAATTCTATGTATAAAAAAAGTGCATGTGTTCCTTTTCTATAAGATCACACCAATTTCTTTAAACTCTTTCATATCTTGAAGTATGCATGTCTCACTATCTCCTTTACGTTATATCCTACTCGCATATATTTACTATCACGATGAAGATTTCAGTATTTCATTGATGATCGAAGGCGATGAAGTTCATGTTTCATAGTGTCGTCGATTACATACACCATGTTATATTCTTCCAACCAACCTAAAAGGTTAAAAATACGGTCAAATGTGACATAAAGAAAGTGATTGGAGTTTAAGTTCGTTGCTGATGTTGGACTTAGACATTGTTGATCTTGGAGTGCTACCATTCTAATTTTGCTTCTTAGAGTCCAACGGTTGAGGAGAGTTGAGGGCCATGGAAAATCATAAGGATTGAGATGTTGGAAATTATGAATTTCTCATTTAAGATATAGTTCACATCGAACGAAATAGATATAGTTCACATCGAACGAAATAGATATAGTTCACATAGAATTAAAAGATTGGATTTTTTTTATAACGGCTAACTCACATACCCACTAAACCTAGTTTTACATCAATGTCCATCATAGAGTGGAACCATCAACCAGTTAACAAGAAGAAGCATCACATTTACTATACTCTTTAGACTATGTGTTATGGGGCTTTAGTAGGGGGCTTTAGTGAGAAAAAAGTGTTGCCACGTAGGCGACACATAAGCATACTTTTTTCTTACTATAGAAACCTAAAAAAGGGTGTAATGGAAGGGGCTTGGTTAGTTACAAGGTAATAATTATATAATTATTTATGTTGAAAGTCCATCCCATTAATCTAAAGGCTCTATTTAAAAGAAATTAATCTAATGGCTCACATTTGCTCTCCCTATCAAATATCTTTGCAGATTTAGTCTCCCCATAAACATCTTCTCCTACCTTTGGTCAAACATCCATTGCATTAATTACTCTTCCCACCACAACGCCCTGATCAGCCCCAAGGGCACCGCCCAACGCCCGCAACCGTGCATAGGTGTGGCGGTGGTAAGGGCGTGGTTTGTCTGACCTGGCATCTGAAAACTTCAAGGGGCGTGATGGTAACACATGGCCTTATAACGCTATTAGACCACTAGAAGAATGGGTAAGGTTTAAGGTAAGAAATATGTATATAGTCGTCATATTGATCTAATATTATAGGAGAGATAAATGTTTCAAAGGAGAAAAGTACTCTATGATAGTCCGAATACTATAAAATAAATTACATAAAAATACAAAAATAAGGTTATTAAAATGATATTAGATCTAATATATAATTGAAAATTAGTACCATTGAAAATTCAATCAACAATATACTCAATAAAGATCTAAATTCAACAAACGTGAAGATAGATATAAACAAAAACATTATTATATCAATAATAGACATAAAAAACCAAAAAGAAAATACGTAACGTTATTATTTTGTAAGCTAATAAGACGTGGTTGATTTGTATCTTCACAAAGCAAAATACGCATGATTTAACGTTGATTGATTTACAAAATGGTCCAAACAAGCATGCTTCAATTCATCACCACAATTTCCTAATGTTTCTTTCGATCACCTTCAAACCCCCTTTGCCTTTTCAAGATTCCATAGACAACAAGGAACACAAACATACATGTTCAAGTCGGTTACATTTTCATCGAAAATCAAGTGGGACGTTTGAGGTTCAAAATCCTATGGTGCGATCGCTTCTCGTGAGACAATGTCAAATTTTTATAACCCTTTTAACGTGTTATATGGTTATAAGTTATGTGATTAATTAAAAGACAACATATCCCCGGGTACATTACAGAATTCACACAAGAATTGTTTGAAAGAAATGACTTAGAATGAACACAATGTATTTAATAGAACATAGTTAAGTGTAAATCTTTCTAGTAAATATAAGCTTGTTATAAGTGGATTTACCTTAGAAAAGCTTCTTAAGAGATGTTTACTTGTACGTAGTCGAGCAAAATTACAAGCTATTAAACAAAAAACTTTGAAAACCATAGACTGTGCGTTTTGGAATGGCGAGAGGGTCCCACATCAGTCATTAAAGGTCGGAACGCGGCGCCCGGCCCTACGTGATTCACCATAGTTATCGGGGCAATAGTTATTCCAATGGCGATGGTAATGGGAGAAAAAGGGGATGATGGCGGGACCCACCCACAATTAAAGCAAACAAATAATTTGTTTTTTTACTTTTCTTATTTTTATTTGATGTTTAGTTAATCGGTTACAGCTGTTATTGGGTGAGGTGGCAGCACTTTTTGTTAGTTATTGGGATATGTTGATATTCCACAACACATAGTCTTTGGGATCTATATGATTTTCTAAAGTGAATGTAAGAAAATTAAAAAAATAAATTAATAAGCAATGTAAAGATCATGGTCATGAACGTGGTTCAAGCAGGGAATATGATTTTTGCAAGTGAAGATGCTTATGTTGATGAATGATGAAGCACATAAACAGCACATAAGTGACACAACACAAGATATATGTAGGCTATCCTCTGCAAGAAGAACTTATTATGGTTTTACAATTACATAGGACTATGCATATGGTTCCCTTGACCGGGCTTAAGTTTCATACGTTCCGGGTCTGTAATCGTGGGGCTCGTAGCTTTTTACTGGATGTAAGAAACTAATCAACTATTTACTTATGTTCTAATATCTTATCATATTTGTGCTGTCAAATAACATCTATCGGTTTAGTACTGAACATGTTTTTGATAACTTCGCCTAGGCTGGCCTATGTTTTTAAAATGTGTGATTATATAAGCCTATAACATTGACATTTGAAACTTTATGTGAAATATAGCCAATAAATCATGTTTTCAAATGTTCAAGTAATCAGAAATTTGTGTTACCAAAACTGATTGTTGGCCATTGTATGCCATAAGTGCTTGGACTTCACATTGTATGCTATGCTTGAATGTTAAGTGGCGTTTTCGAAGCCATGACTCTGACTGATAGTTCATGCGCCTTCTCCAACGTCTCAACCACTTGACCCATTAATGGTCGTTCTGGTTTGTGTCCTGTGCATGACATTGCTAGCTTAAATGCAATTTCAAAGGCTTCTGTAGAGTATTCACCTTCTAGACTCGGATCAGCAAATCCTACTATGCTTCCGCCTCTCGTTAGTGACTTCGCCTGTGATTTTTTAGTCTTTAGATTCTATATTTGGTTTAACCATACAAAAAGTTAACAAAATTATTAACATATTTGGTATTTAGTTTACCATCCTCACTAATGACATCGGTTTGCTTGCGTTCATGTTTATGACTTTCTTTCCTGAGATAATTTGTAGAAGCACTATTCCAAAACTATACACATCACCGGCTGCATTGACTTGACGGTCACTTTGGTACTCTGGGTCAACATAACCGAATGTTCCTCGGACCTCTGAGCTTGCATATGTTTCTCCAATGTCAATAACCTTGGACAAACCAAAGTCAGATAGCTTGGCCTCAAGTTTTGGTCCTAGGAGTATGTTTGTCGGCTGCAGTTTTATATAAACATTAGTTGTAAACCAGAAACATAAATCTTTCAAATAATTTGTGTTTGATCAAACCTTAATATCGCGATGAACAATGCAACCCTCTGAATATGTGTGGAGGAACCAAAGTCCTCGAGCCGAATCTACTGCAATCTCAAGCCTTTGAATCCATGTCAACTTCTTATTCTTCCCTGGTTATGAAAGAACTCATCAGACAGATGATCAAATTAAGGCTTACCATGTACGCATATAATGTATATATGCAGGGTCGGCCCTGAAAATTCAGGTGTCCGGGCCAAGCCGCGAAATATGTTCCCCTAAGTCTTAGGTCTTTTAAGCAATGTTTTCATTACTGAAGCGGACGTTGAACCGGTGTCCTTACCGGTTCCATAGTCGGACCGGTCGAACCGGATATAAAACCGAAAGTGTCGTAATAATTATAAAAATTAATATGTTTGGGTAATTGGCTCATAATTAGAAGGGCAATTATTTTATGTCTAGATCTCAATTTTTTTAATACAATGAATTTGACTTGCATCATGTGTAAAAGTGTGGGACAATTAC
Source organism: Ambrosia x helenae (assembly GCA_030844895.1). Taxonomy (NCBI): domain Eukaryota; kingdom Viridiplantae; phylum Streptophyta; class Magnoliopsida; order Asterales; family Asteraceae; genus Ambrosia; species Ambrosia x helenae. The sequence continues at coordinate 25,186 of JAUTDX010001705.1, read as the reverse complement.
TGTTTTGTAGTACTACTATATATTAAAATTTACTGCAAAGGCTTCACAAATACTGTACCACAACACAAATCTCAAGTAACACACTTCAACTTGTTTTTAATTCCGTCGTATCCTTCGAATCTAGTTTATCATGTATGACTCATCTTATTATCTACACTTCACCTTTTTGCGTTTGTAATCAATGATGTTTAAGATGAGTTCTTTTTTGGGTCGAAAACATAAAGAAAATAATTGCAGAAAGAAAACATTCGTCACCGCTGAATGTGCCCCTTTAGAAATTGGGCCCGGGCCGGGAGTCCTCCCCGCACCCCCTTAGGGTGGGCCTTGTATATATATGTGTGGGCCCTTTTTTCTTTCTTTTTTTTGTGGGGGGGGGGGGGGAGTAAAATTGCACTAATTTTAACGTGATTTACTAATTTCACGAAAATAACGTTAAAAACGACATACGGATAATCATGCATCATGTGGTGGCGTTGATAGCCAAAAGACAAGTGGGTACATGCACCAATCGGACTTGTCCTGATTGCTAAGTGTTATGTGCCTTACGTCCAAGGCTTGATGCAAAACTACTATCGAGCCGAGAGTCTCACTGGAAGCAGCCTCTCTATTCCCACGGGGTAGAGGTAAGGCTGTCTACATCTTACCTTCCTCAGACTCAATCTTAGCTTTGCTATTGGTGGGATTAACTGAGTATGATGATGAACATGAAAAACCATATATTTAAAATGGTTTAAAAATTTACCGAAAAGCCACTCTGCAAGATTTCCATTGACACATAGTTCATAAATGAGGAAGCATTCATCTCCATTGTCACAATAGCCTAGCAATGTAACGAGATTCGGATGTTTAACAAGCGCTAAATTCTTAACTTCCCTCAGAAAAGTTTCTACAAATTCCTCATTGATGATATGCTTGATTGCAACACGTCGTTTATTTTTAAGTCTGCCTTTATACACTTTGCCTGTTATGCTCACATTACATTAGTGTTTGGCTAAAAATTGTTACAACACATATGGGCTCACTAGTTTACTTATATAGTTATATGAATTGGGCATACTGTAGATGAATGCTTACCTGCTGTTCCTTCACCAATGTAGTTTGATTGGTCCAAGTTGTTAGTCGCATAATGGATCTCTTTAAGCGGAACCTTAAGATATTCAGACTTCTTTGGTAGATCACGCTTCGTGCCTGTCAAACAAAAGATATGAATTTACACATGTCTCTCTTCTTGATCTAGAGTTTCAGCATATGAATAAGGCAGTAGATATACCATCTTCTTGTGCTTTTGCACGCGATTTCTGACATCGTCTTACAATGATATATACACAAACTATCACTAGTGCTAAAATCCCAGCTAGCGGTCCAACTATCTCTGTTTAAGCAACAAAGCAATCTTTTAGTATGATTGATATCAGGGGTCTTTATAAATTGTGTTTTGAACTTCGAACCGGCTGTTTAACTATTTTTTTTTTTGGAATATGCACTTGTATATGTATAAATCATCTTTAATATCTTAAACATTTTAACACAAACCAACGATTTTGGAAAAAGAAAACCAGTTAAAACCGCCAAAACCGCACTATTAATCTTCCAAACTACTAAAGCCAGATGGTCTGGCCGACTCATCTAACCGGCATGTTTGGTTTGAAGTTTCCTGCAGGGGCAGATACAGGGGGTTTTAGGGGGTTACCAGGAACCCCCTCGGTTTGGAAAAAAATTAAAAATTTAGTGGAAAAATTTGAAAAACTAGTGAAAATCTACAAAAGGAACCCCCTGGAAATCTGTCCTGGATACGCCACTGGTTTCCTGAAACCATAGTTAGCGGTTTAGCCCAGATTTTGCAAGTTGCATTGTAACATTTCCATTTTACAATGTTACAAACAAAACAAGATACATAGAAAAGCATACCAGCTGTATCCTTTTTTCCCTTCTTTTTTTCTTGTGTACTGGTGTCAGCATATTCCTTCAAATCTACAAAGCATGATGAACAGGTTTAGTGTGTCTACAAAGAGAAAAAAATACCAACAAACAACAAGTTTTAACTTTTAAGGCATCCCATTACCATTGGTAACACTGCCAAGGCATCTATGAATGTTCTGCACCCAAATCAAGTCGTCGATTCGACTACTAGTCAATGAAGTCAACACTGCAAACCTGCATAAATCAGCATCATCCATATCTCCACTTTCTATCCCTTTGATCTCATTCCAACTCTTTACACATTTCCCACACGACCGCTTCCAGTAACCACTACGACCACCACCATCACTATGTTTTAACAAACTGCAGCCCGTCGACAAACCTCTAACTTCATTACCAAGTATATTAACCACATCTTGAACCAACAAATCCGAGCAGCCTTTTACACCGCTTGTTATTGTTAACTTATCAATTCCACAAGTAAAAACATCCGTTACGTTGTTCTTAATCTTGTTCAAGCAACTTGTTTGTTCAGTTGAATTCAAGTAGATTTTTCCTGTCTGATTTGCACGCAAAGCTAGCGCGTCAAGGTATATGTTAAACGGCTCTTTACAACATTTATCTTGTAAAAAAACATTCCATGTCCCTTCTTCACACGTCGAATTCAGCCCGGTTGTAATGTTCTTGAACTTAAGTGGACAATGAGTTAAAGAAGGCTGGCAAACTATGTTTTTGATAGAATTATTAAACCACATGAACAAGAAGATGAAGGATGTATGAATGATCATTTGAGTATCCATCAACATTGGCATAGTTTGATCAAAAGATGTAGTTAAAATATATGTTTTGTTTATATGGAAAATGTTGTTGGGCTAAAGGAGGATTGGGCACAACGTCAAGTCACCTAACTATATTATTATGTATATAATATAAGTATATATTATGTATATAATATAAGTATACAACTATTGTTATTGTGTTGTCCGGACATTATTGTAGTCATTGGAAAGACAGGTATAGTTGACGGCGGAATCAGTTATGAAGGGATATCCAAAGTAGTTATAGTAACATGTTTTGATTGTTGTACATTGTGTTGTGATAGTTGTACCTCTATGTGGTTTGTGTTAACTAGTTAAAAAGTTTTTTGTTAACAACAATTAGATAAAAGATTCAAGGCAAGATTCCTATCAAGGATTCTGTTTGAGATATCCAATGAAGTTTGGATTAACTAGTAAAAATTATTACATGTCATATCACATAGCATTTTGGCTAAACGGCTAGATTGCCTTGGATTAACTAGTAAAAACGAGTTTGGATTAAATGTGTTGTTTTCACCTTAGTGTTATTCCAACGAGGAAACTCGTGTAGAGGCAGTACGGTTTTCGGGGAAACGCCGTAACCAAGTCTGATACACCAACGCGGGACGTAGTCTGGGGCAGACTTTGGCTAGGGCTGCCGATTTGACAGTGTGACATTGGGTTACTCATATGAAAGGCACCGTTCAAAAAAAAAACATGCTCGAATTGCAAGTGGATGTTCTAGAGAGAATGTATCAGAATTGATTCATCTCCTGTATTTGTTTTTACAGCAACTAGTAGCCATGGTGGGCGAATTGGCAAAGACAATGTTGGTGTCGGCGACAGACAACACCACTGGGTGGTGCAGACTCATTTAGATTCAATCTAAGTTATAGTGCGAGTAGCCTTAAAGGAATCATCAATCAAACCAAAATTATCAAACTTAACTTGGTTATGTCATGTGGGTGTTGGTTTGGTTTGGAGAAGCATATAGGGCTGTTCACGAGCCGAGCCGCTCCGAGCAGAGCTTTGCTCGTGCTTGGCTCGTTTACAAACCGAACTGAACGGAGCGGCTCGTTTACAATCGAGTCAAAAACCGAACCAACATTCTTCGAGCGCAAATTTTCTAAGCGAGCGCCAAGCGAGAATCGAGCGGAGAGTAATATGGACAATCATAAAATTGGGATGTTTTCTTCGATGTTTTCATTGTCGGGTGACAACTAAGGTCGAAATGTCCGATGATAACACTAATATTGAGATCCCAGTGTCTAAGGATGAGGCTTAGATTGAGGCTGGTGAGGTGATGAGCATACGTCAGAGAACAATTGTTGCATTGTGACGTAGGTATGATATCAAGCGACAATTAGCGATGAACGACTAATAACATAAAGTAGTCAAGACTCTAGTGTTAAATTTTTTATTGAGTTAAGTGGGCTAATTATATTTTGTTTGCATATACTGAGTCAAATCTAATAGAATCTTATATATAAAGCCATAAATTTATCTGTAAATTGTGTGTATATTTATTATTAAATAATTAAAAATTTAATCGAGCCGAACCGAGCCGAGCGTAGCTTTGCTTGTGCTTGGCTCATTTACAAACCGAACCGAGCCGATCGGCTCATATACCACTGAGCGGAAGATCGAGCGAGCATTTTTCGAGCATTTTCCGAACGAGCGACGAGCGATTCACGAGCGGCGAGCGATTTGAACAGCCCTAGAAGCATAGTTGGTATCTCAAATTTGATTTCCATCTAAATCAAGAATGTGTTTATTATTATTTTGTAAAACTAGTATTAAGACATGTGTTGCTGCGGGGCATAAAACATTAAAAAAACTGATATCAAAATGATTTAGCGAATTCATGTATTGAAGGGGGCGCTGATAACATACATTTTTTTTTATTTATGTATTGTTTTTATAAAATGACCACAAAACATTTGTTCTATACAGTTTGACCACAAAGTTTTTTTTAGTAAATTTGATTTTTAAAAATTGATCACCAAACTTTTGTAATTTGATCTTTGCCCTATTTTATCCCTATGTAAATTTTAATTGGCTTTTAATCACCCTTATCATAACTTTGAAGTAAATTTTAATCACTCTTATCATAAGTTTGAACGTAAATTTTAATCAAAGTACAAATGTACGACTGTACAAGTCACCTAAACTACTTCACAGTTTTGTAATTTATATAAAGTCATGCTGTTATCCATCCTATTTTATTCGTACGTTCTTCCTTTTATTAATTTTTTTATCAGTTGTTAATTGCTCTTATCATACGCTTTAATGTAAATCTTAAACAAAGCATAACATACATGTCATGTAAACTACTTCACCATCTTGTTTTATATATAAAGTGTCGCAGTATATCCGTGTTATTTTATTTCTTACGAAGTTTATTTCATTTACATATCAACATAAAATTTGTTCTAAACCAAGCATACCACAACTCAAGAGTCAAGACACAAAAAAAAAAAATTATTAAAAAAAATCTTACATTTATTGGTGAAAAATTATATGCCCAAAAAAAAACATGGATTTATTGATAACAAAACCTACCTTTATCAAATCCAAATAGAGCAAAAAAAAAAAAAAAAAAAACAAACATTATGATATAAATTCTTATCCACATCCTGAGGATCACTTCAATCTATCCATGTCTTCCCCAATCAAAACCTTATCTCTCCATCTCTAAACAAAAACCCATCTACCCAACCCCCTATCTTCCATTTCCTTCCAAAAATGTCTGCAATCTTTTCTTGTTCTTCCCTCTACACCACCTCCAAATCATCCCTCTTCAAGAACCTTAACCAACCCACTAATTACCTTCCCCGGTTCAGACCCATTTGCTCTTCACAAAACCCGGTTCAATCCACCCACAAACAGGTAACTAACTTAATCATTACATTACTGAATCTAGCCCTTATACTGTTAAAAATGCAAACTTGATATTAATGGTATGTTAAAAATGCAAACTTGATGTGTATGTTATATTAAAAATGCAAGCTTGATATGAATGTTATGTTAAAAATGCAAACTTGATATGTATGGTATGTTAAAAATGCAAACTTGATATGTATGTTATATTAAAAATGCAAGCTTGATGTGAATGGTATGTTAAAAATGCAAACTTGATATTAATGGTATGTTAAAAATGCAAACTTGATATTAATGGTATGTTAAAAATACAAACTTGATATGTATGTTATATTAAAAATGCAAGCTTGATTTGAGTGGTATGTTAAAAATGCAAGAAAAGTGCAAACTTGATATGTATGTTATGTTAATGCAAGAAAAATGCAAACTTGATATGTATGTTATGTTAAAAATGCAAATTTGATATGTATGTTAAGTTAAAAATGCAAACTTGATAAGTATGGTATGTTAAAAATGCAAACTTGATATGTATTTTATGTTCAAGATGAGGTTTTGAGGTTGTGTTTATATGTTTTTGTGCAGAAAGATAGGTTTAGTGGGGTTAAAGAATGTGTATTGTCTGTGGCATTGGCAATTGGGTTGGTAACTGGTGTGCCAGCAATAGGGAATCTTGGTAATGCAGGTGCGGTTACGCCTCCGGCATTGTCGGATTTGGCGGTGCTTATATCCGGGCCGCCGATTAAGGATCCAGAAGCGTTGTTGAGGTATGCTTTGCCTATTGATAATAAAGCTATCAGGGAGGTGCAGAAGCCTTTGGAAGATATTACTGAGAGTCTTAAGGTTTCGGGAGTTAAGGCACTTGATTCGGTCGAACGAGTGAGAATTATGTCCTTTTCTTTTCTTTTATTTTTTTCGGTTGCTTTTGAATTGTGGAATGATTAATGAGAACATTTAGGAAAATGGTTATAAGATTGGTGGTGGTGTGAATTTGTAGAATTTGAAGCAAGCTTCTAGAGCTCTTAAGCAAGGGAAGAGTATGATTGTAGCGGGTTTAGCTGAATCAAAGAAAGACCATGGGATCGAATTGCTTGGAAAACTAGAAGTTGGGATGGAAGAGCTTCAGAAAATTGCGGAGGATAAGAAACGTGATGCTGTAGCACCTAAACAGAAGGAGCTTCTGCAGTATGTTGGAGGGTGAGTATCAATACATTAATAAACCTTAAGCATGCATGAAACATGATCGTTGTCTAACGTGATATGGAAAGGTTGCCTCGTTACAATGTGCTTTCTTAGTGCAAGTTACAAGGATAGCGTACAAACAGTTCACGGTTGTATATAGTTAGTGTATGAAATGATAATGTGTTTTCTTATACAAAGGATTTAGGAGTTTGTAAGCGTATGTATACACTGTAGGCTACCGTTGACCCATATGATCGTCTCATTTTTAGCTAAGTTTCGAAATTTGTATTCATTTGACCTTTGGAGATGACCTGATGAAGTATGCCCCACGTAGGCCGATTTTGAGGTGAATAGGTCAAAATTGCTACCTCAATTAGGAAAGACCCTGCCTCTTAAAGATAGTTTTTTTCTCATTTATACCTTGTCATTGACTGCAGCTGAGATCTTCGTGGGGCATTGGGTTTCTGCAGTGTTGAAGAGGATATGGTTGATGGCTTTCCGTATGAAGTTCCAGAAGAATATCAAAACATGCCTCTTTTGAAAGGGCGAGCGACGGTGGATATGAAAGTCAAAGTCAAAGACAACCCGAACCTCGAGGAATGCGTATTCAGAATTGTTCTTGATGGTTATAATGCTCCTGTAACAGCTGGAAACTTTATAGATTTGGTGGAAAGACATTTCTATGATGGCATGGAAATCCAAAGAGGTATACAAATATTGTACTATTTAAAATCTTATATATAACTTTTATGATGTTGATATATGTTCTAAATTCTAATGATTTGATCTTTTTTGTTTTTACTTTCTTTAGCTGATGGCTTTGTTGTTCAAACTGGCGATCCCGAAGGCCCTGCAGAGGGTTTTATTGACCCCAGTACAGAGAAAACGCGTACAATACCTTTGGAAATTATGGTAGAAGGTGAAAAGATACCTGTATATGGATCAACCTTGGAAGTAAGTTAAAGTTGGGTTGACCTTCTTATGTTCTTATTTACATAAAAAATAACTAATATGTTAAATGTGATACAAGAACTGTTATTACGATTTACGATAATGTTCTAAACCAACGTTATCTAAACACTTTTTCATTTGTTAGAAATAAAACACAACCCAAGTTGACCCGTTTGTATATGCAGGACATTGGTTTGTACAAGGCTCAAACTAAGCTACCTTTCAATGCATTTGGAACAATGGCCATGGCAAGAGAGGTAAGACTATAAATCACCAACCATTTTTACTTTTCAAAGAAACTTTTCTCTCTTTTTTTTAAATTAATTTTCATACTGAGTTATATATTTACAGGAATTTGAAAACAACTCAGCCTCAAGCCAGGTGTTTTGGCTTTTAAAAGAGAGTGAGTTAACCCCTAGTAATGCAAACATTTTGGATGGGCGCTACGCGGTGTTTGGATATGTAACCCAAAATGAGGATTTTTTGGCTGATCTGAAGGTTGGGGATGTAATCGAGTCGGTCCAAGTAGTTGCAGGGTTGGATAATCTTGCTAATCCAAGCTACAAGATTGCTGGCTAATTTGTCAATTTTCATTAGTATATGAGGATTGGTTGGAGAACAGTGGATCATATTATGAGGGAATTATTGTAATGTACAATACTTATATTTATGTTTTTGTATCTTTTGTATGGCTTATTCATAATAATGTTGATTCAAGATTTATAAAATTTTTTCTGTTAAAAAGTGTTTTCTCTTGACATTTAAATTTGTATAATTGATACTAACCCTTTACTAGCAATGAAACAAACACAGCTAAAAATATAGAAACAAAAGCCATCACTAACAAAAAGGTGGTTTAAAGTAAACATAATAAACAAGAAACTCATAACATCATACAACAAAAACATGTAGACATAGATACAGAAGGATAATCACTTGCAAAGCTAAGACAATCACATTATTAGCACAATGTAGACATCAAGCAGTCGGTGAACAATTTGCGCAACATAAGTATCAACTCACATTATATTCATCTTCTGCTCAAGTTATACTTCCAATAAAACACATTAGAAACTGTTCAGGTCTTAATATTAAAACGCAACCAAACCAAACCAAATCAAATCAAACCAAACACTTGTTTTATATCACTCAATCGGTTATCCCGGTCCTTATCATCGGGTTCTCCTCATGGCTCTTGTATTCCATAGTCTTCACCTAGATACTTTTTTCCAAACTTTTTTTCCCAGTAAAACATAAGAGAGTACCATAAACCAATGGAACTCTATTCGGGTTCTTTTTTTGCTTGATTCATTCTTATAACACCATAAATATAAGAGATCACCATAAACCAATTATGAGCGGTCACTCTTCCACGACATTGACAAGCTCATATTCAACGAGTGACAAATTGTTGTGTTCTTTTACAATGAAATTGGCAGGTTCAGTCACCTCAACACGGCCCCACTTGTCCACTGCAAGCCTCATTGATCCCTTAAACATGTCGATTTTCACATTGCGCAAGATTACAGTGCTATCAGCTTTCATCAGGTCCACTGCATCATCATCATCATCATCATCATGCATATGATATAGGCAAGAAATGAGAGATGTAAATGGCCTAAAATCACACCAGAGGGGCAGGGTACACTACTAATCATCAGATTTAATTACAGAAATTTGATACAAATATATGTGATCCAAAACTCATTCGTATCTTTCAAAAGTTTCAAATGTGACTATGGCAAGCCAAACAGATTCACATCAAATTTGAATTTCATTAGTGTTCGAAACATCACGAGTGAGCAAATAAGACATTATTGTAGAAATCCTTTAACGCTTTCATCAGTTGATCAAGTAAATATCAATGTAATAATGCTGTGGCATAACCTATTTGTCAAATTATAATGTTTAATGATATTGATGACTATTCACAAGTTCAAGTTCTAAATCCCAATTGAGGGCAAGGGCTAAAAGCATAATCAAAGGCAACATTGATCTTCAATGTTTTCCTTAAACAATAAGCGATGACACTTAACTACTTAAGTAGCGTCCGTTTCACAGAATGCAATGGAATTTGAATGTATATTCCATCTCTTATGTTTCACCTTTCAACAAAAGAAGGAATTGTAACTCAACTATTAAACAACAACAACATACGGAAGGGAATCCACATTCCAATTCCATCCAGATTCCATTCCATTCTGTAAAACGAACACAACTAAATCCGAATTCCAATTCCATTACAATCCATAAAACGAACACGCTACCTTATTATACAACAGAAACTAACAGAAAACTACCTTGATCATTCCTTGCAGTGAACAGTATAGTCCCGGTCTCGTCCCCTACCAAACATTCAGCGATCCGCATTTGTCGGTCATCAGGCCGGCCCTTCTGCAACACCAGCTTTGAACTAACAACTTTGACAATCAAATTATGACCACTCGTCCCTGGACGCAGGTTATCAACCTTGGTGAACACAGGCTTCCTCTTAGGTGACTTTGTATCAGCCATTTCTCACTATTTCTACAATAATAATAATAATCATCAAAATCATTCCTTATAACTACAATCAATTTCACATATATTAATAAAAGCAAAACAACAATCCTAATTAGATAAATAACCTAATGTATGTCCTCATGATAGATCAAAAAGTAACATAACTGATCAGAAATTGATGGAATAAGGACAAATTAGCACTAATAATATATTAACGATCGAAACAATCAATTAAACAGTTTTAAAATTACCGTTTGTGATTGGGTGATTGTGAGATGAAATGAGATGAGATGAGGATGAGTCGATCTGTTTGTTGTTTTGGTTTGTTTTACCTTTACCGTGTCAATGGCAATAGTGAAAGCATCTCCACCGTCCACGTGGATCGTCACAATGAGGTGCAAGTATGGTTTTTTTTTTTTTTTTTAAAGAGAGATATATTTTTTGGTATAACTATTTAAGGGTACATGAAAACAAAACTATTTAGAACTTGGTTTCATATGTAGAATAGAACTATGTCTTATAGTAGTTGGTGATATGCAATGGATAAATTTGAATGGTTTCAAACAAGTTGGTGTGTAGATTCAATAAAAGTTTTGCATTACTATAAAAGTGTACTATCAGCTATTCGTTAACTTGCATACGTGAATACTTCTGACACGTATAATGAGTATTTGAGTATGTCAAAAGGAACATCACGTGAAAAGCCTACAATACTTTTGTGATGGTGTGATTCAGTTGTATAAAAAAAGAGTATCGGGGTAGGCCGACCACCAAAGACATTGAACATTTGTAAGACACATGCTAAAGTAGACATGGATTTCATAGGATGATAGAAAGCAGTGATTGTACCCATTGGGCTTGGAGAATGGCCCAAAAGAATGGCAAGGTCAACATGTGAGAGGTGATCACTTGTCCTTGATGATTATACTCAGAGATGGATGTGAATTACGATCTGCTTCTTCAAGATCTCTAGTTTAGATAACAACCAAAACGTTCTACACCAATCACAATTATCCAAGGTGTGACGATCAATCTTGAACATGTAATTGATCATCCAATCGAAGAGGAAGTAAAAGATGGCATCCTTATTAAATAGCTTTGCCAAGATACTCATCATTTTGGGATGGAAAAAAACTGATATTGCGCTGAGGTAAACATGGCACAATATAAGCACATGTATTATCTTGTTGTGGTATGTACCCCATTTCGACACCTTTTGTGAAATCAATTGCTTATTCACCTCACGATAAAAAAATTAGGTTCAAGGTGGGCGTAGGAAACCACAAGGAAGGATGCAGAACGAGCTTTTGGGGTCTTAAAAGGTTGTTCGGGTATAGACAAATTCCCCGGGCAGTGCATGTACATAATATTAGAAATATAATATATGTATGCCTTATGTGTCACAACTTGATTTTGAAAGATGAAGGTGTGACGATCAATCCTGAACATGTAATTGATCATCCAATCGAAGAGGAAGTAAAAGCTGGCATCCTTATTAAATAGCTTTGCCAAGATACTCATCATTTTGGGATGGAAAAAACCTGATCTTGCGTTGATGTGGAGGAGAGAAATTTTTGGATAGGTGAGATGAAACAGACCGGATACCCTGTGGCCTAATTGACCCTTTTATGGGTAGGGTCTAGAGGGAATGCCATAAATAGGTGAACTCAACTACTGTAGTGTATTACGTTGCATTACGATCGATCAAATATTGTTGTAGAGATCATAATACCAACGATTTTGTATTGGTAAATTACGTGTTAGTGACGAAATAGGAACATAGCTTCGGCCAAAACATAACATCTAATATGTTGTTATTTAGAATTATGATAGGATCGGGTCTACACGAATTTAAAATTTTGACTTGTACATAACCCGCTCTTAAAAGCTTCATCTTTGTGAGAATCATGAGTCAAAGAAACATCACCCTCTTAGTACAGCTTCCAACGCAGTATAGTGGCAACATCTTTTACCTACCAAAGGGAAATAAAGAAATATAACCATGCATATAAAATAACCGCTTGAATTATATATATCATAACATATCATATCATATCATGTCATATATGATAAATGAAATCGCAACAACAATTCCCTTCTACTTGATTATTTGTAATACAAAACAGGGACGAAGGGGTGCTTTTATAATAGAGTTTTTACTCGCGATCATACAGAGGTAGGAGTGGAAAGCCCAAACTCAAGTGCCCATAGCTCAAAGGTCCCGTTAACAAAATCATAGTGACCACCCTTGAGTGCTAGTGTTTTGTTCACCAATCCTTCCCTCACAAATGGGTATGTCAACAAATTTCCTAGCGATACGTTCACAGCTTCCTGCACGGCCAAGACGCGTTATAATTAAACATAGTCACATATCAATTTAATATATAACAAATTTTGTTTACCTTTTCACATGTTACACATTGGTCATCAAGAGATATAGCACCGTTTTCTGCTACCACTTTCTTCTTTGCAGGGAGGCATACTTTCACCCAATCCTCGATGAAATCACTGTGTGTCGTAGCTTCACATTAATATATCATAGAAAATGAAAACTGCGAGAACTGCATAATGCTTTTGTACCTATTGCTTTATATGTGGTACACCAGGCAGTTATGTGACCACTCATATTTCTCTCTCTCATTACCTCTTATTATAGTTTATCTACAATGTAGAAGTGCATTTTGCGCTTCTCATGATTCTTAAAATTAGAAGGGAACTTACGTTGTGTGAGGTCCCTCATCTGGGAAAGTCATGAGACCCTTGATCCCTCCACATTTGCTGTGCCCAATGACAATGATTTCCGATACCTACACGAAAATTGATATATTTCGGTTATGTTAGCCGGTCATATAAGTAAAATAAAAAAAAAATTAACCAGTTAAATAAGTTAACATGCTAGTTAACTTTTAAAAAGTAAAAAATTGTAACTAAACAGTAAATATGTCAACCCGACCCGACATGTACTAAAATATATAGCTTGACCAGTTATTAGGTCCAATATGAAAAATCAAGGGTTGTTGTATTTAGATTACCTTTAGATGCAAAACGGCATACTCAACTGCAGCTCCTACTCCAGCATACTTAGTCTATGTGTGAACAAAAACATGGTTAAAAATATGTAATATGTAGATTTGTAACAATTATAGTACTAGTGAGTAGTGAACTAACCTGGTCAAAGGGAGGGACCATGTTGGCAACGTTACGGACGACAAATGCCTCACCGGGCTGGAAATCAAGAACGTGTGATGGGCATACTCGCGAGTCTGAGCATGCAAACACCATGAACTGCAACATATAACAAGTATTCATTTTTTACACTAAAACATTATGACCGCGTTATTTTTTCGTCCTAGGCCCAATTTTTTTCAGTGTTCTCGGAGACGGCCCTGGAAAATGGGCTAGATGTAAGAGCATGACTCACCTTCGGGCTCTGGCCTTGGGCAAGCTCGTTGTACAAGGTTGGGTTTGTCCTGCATACACGTCCACAAAATATTGTCACATTTTTAAAAAAGAAATACGCGAAAAATGTGTTTAAAATTGTGACTTACTCGAATTTCTCAGTCTTGAACTTGACAAAGCCGCTTTTGATCCTCTCAACAGTGTCAGACGAAATTTTGGCGTCAACTGTTGCTGTTGCTTGAGCTGTGATATTGTCGATTCTTGCAGCCGCCACTGGGTCTAACTCGCCCTTTTCGCTGTCAAAACAATAGGAAAGGCGTCATTTTAGCCTGAATAAGGTTTGGACTATAAGTTTAGTTTTGGTGACTGCACTTGTTTCGACTTACATAAAAAGTTTCTTGAGTTCGTTAATGGCGTTCTCATATGATTCATTTCCCTTGTCTTCTGTCTGCAAACATGTTGATTAATCAATTAGAGTTTTGTTAGGCTTGACTCAAATAAAGTTATAATATATACATAGACAAAAGTTAAAAGTGTAACACTATATAATAAGCTTATTAAAAGTCTAGCAAACTTTTCATTTAATTTTTAATTATCTTTGTGTATTAAGCTAAGCACCAATATATACTCTCACCTCACAATGTAGTTACTATACTATGTGTGACACAAATTCACAAACCAAAACAACAAAACGTACCCAGTTGGGTGTGATGATGGGGGCAGGGGCCGCGAAAACAGGCTCATTACGGATAAGACTAGGAGGAGTTGGAGACGAAGATGAGGACGACGAGTTGCAAGTAAATCTAGCAGAAACCGAGCCAGAACGGACTGACTTCTTCAATGAAGAAGCATTGAGGAAAGAAGGGGCGTTAATAGCGAAAGCAGAAGCGGTCGACATTATTAGCAATGTTAATTAGTGTTAGTGATCTGTCTGGGCTGATGACATTAATTTGATCTGGTTTGGGTATTATATAGTAATGTTTGAGATAAACCGATGAGGGACGAGCGTACCAAATTACTCAGAAGTTTTCGTCTTCATGCATCCTCTGCAGTTAATTCTTATTGTGCATATTTCAGTTTATGGTTTGGTTTGTTTTTTAGGCAAAAACTAAGATTGGTTGGATTAAAAAAGTTCGGGCCCATGCCATTACTGGTCGCCACGAGTATGTATGTATAATGCATGGTCGTGGTGTATGTATATGTCACACACTAACACATCAACAACGTTGATGGACCCTTTTTGTAAACATGAACTGATTGGTTTTATATATCATTAATTAGTTATCTTCAATTCTGGTAAGTGGTAGGTATCTATAATGTTATATATGTATTTTTTTACGCCTATTATCTTTACAACATGTATTTGCAAGAATTTGAACCCACGTCACATTTATTAATGATATTAAACCTTTTTTTTAATCTTAAAGTGGGCATAATATGCTTTTGAAAATTACATTAGCCAACGTTATTAGGTAAAAGAACTCGGAATTGTAACGTATAAAATGGTTTACTTTTATAGTTGAACTATATTCATAAGATGTTTCTTTAATTCGCACAATAAATTCATTTTTGTGGTTTTATTATATAAACTTTTAATAAGATTATTACACTAGTCTTTATAATAGTATTTATTACACATCTAAACAATACATATATACATCCAAATTAGTTCACCACAAATAGTGAAAACCTGGTTTTAAAATTCAAATCAAATAGATATTTAGTAATAGCATTAATGCAAGTTCATACAAGTCACTAATGTATATTATGTGATGATCATGGATGAATGGTCATGGATGGAGGATGTATACATGATAGGTGTAAGATTATTAATCATGATATCTTACCATGATGAATGTCAATATGTGGTCGCCAAGAATAGAAAACGACCCCTCGGGATGAAGTATCTACAAACATTTTCTTATTGAATTTTGAAAAATGTTGATTTTCTCTACTTTAGTAAACTTTGTTGGTCTAATTTTTGGTTCACACTTTTTTAACCAACTAAAGAGGGTCAAACATTCTTTAGTTACTCTAGTCTATATTCTTCTAGTGAAGAAAACTTTGTTAACTAATGTATTTATATATCCTAGAAATTGATCGATACGATTTTGTTAACGAATTGCAAGGGCACGAACCCCATGCCTGGGTACTAAAAATGTGTACATTGTTCGTATGTGCTTGCACTATATTCCAATATAGGATTTGATGACATGATATAACTAATTACCTATGTAACAACTATTTTGTTGCATGGGTGAGTTTTGCCCATGCAATGGATGAAAGGCAAAGGATGATGATAGAGAGATAAGGTGGTGGTGGTATGAATTGCTCTCTTTATCTACATTGGATGGCATGTTGATGCTCTCTTTACCATTGTCTTTTTTCTGTCCTTATCCTACCTAGATGCCTTAGAATTTAATATGTGGTACAAGATATCTACATCATCTCCTTCACATACTTCTAACCAAAAGTAAAGAAGAAAAATAATTCTAAAAGAATCAATGAGTGAAGTAATCTAGTATGCTCGTCTTCAATAGATCCATTTGGGTGTCAGAATGTTATTAGGGCTAGACACGTATAGATCCATGTCTCTGTCTCGAGTCTTGAATTAATCAATACGAACTACCAAGAACAACTAAACATATAAATGTTAAGAAAAAAACCGAAGTTTGAAAAAGGTACATTTATACCTGAAAACACGTATATAGTTCCACGCCCATAACAATAGCAGCGCTCAGCGCTCATAAATGCTATCTTATTGTGTATTATCTTTGTCCCATCTGCGTTGTAGGCTTCTACTGTAAAAATAAAAATAAAAAACAAAAAAAATTGCATGAGTTATTATGGATGCCTTGTAAGAACACGGATTTTCCATAAACATGGTGTAAGATCCCAACCCCTTGTAACATAATGGTTTAGAGTTTTGGAGTAGAGGAGGATTGATTTATAATACAAGGACCATGAAACCATAGATCATACATGTATACATGATGGCATCATTCTATAGTGTATATGAAATAATCCAAAGACGCATGTTAAGTTTGTTAGATGCTATTTCGACATGTATGTTGACATCCTTTTGTTACCTATGCAAAATCTTTATTGAATTATTATTATTTTATATTAATTTGGAATTTTTATGTAATAGTTTATTAATTATAATACATCTTTGTGGGCCCATAAAAGAGTTACTCATCATTTGAAGAAAGGGTCATTAAAATAATTCAATTCCTTTTGGGGTTCTTTTTTATAGACTGAAGTACAAGTTTTGTAGTTTAGCTTTATACTAGATTGCAAAAAATATCTTTTATGTTTAAAATTGACGAGTTTTGTACTTTGCGTTTCATAATCTTGCACGGTTTGTCCTTTCAGCCTAGCCCAGTTAATTTTTAACGTTAAGTGGAGGATAAAATTGTCTTTTTGCCCATTTATTTAGAAAACCATTTTAAAATTTAAACAAAAAGAATTTTATATTATATTAATACATATCTCTCTCTCTCTCCTTATCAGCACCACCACACCACCACCCACCTTCACCCACCTCCACCCCCAGACAACCATTCACCGCCGCCACAACAACATTTCCCCCAAACATTCAACCATTTGGACCACACGTCTAATTGTGTTTCATTGTTTTCGAATCAATTTTAAATAGACATCTAGTATGATCATCTTCCCCAAAAGAAGCTCTTAAGAACCCTATATTTCTAATCTGCTTAATTACGAATCGAAATGACAAACTGATAAGGGGCTATTACTCAGAACTTACTAATTGAAACTTACGAATTGATTTGCTTCCGAATCGCCGAGTCAACCCACGAAGTCAAAGCGTCGAGATTGAGCACGAACGAGAGAATGATAGTGAAAGGTGAGAGTGGGGTTTTGATTTTCGGTATGTTCAGGTCCTAATGGAACGTTCAATTTATAGCAGGATCATCGAATGGAACGTCGGTGATGGACGGAGCTAGAAATGGGGGAGATGAAGATGATGTTGTGTGAAGAAAGAACATATCTGATTTTAGAGATGGTGGTAGGTGGTTGCTGTCACAGGTGTTGGGGTTGAATGAATCAAATCTGATTTACAGATGATGGGCACAGGTGGTTGTGCGATAAAGATGGTTTAGGTGGTGGAGGTCAGAGGTCACCCATTAGCAGGTTGGGGTGGAGTTGGTTGAAGTAGTGGATGGTGGGGGTTTCGGGTTGCTTCAAAGTGATGGTATATATGGTGGTGATGCTGGTGGCAGGAGTGGTGGTGACGGTGTTGCTGCAAGGTGGTGGTGGTGGTGGTGGAAGGAGGAGGAGGTGGTGGTGGTGACATAGGTGCTTGTTTTCTAAATAAATGGGTAAAAAGACAATTGTGCCCTCCACTTAACGATAAAAATTAACTGGGTTAGGCTCAAAGGACAAACGTGCAAGATTCTAAAGCGTAAAATACAAAAAGTGTCAATTTTAAACATAAAGAACATTCTTTGCAATCTGGTATAAAGCTAAAGGACAAAACTTGTAATTCAGTCTTTTTTATAAGTTTTTAAACGGCTAACTCACACACTCTCTATATCTACTACTATATCTACATTAATATTTATGATGGGACTAAAGCATTCAACCACTTAGAGCTCCGACAATATATAAATCTCACAAACCTCTATAAATAACCACCTCAACGCCACATCAGATTTACATACTGACCTAAAAAACCTCTCTTTTTCTACTATATACAAACTCCATTGATGAATATTGTGTGTGTGTGTGAGAGAGAGTAGGGGACCCACACAAGCAGTCAGCTTGAGGTCCGGATGTGTGCCTTAATGTGCGGACGATAATAACAAGTTAACTGGAATGCCATGCATGAACGCAAGCAAAAAAAAGTCCCACATTATGGATGCTCTAAGGAATAAACACTTTACAACACACCTTAATGTTGTTAAGCTACAAGCCCTTGATAACCTAGTTTTATAAGTGTTCACACAAATAATTTTAAATGTACTCAAGGATTATTCACATAGATAAAAAAAAATACATCTTACGACGACATAGCTGAAAATACGAAAAAGTGACATCTATGTAATATATCATGAGTGCTATAATTAACCAAAATATTAAATTTAGTATTTCAAAACATTGCTAGTTTGTTAACTGGTCACGCGTTATGGTTAGGTGATCACGTATAAAACACCAGAATTTACAACCAATATTCCTACTATATTGTATATTAAACCCTAATCTAATTTTTCAACAACATTTTCATTTTTAAAACACGCACAAATTGCGTCGAAGGATAGTTGCAACTCTGCTATGTTAGTCAGAGACGACTACAACTTCAAGCACCTTTCAGAGTCGTCGGAAAACCCGGTAATCCTCGCCAGAAGTCCAACACTTGTAGCCCAGTTGGTTGATGGCCTAAAGTTTCCTATGGGAGGCTTGGGTTCAATTCCCACTAGCTACATTTGGAGGACATTGGTGGAGGGGAAATGAGGGATGACCCGGCCATTGGCTTGGGTTCGAGTCCTGATCCCGACCGTTTTACCGATTATTTCACTGTCGTGCCTTCGGGCGGGTGAGTGGTCGGGTTTTCCCGGGAATTGGTGGCAATTGGTGGCCCGGGTACTCTCGAGTACCTGATTCGCCAAAAGGGTGCCCGAGAGTGCTCGGAAATTAATTCGTTGGCCATTCAAAAAAAATCCATTATGAGTATCTGGTCATTTAAAGCTGCCATAACCACCATAATGATAACCATAAGGCACTCATCATCGTCTTTCAGCTTCAAAATATGAATCAAATTATAAGAAACACAAAAAGCGAACCAAATATCAGTTGTAAGGCTCAGATATTTGGCTCCAGACAGTTACTCTAGCCGGTTGATTTATTCAAGTTGTCTCAGTTGTCCTGCCTTAAAAAATCACGTCGTAGCCTATGTACATGTACATTAAACATGCACAAATGGAAGGTCTAAGGTCATGTAAATACACACAATAACTTTCGCAACATTTATAGACAACTTAGCCTATTCCACAACAATTTCTTCAAAATATTCACAATTGCACATACATCAAAGGTGGTTCTATCTCTCCCATTTATCAGATTGTACAAGTGAAGCCGTAGAAACGACTTAAATAGGTATGAAACACAAATGACAAAAATACCTGATCCTAAAAAAGATGAAAAAGACAATGTTACACTTTTACTATTCATCCAGTTCAAAAATCAATAGATTGGATAATAGATAATGGAAGGTTCAGATATACCGACTCCTTCTGGCTGCAAACAACATGATTGCCACACCAAAACAATAAGTATAAACTCTTTCCAGCATCGTTATAGCCCTCGAAGCATTGAGTTGCAATTAAATACAGATACACAAACTCAATGAGTTCAATTAACACCCATCATCATCAAATATTAGATCATGATACCTCTTAGACGTGCCTATGCTGAAAACCATCGAGGCAAAACAGAAATAAACAACAAACTCAAGTTGACGAAGAAAATCGAAAAGTGTACATCAAAGCTAAGGTTTACATCATGAAGATACGGATGCTAATACCCGTATCACCTCTCAAATGTGCATAGTCCCACTATCATATCGAGTCAAAACCAAACTAAAACAACCACTTCAAATCACTATAAACCAATAAAATAGGGTTTATAGCCATCATCACCAACATACAAACGCTAATACCTCAATTGCTTCTCAGATGTGCTGAAAGCGGTCTACAAATATAATTTTAGATATTTGTAGTAAAGACCACATGACAGGAAAGTATATCTATCAATGTAGTAAAGACCAAGCAAGTTTAGATATTGAACCGACAAGACACAACTAGAAAGCAAAATTAGAGTTAACTAAGACTTAACATATTTGTTTTAAAAGTGAATTTTGTTTGAAATGGTTAATTAATAGAATAAATTAAGTAACTCAAACTAGCAACAAGCAAATGATAACTAAGAAAATATTAAGGATGGGAAAACTATGTTGGAAACTAGACTCTAATGATATTCCACTCTCAATTATCTAGGTATAGAAACCTACTTAGGACACTTGGAATTATCTTAGAAATGGAAACTATGTTGGAAACTAGACTATGATGATATTCCACTCTCAACTAACCTAATAGATCCCTGATTTCTTGGCAAGACCTACAAGGTAACCTAAAAGTATATAAACTCACTAGTTAGATAATACTAAAATACTCACATATTGAATTATCTTTCGAACATTACAATCACAGTACACCATAAAGTGAACTTGACAACTTTTATTATGACACATGAAAGCAAAGAATACTAGACAACCTAGGAAAACCCCATCTCGAAGTGTTTCTAGCCTAGATGACTAATACCAAAGACAAACCTGACTACCTATCACCTCTCAGTCTCAAGAATAGAAAGAACACTCACCACCTTTAAACTTTCAATCAATGTTCTTACATAATTCAATACTTAAAATCATAAACTAGCTACAAACACAAAGTAAGTAACTTAATAAGCATCCCTCCATGACATACATTCACATAAACACTTGTGGAACATTCAACGATAATAAATCAGTAGAAAACGTGCACACATATCTTAAAATCATAAACAAAACTTTTACTAAAGCATAAAATCAACAAAATAATCCAAACCATGATAAAACCACAATCAAAGTAATCATCATCTACCCAGGTAGCTACAAAAGTTTAGCTACACGTAACTACTGACAAACACAGAAACATAGTCTCAAACCAAAAGCAAAACATTGTATCAAAGTTCAAAACACAAAGTAATAAACTGTGACAACATATAGACGCAAACTCTTGATCGTAGCTTCAATCCCTAATTCCAGGTGTTCCTTTTCCTTAGAATTGCTCCGTGGGTCTCTAAACAACCACTGGAAGTCGAAGTTATGAGGCTAGGGTCGACAATTGTGTTTAAGTAGGAAAAGCTAATGCTTTTTTCGACATTGGACCTTTTCGCGTATCATGAACAAGTTAACCACTTCCCTCGCACCACGCGAGGAACAAAATAGTCGAGAGGTTTTTCAACCAACTCGTGCATCGCGAATACTCCTCCAGACCTCTTCACATTGTGCGGAGATGTTTATAATCCGATTTTTATATCATTTCCTTGAAATCATCAACCGGCTCCACTCGTGTGCTCGTTTCTTTATCATTCTTGCTCGTTTAAGATCTTTTGTCATACGAACACATGTAAACATGACGTGAATAAATACAAGTAATAAATATACAAAAAGAATCAAAACTACACATCATATATATATATAATATGTTGTACATAGGACAAGTACATGTGTTTTGCAACACATCAATAACGTTAGGTGATTTTTGTATAACGTTACGAAATTATCTACTAGCACATAATTATGTATATGCATTTTATTCTGAAAAAATAGAACGTTACATCATTTTGTAATGTTACATGATTATGTATCAGTACATAAGTACGTACTTACTGGCAGACTTTTGTGGCTTCTAGCTACATATATACATGGATTATGATACCGTTGGCTTGAAGTACATGTGTTTGCCTTTTTGATCTCCTACAGTTTGAATGAATTTGATGTCTTGTATAATAACCTCTCCCCACCATCACACACACATATATATAAGGTAAGTTCATGTACAAGAATGATATCGTGCGTAGTGTAGGAGGATATATGGACCATTGATCAAGCAATCCAATGGCTGGAGATTAGGTGGTCCTAAATCTATAAATCCCGTAACACAAAAAAGTAAAAAAAAAAGTGGGGAAAGGGTAGGATTACTCACTATTGTTGACTTTATAACACATTTCCTCCATGATTTTTTAACAACACACACACACATATATATAATATATATAGGGTATGGTTCTAGAGAGAAAACCCTCATTATTTGGTAAACTCTGAAAACTCTGACTTCCCAATATTTTATTTTTTTTTTTGAAAAAAATAGGGCAACTAATATACATGATTTTAAGCATTTTGGCCAATCTGGAAACTCTGACTTCCCAATATTTTTTTTTTTTTTTTGAAAAAAACAGGGCAAGTAATATACATGATTTTAAGTATTTGGGCCTAAAAAATTAAAAAAGCGCCGAGTATTTTTTTTTTTAAATAAAATAAAATTTTGACTAACACATGTTAAGCGTTAATAACAGGTGTTAACAATGTGTTAACTATATGTAAACAGTAGACGTTTTTTATTTAAAAAAAAAACCGTTCGGCGCTTTTTCGATTTTTTTTGGCTCAAAATGCTTAAAAAATGTATATTACATACCCTATTTTTTTCAAAAAAAAATGTTGGGAAGTCAGAGTTTCCAGAGTTTACCAAATAAGGAGGGTTTCCTCCGTATACTTTACCTATATATATAATATATATATATATATATGTTTTCACTCATGATTATCACCCGTTTTACACCTAAAATCATGCTTTTATCTCTGTTTTGTCTGGATTTATGTTTCTTTGTTGATAATTGCAGGTTCGGAGGTCCGGTGATGAAAAGAAGTGAAAAACCGCATAAAACGGACGAAGATTTGAAGACCTGCCAGACATGGCACGACCATGCCCAGGGTCGTGCCACCCTCCCGGGTCAACAACTCAACATTTTCCAAGTCAAAAGAGGTCAATTTCAGTGCTTCAAGATGTGCACGAGCGTGCTCAAGTGTATGGAACGGCCGTGCTTTACTCTGACGTGTTCTCCAAGGCAAAACCGACCAAGACTGACATGACGGTTACATTTCTAAAGATGCACGGGCGTGCCAATGTCTATGGCACGGGCGTGCTTGCCCCTGGTACAGACAAGATTGCATGAAAGGACTCTCCAACAGTACCTGTTGTCTGGCATGGGCGTGCCATAACGTTGCCGAGGGCGTGGTTGAGCTGAAATGCCTATAAATAGAGGCCTCCACCCCACATTTTGAAGCATCCCCTCTCACTCGAAACCCCACACTTTTTCTAGAGTGTTTCTGCCTTCTTTGAGGATCTTTGGTGTCCTTTGGAGCCTGGGATCACTCCATAAACACCTTGAGAGAGAGAGAGAGAAATCACCAGAACCACCCAAATCCTTTAGAAATCTTCATAACACCTTCATGATGTCTTGTACACAAACCCAACCTTGTGAGCTTGTTGTATCAACTATGCTAGGCTAGATTTCTGTTGGTGCTGCTAGGGTGATGATGGAAACTTGGTATGAATTAATATAGTTTATCTTTTTATTTTCAAGTGGTGTTTTGTGTTCTTAATAATTCTAACTATTCTAAACTTTGGTTAATGATCTAATTAATAAATCATTTAGTCTTTGTTCTTGTGGGTGTTTTGATATGAAGTGGGAGGACTCATTGAGTGTACCCATGGTGTGTAACAACCCATGCACTTGTGAGCTAACATAATCCCGCGAGTAGTGATTAGCCCATTTGTGGGTAGAAATACACACACTTTGTGGCTTAATCCTCTACTATCAAGATCTCACTTAGGGTCGGTACGGTCTTTATACTTGGTCCTAGTGATAAGTCAAAGTTTAATCTTGCGACTTGGCTACATGGTCTATGTGTTAGCCTTGGCGCATGTTAAGGTTTGATGAACCGTGTTGAGAGAAAACGGTCTTTATTTTCTTTCATTATTATACTGCCACACAGTTAATAATAGAACACTCACTTATTAATAAATTAATTAAATCAAGTAGAAGGTGCACGTGTGCCGGTTGGCCACAACCCTTCTATGATATTAAGTGGTCATTTTTTCGGTCATGCTCCGGCCACCGTAAATTATTCATAAAAGTTTAAATGGTTAGATGTCTATATCGCAACATTGGGAGGCAGGTAATTCGGGGTTGAGTCGACACAGTCTCGGGTCACTTTATTTTCAGTGTTGAGAGGTGAGCTTACTAGGTCGGGAGACCCTTAAAATAACCTTAAGAACAGAGTTGTTTGTATAGCTTTTGCGATAACAGTCACCTCTAAAAAATGCTGTAGCAATTCTAAGTTAAGCATAAGTGCGCAGCTCGAAAACACCACTTAAAATAAAGATAACTATTTTTCATAACAAGTTCCATCTGATCCCGAAGCAACACCATTGTTTTGTCATTGATTTCTCTTAAAAATTTACATCTCTCTTTTTTACTTTACTTTTTTTTTTTCACGGTATTAAAAAGTCTTTTCAAGTAATTTTAAGAAGCTAGGTAGGAAAAATCGTGTCCACGGATTCGATACTCGGTACTTGCACATTTCTATACTATACACGATAGGTACGCTTGCATGTTGTGCTGGGTCTAGAACGTTGAGCAACTATCGTTTTAAACTATAAATTTAAACTTTTGAAGTGCCTAACTGTTTTCCCAACTTACTCACCTTTTCATCACCACTCTTTGCATTTATCTCGGGATTTGCTCTTTTTGAAAGAAGTTAAGTTTTTATTGAAAACCAGCACGCATCAATACCCAGTAGGGGATTGTTTACTGGTAATGATCACGTAACGTTACAAATAAAAATGCATATTTCGTAAATACGTACTACTACCATAATCTATCAAAGTTATACAAAACATGTAACGTTATACAAAAATACGTAATCACTT
>JAUTDX010001704.1:0-56872 GCA_030844895.1 Ambrosia x helenae | reverse complement strand
CCTTACGGTTGCACCACGAAGGTCGCCATTCGAGTCAAACAACGACGTTTGGAGCCGACTCAACGAATCGTGATGGTGGCCGCCATGGCGGCCTCCATTCGCGCCGCCCATCTTTAATCTCTTCTATTTTGTTTGGTATCACTTTTCATTTACGTCGAAGGGTAGTTAAATTTGATAGAAATCCCATAATAAGACATCCCCTAATTAGTTAGCATCAGAATGGATGCCTCGTTCTTGCAGATTTTGGGATAAACGAATGGTACGTTGTTGAGCTTATGGCGGTATTTGAGGTTCTAGAGTGTCACTTTGTGTTTTTGGTTCAGGCATGCAAGGTGGTGGGATAGGTTTGTCTTCTTGGATGTGGTGGCGCAAACGGTTCCGGCGGTGGCGCAAACGGTTTCGGAGATGGCGTGTGGTTTAGTGGCGGGTTTGGTACCTGAGGGAAGGTCGTTAGCATCGCAGTAGTGAAAGACTTCCAAGTAAGATGTTCATGTCCTCGTTACCTGAATTGAACCAAGAAAAAGGTTCACCATCAAAGTACTCAACGGCATAAGCAAACCGCTCTTCCTCATAAATTGTATAAAAGGATAAGAACCGTTTGGCCTCACAAATCCCCCGGGCAAGATTAAAACCGGTGAAGCAAGATAGATAAGCGGAGTCATTGAGTTCTTCCAAAGCCATGGAGGCTAATGCTCAATAAAAGCACCAATTGATAGGTTTATAGAGAAAACCTACAAACTCCCAAGACACAAGAGGAGAATAGACATTTTTCTTCAATAATTTTCTTCTTAATCCTCGAATGATAATGACTACAATAAATAAATAAGGAAAGATAACCTAAACATGGGGTCTAAAATTATGCAAGGAAATGTAAAGATTTAGAAGGTGGTAACACCATGATCATAGCTACGTGCATGCGACAAGGAAAGAAATAATAAATATAAATGGGTCATGCTCCGCTCCACTTCTACTTGTGGCTGAATATTAGGAAGCACATTTCACTTCACGACCGGGTCATCAGTTAATGGTTCTGGTCCGGGCTATTGATAGGGTCATGGTTTGGGTTGTAGTATTGTGGATCGTATCACATAATAGTATTCTTGAAAATTTATTTTTAGGTTTGTTTATGTTTACAAATGCTTCAACTGGTTAAAACAAATTGATCAGATGAAATATAATTCCTATATTTGAACTACCAAACCAATCAAATTATACATACAAACTTAAACCAATGAATGTTTACACTTTCATCTAATTTACAACACCGAAGAGAAAATAATCTCTCTAGTATTGAGCCCCAGGTCCGTGGGTAAACGTCTGACTTTGCAGATTTTTTCTAGTGCCGGTGGGGTGTGAGAACTATCGGCCGCGTTCGAAGGAGGATGGTAGTACATACGAGCAGTCAGAGGACAATGAGAATGAAATCTTACCACAATTCTCACCCCTAAATCCAACATCTCTATGTATTTCCCCATCATAAAACCAATCTCCAAAACTCAAGATATGGACCCTCACAAAAGAGATTTTTAATTGGGGAAATGATGTTTATCAGTGTATGTGATTTTTAATTTGTTTCGAAAGCTTAAGGTTTATAAGGGTGTCGATGCATCCACTATTTGACATGAAATTTGGACCCCTTCCCCTCCTCCTTCCCAAGCTTTGACCCCTCTTTTTATATTTCCTTTGTTTTTTGGTGTAACTGCATTTGACTTCTTTATTTTATTTGTTGTTCATGATTTCATCTTAACCTTTGGAACATACAAAAGAACTTTTGACATTTATCAACTTATGGATTAGAACTAAATAGACGTGAAAAATGGGTAAATAATAGTTTACTAATTAGTCAAACTCCTACTTCCATTTTTTTTACTGGTCAAATTGCATATGGTATATAGAACAGTAGCATGCTATCATATCTCCAGATTGACACTTTCAACATATTAAGTAATACTATTAGTATATAATAGTTATTTAATGAGTCAAACCGCTACTTCTATTTTTTTTACTGACATGTATTTCAAATTGCATATGCTATATAGAACGTAGCATGCTATCATGTCTCCTTATAGCTTTTAAAAAATTACCCCACTACAAAGCACATGTGCTTACACCCACACAAACATACACCTTACACACAGGTTCCCTACTAGTTTTAATTAACTTCCACTCGATGATATCTCTAACTTGTCACTAAAGGAAAAACGATATTAGTCAACATAATAATTGTCCCACTTGTGGTTTGAAAGATCAAATTAAGGTGTGAAGTTTCCACTTTGGAGACGGTCATCATAAAATATGACTTTCTCTTCTCTCTTATTTTCCTTTTACATGATCGTGTATGTCGATCACATCTAGAAAAGAAAAAAAAAATTATCATATATATCGTAAGGTTCAAATAAAAATAAGCTTTAACCCTACTAAACATGAGAAGTGAAAGAAAAATATTATTATTTTTTTTAACTTTTTTCCCAATTTACTTAAACATGTTTTCTAGCTAAACAATATAAAAAAATTTAAAATTTTTTAGCATAATTACGTTATTAAAGTAATTATACTAGTTTACACTATAGTAATTATGTAATTACTTTACTAGATAAATTACACAAAAAAAAAATTTAGATTTCAGTACTAAAATACATATTTAACAAGATGGAAAAAAAGATTCAAAAAAAAAATTCCTCTTTCACTTCTCACGTTAAGGCTCTATTTATAGGACAAGACTATTTGTACAAGAAGCTTCCTATATATATTACATATATATATGATTATGAACATTTGAAAACCCTTGGCTTAATTGATATACATGGCTAAAACTATATATATTGTGTTTATACATATATGTACACACATGTTTTGTAATCTATATCTATCTATGCTTATTACTACTATAATAGGAGAGTCGTGAGTGACATAACAAAAGCTGATGTGACAACACCTTAGCTATGCCAACAATGTCTTGGTGATGATAAATGCTAGTGTTATTAATCAGCGTAAAATATTCAAAAAAAAATATGTGGGCCAATTGAATTTACCACTATTGAGCTAAACAACATATGTTTCTTAGCCTCGATTAATGAATAGTTGTTCAGACTAACAGTGGACCTCTTTTTTACTATAAGCAGATGTTATGAACATCTGTTGAGTACTTATTCAGCCCTTAACTTTGAAGTTTTAAGAGAGAAGTTTTAAATTAACATAGGGAAGTGCGATTTTTCCAGGTATATAATCATTACCAAAAATGCTTTACTTATACACAACCATTTTCTCATCCAAATTAATTCATAAAATCGTCTTTCAAAATTTTTGTTAAAATCATCTCAATGGACGTTGATTACAAAATTTATAGTTTTGTTTATGATCTGAATCAATCCAAAGATATCTGGTATCTGAAGGTTCGTAT
This sequence comes from Ambrosia x helenae, assembly GCA_030844895.1. Lineage (NCBI taxonomy): Eukaryota > Viridiplantae > Streptophyta > Magnoliopsida > Asterales > Asteraceae > Ambrosia > Ambrosia x helenae. The sequence continues at coordinate 53,472 of JAUTDX010001704.1, read as the reverse complement.
CATACGAAAGTGAAAACAAAATTTTAAGATAGAAATGATATTGATTGATGAGTAGGTAATGCATGTTTTCTCTAAAGTTATTTTATGTTATCATTGATGGCATAAATATAAATATTCTTTGTGTTATGTTTTTCATTTAATTTATGTTATGAGAGTTGTTGCCGTTATCTTGATATTTTGTTTATGTTTACTTTAAGGGTGATAAGATTCAAGGCTTTTATAAAGAGTCCTCTGATGCACGCTTTTTGACGATAAACTTGAAGAGGATGATGTCGTTATTCTATCTAAGTTTGAGGTCGGTGAAAACAAGGACCCATACAAAGTTGTAGCACATGATTATAAGATCAACTTTTATCATTGTACCACTGTTAGCCGTATTATTGGTTGGCAAGGTGTTGAATATGGATTTAATTTCATGCCTTTAAAGATATTCTTAAAGGCGAAACACAATAACTTTTGACTATTCGTTTGTCTATTACTTTACCTTTACTTTTTTTGAACGGCCAACGAATCAATTTCGAGCACTCTCGGGCACCCTATTGGCGAATCAGGTACTCGAGAGTACCCGAGCCACCAATTGCCACAAATTCCCGGGAAAACCCGACCACGCACCCGCCCGAAGGCACGACAGTGAAATAATCGTAAAGCCGGTCGGGATCAGGACTCGAACCCAAGCCAATGGCCGGGTCATCCCTCATTTCCCCTCCACCAATGTCCTCGAAATGTAACTAGTGAGAATTGAACCCTAGCCTCCCATAGGAAACTTTAGGCCCTCAACCAACTGGGCTACAAGTGTTGGACATTACTTTACCTTTACTATGTAACTTATTTTCATTTTGGGTTTCATATTTTTAATTATAGGCACATTGTATAGATGTTGCTGGTAGTGTCATTTGGTATGGAGCTGTGGATGTGTTTGGACGACCTCCAAAAAAACTAAAAGGATGAATTTTGATATTTAAGACTTGGAGTAAGCGTTTTCCTTATTTTTGTTTGTAAAGCATTGTTTTTAGTTTCAATCATTTATGTGCGTCATTTAGTGATGTAACAAATCAACCAAAATTATATTGTTTTTATATAGTGGTACAATTTTGCGATGTACTATGTTGAATGGTTATGCACAACAGTTTAAGAAATTTATTTATCAAAACACTGCTAATGAGCATGTGATGGTTGTTATACAGCATGGCAAGATTAAGGAGTCGAAAGGTAATTTCTCTTATACTCCTGTTATTAATATTCCCGTTATTAATAGTTTGTCAGTTGAATGGAGTTTAATATATATATATATATATATATAATGAATATTGTTATGTTTAGATCAATTATTAGTTGAAAGTGACAAGTTTGGAACTCAAGTGTTTCATAATGTGGAAATAGATGAAGTCAAGCAGTTAAGAAGGAGGTACAATGTTAATGCATTATGTATTTATATTTATATTTGAATATTTTTCTTTCTTTTACTAGTTTGTTCCATTTTTTTAGTCTTATATTGAAGCAAGGACAACAAGCTGGTTCTACTTCTCAAAAACTATTTTTCGAACACTCTGTTTACCCATTGCATCAAGAATTCATTGTTGGATCTGAAAAGAAACGTGTTGACGAGATTACCGAGATTGATAGGGTTTTAATATTTTTAAGTTATCATTAATATTTGTTGACGTTATTACACCTTTTTTTCTTAAGTAATAAAGGTTTTATATATTTTTTGTCCAGCCAATGTCTTGTGTTGTTGTTGCGACACATAAAAATTGTCCAAGAAAGCTATGGTTGGTGTTATGATGCGTGTCGCAGATGTTTTCGGGAAGGTGGTAACTAAATCAGAATACTTACAATTTTTTTTGAAAACGTGATTGAAGAAACTCTAAAATTGCCTCCTACTGCTTTCTTTTGTTCAAGTGTGTCTGTCAGTGTACATCTAACACTACAAAGTACGTAGACAAATTATGTACAGTTTGTTGTTTATATAACATGATTCTTTGCAATGATTTGTATATATGTTTTTAGATAAGTTTTTCGTCTATCAATTTTAGGTTCAAGATGCATGTCCGATGATAGCCTGAAATAGAAAAAGGAAGAAACAGAGTAGTTTTCCGCACCACAAAAATGGACCGGCGCCTGCTCGTTGAGTCATCCTCGCCGCGATATCCGCTCCAAGGATCCCCAAATCGTCTCTGATTTCTCACCTACACAAACAACATCCTTGTCTCAGTCGCATACCGTGTGGATGATCGCTACAGAGTTCGTGTGGTGGTTGTACCAAAGGCGATCGGATGAGGCTCTTTACAGAGAGAAAGAGTCAATTATGGCTTTAAGCTTAGGTAGAAAAGATAAAAGGGGCAACTTGCTAAAGAGGTCATTCACTTGCATATACATGTTGTACACTCAATATGTCAAAGCATAACCCACTTGTATCGAGAGAAACAGTAATATATCAAAGCATAACCCACTTGTATCGAGAGAAACAGTTTTGTACTCACACACCAAAACTTACAATTTGTATATATTTATAATATAGTTATAACTAAGGTTTTTGTTAACCGCCGCAAAGCGGCGGGGCACGTTTGTTGTGCAGAAGTGTTTATTAGCACTATGGGTAACAATTTTCATGCATTCTTTCGCGTAATTGTGGACGGTTTCGTGGACATAAAAGATAATATTAAGTGACTGTTATTGTCGCGTGGGCTTAAAAAAATACTCGCGGCTAAAAGCTAAAAATTTAGTGGTCAAAGTTTGAAATCCTAAAAGCTAAAAGTTTGGTGGTAAAAGTTTGAAATCCTAAAAGATAAAAGTTTGGTGGTCAAAGTTTGGTGGTCAAATTGGAAGAAAATAAAGTACATAAGTTAGTAAGAAAGTTAGTGGCCAAAGTTGGGTGGTCAAAGTTTGAAATCCCAAAAGCTAAAAGTTTGGTGGTCAAAGTTTGAAATCCTAAAGCTAAAAGTTTGATAGTCACCCAAGGCATTATAGCCTAGTGGTATCTTGGTGGTGAGATAAGACTTAGTGGCCATAAGGTCCTGGGTTCGAATCTCACAAAGGGGGTTTTCTCATAATTATGAGTTTCCTCCTGAATTTGTGACCTAGTGGTGGAATATGATCGCGTGGCAACACTGGTGGCACGATGATACTCCAGTGTTCCGTGAGTGATTCAAATTTGTTGGTCGTTCAAAAAAAAAAGTTTGATAGTCAAAGTTTGGTAGTCAAATTAGAAGAAAATAAAGTTAAGCTAAAAGTTAATGGTCAAAGTTTTAAATCTTAAAAGATAAAAGTTTGGTGTTCAAATTACCACCCCACTTGTTCCTATGTTTGTGACTAATTTTTAGTACTAAAACATATAACATCAAAAGAAACGGTAGGCAACAAAGAAAAAATTAATAAAGCTGTTGTTGCCAAATGGCAACATATCATTTGTTGCCGTCACAAACACCCAATTAAATATGGGTACTGTAGATCGTCTTTCTTTTAATATAGAGAGTAATAGTCTAGAAAAAATCAATAAACTCAAAATCTATACAACTAATAAATGAAAGCCAATGTGTACACTTGGCATTCCCATGTTGCTCCTCAATTGTGTAGCCTATCATATTGTGCCAAGTGGCCAAATGTGAGAATTTATAAAAATTTTTCTTTTTTCTAAAAATCAAAAATCATTCAATTAATTTTGGTCAATAATCATTTACCAATATTAATTAACTTTCCTAAAACAATAGAACCCTAATTCGATTTGGTCAATAATCATTTACCAATATTAATGGGTCTTTGATTGCTTGCTTGACAATAATGGGTCTAAATCATTCATCATATTGTTAACTCTAAATCAAAACCTCTCCTCTCCATGATCGATCATCAACAACTCATCTCTTTCAACATAAACCCTAACCGCAAATCATCTCCACTATTCGTATCATCCAAATCAGGTAACAATTCTTTTAAAATATTATGGTTTCATCTATTTATCTTATATTCGATTTCGTATTCAGTTTGATCGAAATCCTGTGTTCAATCAAAACCCTAACTTGAACGCATCTACAATATCTATATGAATATCCTGTTGATTAAGAATCCTGATTTATTCTATTCTACTATGGGTTTTTGCTTTAAGATTAGGATATTTTGATGATTTTATTGTTTGATTTTCGCAGATTGGATTCTTATAGCCGTCATCTTCAAATCCGAGTACTCTCTTTGTTTGGTATCTTGAAATTTTTTATTTAGAAACTTTTAATTGAAATCATAGAAACAATTTTATTTTAGGTTTTTTTTTTAAAGATTTGGATGTATGTTTGATGCTTCTACTGTGTTTGTTATTGCACTTTTTGTTTGCCATCTTCTACTGTGTAGGAAATTATTTTTTGTTTGCTTCTACTCTGTTTTTTATTGTAGATATTTATTCTATATTGGGTTTTTTATTCATATGGTGTTATCTGCATTGTTTTGAAGAATCATGTCGTTCAATTGGCGTAATATTTTGCTAATAATATGTGACCTTTTTAATCGCATCATTTGTTTTAATAAGCGTTTGTGTAAGTGTTTGTTTTAGTTGAATCCTAAGTTGTGTTTTAATAATCTTTAGATGTTGTTCATTTGAAATGGGTCGGGTTGGGTTGCGCCAACTGTTTAACCCGTTTGATCTTTTTGAGACAAGTCACAAAACTGCTATGTGTGCTAGAGTAGGCTTTCTTGAACTTCTTTTAATTTTCTGGTTGTTGTTATTGCGGCAGGTAAATGGGTGACACAGGAGGTGGCTTTGCTGTTGCTACTAACCATTCTTCCAGGCCTATACAAAAGAAACCTATGAATGCTAGACCATCAAATAAATAGAAAGTAAGAGCTACACCTGCAAAATGGGCAAGGTTTAGTCTGATATAAATTAACTTCATATAGAAATAATTTTTTAGTTTCTTTGATATAAATTAGGTTTGTAGGCACTTAATTTTTTATAAATAAATTACTAAGTAATTTTTTAGATGTTGATCTGACTCAACCTCAATTCGTCACAAGGAACCAACATGTGTAGATATTATATTTGGTTAATATTAAGACATTGTAAAGGGGTTGTGTATACTTGCTTTTTTTTTATCTTGAAATAATAGTATTATTTTTCATTCTTCTTAAACTTTCAGTATAAGAACTATTTGAGATATTATTTAGCCATATTCTGTGCAGGAGTGTACGTGGCGTACTGATTTGTTTCGGCTGCCAATAAATTGCTTATCCGGATAGAGACAAAAGGGAAAGGCGATTTTTAGGCGCAACGACTAAACCAACAACACAAACAATGGTTAGTGACTTTTATTGGCTACTCTCTGTATAAACGTTGTGTGCTCTTTGATTTCCTCTAATTTTCTTATTGAGATTGTTACATCTTCTGGCCAGTGCATGTTTGAGAGATTAGATGCGAACAAGAATGTGGTTCGTTTCTCTCGCCTTTTGAAATATGGGCCAATATAAGATTTTTTCTTTAAATTCTTAGTTTTTCATTGTGTTTATCTTTTGATGAATTTATAGGAGTTAGTACGGGTCAATTAGTGCCCCAAGTAAAGAGTGTTGAATATTTTTTTTTGGTTGAATCAAATTGTATATAGGTTTGAGTTTGTTTTTGACGGTGGTGTCCAATCTTGAATGGTATTCTCAGAAACTTGCTAGACATCATTTGTGGTATAATAAAGTGGTAAGCTTTGTTTTCTTTCTTTTATATGTTTTTTGCAAGTTATAGTTATAAGAGTTAAATGCTTTTAGTTTGGGTGGTTTAAGGGTCGAGGTGCTAAAGAAGTACACACCTGACTCGAGCAAGGTGCACGAGTATTATTTATAGGTCGTGTTTATGGTCTAACGAACATTACCCTTTTTGTTCTTATTTTTTTTAAGAAAAAAAAGCTTTAAATCAGTGCAGTTCCTATACTTTGGTTGTCACTTGCAATAAAATGACAAACGGTGTTGGTGGCTTGCTTAATCTTTAAATGGTTTCTTTTGACAAAAGTATTTTTAATAGTACAGTTTAGTTTTTAAGATTGCATTTTGTGTATTGTTATATCGAATTTAAAATCACAGGAAAGAATTAGTGGATTGACCGGTCCATACCGAAAATTCCAACCGAACGAAATCAATTTTTCATGTTCTCTTTTAAATTCTGCTCTTTATCTCATTACATTTATCTATGTTTGCAGATTGTTATGTAAAGTATATATACATTCGAGCACTTAGCGATGCGTTTATAGGTAACTTTGGTCATTATGCCTACATGTAGTTTTTTCGTAACATACCATGGAGGGTTATACATCTATATGAACTTTCTTTTGAGTAGTTATCGGCAGTTCGCGGATGCTAACATGTTAATAATTCCATTTGACAGTTTTGGTGGCTGAAGTGGGACTGAACATCCAACAAGCACATGCTTTTTCCGCGGTGGATCGATACTCATTAGATGTCTTTGTTGTTGATGCTTGGCCATATCAGGTATTTTCTTGAACTACTAATTACTGAATGTATGTTAAAAATAAGTGTAGTTGGATTAATCTACTATTTTAGCTTGACTTTGTCTCAGAGATTGGAAATTTGTTGCATGTGTTTTCAGGAAACTGAGTACCTCCGAATTGATCAATGTCTTAGCACACTGTTTCAGCGACTTCAAGTGTCCCTAAACAAGAGGAGTTATAAAACTAACACACCATTTTTTGTTTACAGGTTTCAAGATCCATTGGAAATGCATACCTAAAGAAGCCAGAGTTAAACGTAATACGTCTTTGTTAAAAGCACTCCAGTCCGGAATTGTATGATAATGATATTAAGTATGGTTCTTGACATAACTACGACTGTTAAGTACTTTGTGGAACTATGGTTAGTTTATCATTGCTCTAATGGGCATTTGACAGGTAGTTAATGATTCTTTTAGTGAAATGACATGTGTAAGAGTTTATATTTATGAATTTTAGTACAAAAAATGTATTTAAATAGTAAAAATTGATAGATCACTTTGGTGAGAAAGCTATGTTGAAGATTGTTGATATAAAAAGACTGTTTGAAGACATCTGTTGATGAGAAACAAAATCTGTTGTGGGTCTATTTAATTAGGTCAGTTTAGTCAGATCTGATTACTAAGGTCTGTTTCAGAGCAGCGTATCTGTTAAGGAGATCTGTCTGAAACAGGAAATTCATGTTCAGACAAATCTTCTTAACAGACCCACTGCTCTAAAACAGACCTTAGTAAACAGACTTTTCTTGCAACAGATGATTAATTTCTTGATTTGCTGTTTAGTAAACATTGAAGACTAATTTTATTAAAAAATGATATAGACTTCCTGTATTCTCACATGGCCAACTTTATGTCGCATTGTCAAGAGTTAAAAGCAGGGCAGGAGTGAAATTACTTATACTTGATGCTGATGGGAATGTGCAAACTAAAACCAGAAAATGTGGTGTATAAAGAAATATTTAGTGATATTTTGAATTAAATTTGTATTCGTTGCTTTATACTTTAATACAATATTTTTACTGTATTTTTATTAAACGTTATAATTCCCTAAATACATGTACGTTGGTGAACCGCGTGTACACGCGGACAAAAATCTACTAATAATAATAAAAAAAAAAAGATGGTACTCGATCGATGATCCCTTCAAAGGTCAAACCCTAGGCTTAATAATAAAAAGTAAAGCAAAGAAAGATGAACAAGAAAACGGAATAAATTAGTCAACATCAAGTAAGGTTATGGCTTCGATTTTGGATTCTTCAGAATCCTCTGCTTCTTCCGATGTTTCTCAATTTCACCACACCCCTTCTTACTGGTACTGCAATCAATCAATCAATCAATATTTTTCTCAATTTTAAAATTATTTGTTATATATTTTAGCATAAAATAAAAAGATGTCTTTTTTGATCTCTTGTTTTTTAAATTCTGGGATTTGATGTTTGCCTTTTGATTTTATTTGTAGTGAAGAGAATGTGTATTTGGTCTGCAAGAAATTATGTGCAGATGGAGTAGCTGATGTTTCTGATCTCTTTGTTGTCTTCATCTCCAATGAGCATAAGCATGTATGTATGTATGTTTTCTTACTCCTTCCTGTGTTTGATTGATTCTTGACCTCCACATTGGAAGATCATGTGGCTGTCTCCTCCCAAACCAATTGATCTACAACTCATTAGCCCACGGTTCTCAAATTAAAGTTTGTTCGATACTCACATATTATATGTCGTACATTGTCCCATGAGTGACCTTAGGCAAGAGGTTTATTGCTTCTGCCTGCTTGAGGTGATGGGCGTAAGGAGCACATGAGGAGATTTTTTTGCATCAAGTGGTTATACATATAGGCTTTTAAGGTTGTATACAGGGGTTATTTATATGTAAATTTTCGGTGTGTGATGACAGAAATATAAACCTATTATATAAATACCGTGCACCTCGCATACGTGTCTACATGATCCGTGCCCTTCGCCTCTCTTTTCGACTCTGGGGACCCTATTGCTTTGGCACATCTCACGCTTTTTTTTTTTTAAACTAAGGACCCTTCTATTGACTCGTCTTGCTATACATTTGACTGGTGAAATAAAAAATTATTATACATTTTAGTTTACTAACCTTTTGCTTCCTTTTAGTTTACAAACAATCTCTCAATGCAACATTCTCATGTTTCCTGTCTGTATCTGGTTGTGTAACAAAATGTCATTTTTTTCTCTCTACTTACACGATGTTTTCACAGATCCCGTTGTGGCATCAAAAAGCTAGCCATAGAGCGGATGGGATAATTCTGTGGGATTACCATGTTATTTGCATTCAGGTAAAGAGTATAATAATCTTACACTACATTAGTTGATAATGATATTCACTTAATATGATGGTTTACTTTTGTTCCAAATGGATTATCTTATTTAAATGATATAATATATAAATCATATAGTGTGTATTACTAAAATCTTAAAATTGGTGACCAGAGAGGAAAAGAAGGAAAGTCTGTCGATTTAGTATGGGATCTGGATTCAACTCTTCCATTTCCATCAACTCTAGCATCCTATGTATCAGAGGGTATCCGGCCATCATTTGAGCTATTCTCTGAATTTCAAAGGTAAGCAAACAAATTTGGTACTAAATTGCTCATTTATTTGGTGCTAATGATGAATTGATCTTTGATCTCAGGGTCTTTCGTGTTGTGCATGCTCCATTATTTCTTCGTTATTTTGCCTCAGATAGGAGACATATGAAGGATTCCGAGGGAAACTGGATAGCTCCTCCACCAGAGTACAAAGCCATAGTTGCTGAAGGTAAATGTTAGATATGTTTAAAATATATTTTATTATCATATAGATAGTTTTTAAAGCACCCTTTAGGTATTTCAGGTATGGAACCGAGTATGGGATTATTAAGAAAAAATATTTTATGGGTTCGGGTACGGGTATGATATTAGGTGATACTCGAAACCTACATAAACTAGTAGTAGATTGAAATGTCAATGAAAGATAATTTGTTAGTTACTTGTGATTGAAGCATCTATTACCTTGTGTTATCACCTTAAACCTGAATAAATTTCAACTCTATTGTTGCAGATGGAACTGTGCACAACCTAAACCAGTACATTGAAATGTCAACGAAAGATGTTTTGAAAGATATCAAAGACAGTTCTGTCAATGCAGTTTTTACCAAGCAGTTAGGTGTGCTGGTGGGTGAAAGCCAGCTGGAACAGTTCTTTTCATGCATCTCAAGGTAACTAGCATGTACACCAAAGCACTTGATGGTAGATATTGGAGGTGACAATTTCCATCTTACTTGTTTTGGGTTATCTGTTATCATTTTCAACAAAGCCCCAAAATGGCCAAATGGTAAAATTTTAAAATGTAGTTTAAAGTGAAACAAGTTGGATGAGTAAAATGCTTACATTGTAGTTTCTTATTTGTACCAAACCAGAGAATTTACTATATCTGTGTCCCTTTAGGTCACGAAAAGTGAATTGAGATGTACTTAAATAAATGCTAACAATTGAGACCACGTTTGTTCCAAATCGGTAAGGGATGTAAACGAGCCAAGTTGGTCATGAGCTACTAGAGATCTGCTTGCTTAACCATGACTCACAACTATTTCGTTGTTTTGCATTAAACTAAATCCAAATCTAGTAAAGTCGGATGAAAACAAATGAAAGTTAAATTGAAAACTAATGACTGATGAAACCTAAATAAGTTATAGTCAAACTATCTAGAATCACGTGTGTGCTAAAGTGAAGGTGTTTAATCATCATCGGGTATGGTTTGTCACCAAAGTGAAGGTGTTTAATCATCGTCGAAATTGAGCGTTTAACCAGGCGTTAATTGGGAAAAAAAATTAAAATATCTTTTTAATTCATGTATAAATATAAATGAAAGTGAAATAAGCATGGTTTGTTTTAACCGCTTGAACTGCAATTTGAGTCGTAATGGGCGCCTCTTTCATTTTATGTTGATCGTTTGGGGTATCACATTTAGAAAGAGAGATGAAAGAACACCAAAAACAGGAAGGAAGGAATCTTGGTTTCGTTTTTAATTGAGAATATGTCCTTTAGGTTGGTCAATTCTTCACCGGTTTTTTTCTCACCTTTGCCGCTAATGTTGCATTTCTTTGTGAGTATTTAATCTTGTGATTTGAAAGAAGTCGTGATTATGTGATTAATTTGTTTGATATGAGCTTAATGTTTGATCGTTTCTCCAAGAAACGGTGATGAAGGGTCGATGAACAAGTTCATCAGATTGGGTGAATAAGAAAGAAGCAAAGCTTTGGGAAGGCAAATTAGTTTGAAAAATAAAACTAAACCTGATAAAGGATATATATACTTGAAGTCCTTAGTGGTAAATAGGACATTTCACCACATTTGAAACGTTAGTTTGAGGAACGTGTAAGCCAGGGATGCAAAAATGTGATAGCTCAGGAAGTAATTCTTAAGAATTATGGACTCATAAAGCATTTTAGCCCAAAAAGTATACAACCATATCTCACGAAACTCTAAATTATATTGGAATTTGCATTATTTGTGTTTTATTCAGGTATGTATGTTTGCACCAACTGAGAAAACGTTGGCAAAGTCCAAATGAAGGCGGCTTGGCTAAATCAAGTACAAAAAGATCTCAAATTAAACGTTTTCTCATCATCTTTACTCCTTTTCAATAACTTGGGTCTTCGATTTGTCGGTTTCAAGAATGAAGCCTGCATTCTGACCATCATTCTTAGAACTTCTACCAGCCGAGACTCAATCTCCATCCCATTTGGTTCAAGAACCCGTAAACAGCGTGCAACGGCCTCCATTGTACTCATACACCCACCAAAAGGTTCCTTCCTAAGTGTTAAATCAGAGCTGAATTTTGAATTACCATCAACATTAATGTCATAGGTCAAACTTACCCGAGTGGCAAACTTGGACATAAATGGAAGGCTAGCGGCTACCATTTCCTTTGCATGCTTCCATGTCCCATCAAAAACGATCAGGACAAATTTGTTCAGATCATCATCCCCGAATGAGGACTTCCACTCGTTGATATCCATTGAAGGAGCCAGGTCTGTGCCTGTAAAGTCAAAGGGGACAACAGTTTATACCTGAAATCCTCATCTGATAGTGGACTACAAGCGTTGCATTTTACTATGTCTGGAAAAAATGGGTGGGTTGGGTTGGATCAAATTCAATGCGTTGTAGAAACAATATAATGCCTTCTCAGCATGCACTTGTCATGCTACAAGATGTTTTCAAGAACACAGTGAGATGTTAGAACTCCTGCAATTACTAGCCAATACGAAGTAGCAAACTTACAAGATATACTTTATTAAGTGTTAAAACTATATTTGCTAGTTGCTAGAATATCTAAAGAAATATCTCATGCATGGATTGGGTCAACCAATTTGTTACGAGATAAAATATGATTTAGAAAGATTAAAATATGTAAGTGCGTTTTCCAGCCGCTTGCTGGGCCTTTATATATATATAAAGTGATGTTTGGCCGTTCAAAAAAAAAATAAAAGTTAGTAATAGTTCAGGGTCAAAGTCTGATAGTTCAATTGTTAGTTAAAGTTAGTTAGAAGCTGTGTAGTTTAGGCGGGAACTCATGTGTAATCATTTGTGTATAAATTAAGCGGTATCAGAGCTGTCAATTCTCGGACAACTCTTGTTAATAACCGTCATAACTACCTCAACCACCATCAACCACCCACAACCACCATAGCCAACCGTCGCAAACCACCATCACAGACCACCACCACCACCTCCATAATCTACCATTTTTTTCACCATTTTTGAGCCTGAAAAACATATTCCTTCGTTTCTTAACCACATTTTTGAGCCTATAATTCCATTCCTTCGTTTCTTAATCCCATTTGAGCCTTTCTATTCTTCTTTTGTTTACTGACTTTGTTTCTTTCACAATCATGGCAACCCAAAACCAAACCATCGAACAATGAATTCAAGACCATGATTCAACCTTGAATAGACTTGAAAAGGCTACAGGACAGAATTTAAATGAACAGGAAGCCATTAAAACTGCAACCACCCAAAATACTGAAGCTATGAATGATATCAGGTCCCAGTTATCTGAGATCATCAAGAACCTACAACTTTTGAACAATAGTCCGCACAATGGAGATGGATCCTATAATAATTAGTATAGAACAAGCATGAGCAGTGGTGGTGGTGATGAAGAACAATCATCTTATCGAAAAAGTCAACGTTTGACTAAGTTGGATTTCCCTAAATTCAATGGAACAAACGTTGAGGGATGGGTGTGCAGGGTGGAACATTATTTTGCCATTGATGAGACTCATGACAGATTGAAAGTCAAGTATGCAGTTGTTCATTTGGAAGATGTTGCTCTTCTTTGGCATCAGTCATTCGTTAAATCCAGGAATGGGTCAATTGATGGAATGCCATGGAATGAATACAAAAATTTCATTTCAACAACATTTGCAGATGTGGTGGGGAGGTGTTGGTGGTGGTTTGTGGAGGTGAGGGGCGGAGAAGATGAAGTGGGTGGGCCCGGGTGAAGACCATGATTGGCCAATAGGTTAAGTGGGTTATCTTTCTACTTTATTAATTAATTGAATTTTTTTTATTAAAGTAAGGGTAGTTTAGTAATTTCACACCCACTTAACTGGATTATTTAACCTATGTCTACTCCAGAGACTATCCGAGTTAAGAAACACCAAAAGTTGAGGACTACAGATGTAATTTTCAAAAATTGGAGACTAAAGGTAAAATTTAAGCAAAACCACAGACCATTTGAGCAATTTTCTCATCTTTTATTGTATACATTTTAAAATCAAATTTTGGAATGTATGTAATTACATATGTGTGATGTATGTAATTACATATATTTAAGCAAATGAAAAAATATAGTCTAACGTGCCGCCGTAACGCACGGGTTAGCGTTTACTCGTTATCATAAACAAAACAAAGCAGGTCTTAAGTATAAATACATATGAATACAAGTCTTTGTGTATAATCTGTCACACACGTACTGTGAATTGAAATGTCCTACTTACGAAAGAGCGTACAGACCTTTGTTACTAAATCATTAAGGAAGTAATAGCATGTATACATACACTCCTCAATCAAGTTCAGCCACGTTCTACGCCAATAAGGATTGATGTAGAGAACTGCTAGAAATCCTAAGATGAACACAAACCATGTTGAACCAAAACATCCATAGAATGATGCCATATCAATGTCATACCATTCATCATCATTTCCTTGTTTATTTAATGGCCGAGTTCCATGTGTTTCCACCATGCATTTGTTCTCCAATGGTGGTCCACAAAGAAATGGATTCCCTTCATAACTGTCTTTTGAAAATGTACTAAATTGTGCAGTCATTTCTGGCAGTCTACCTGATAGATTGTTAAAAGAGACATCAAAAGCAGCTAAAGAGTTTAGCTTAACCAATTCTGATGGAACTTTGCCAGTTAAATTATTATAAGAAAGATCCAAACTCTCTATATTGGCAAGATTAGAGAATTTCGCCGGAATGGGTCCGGATAACATATTATGAGATAGGTTCAAAACGTGAATCTGGGTCAACAGCCCTAGTACTTCTGGAATATCACCCGACAATTTGTTACAAGATAGATCCAATCCTGACATGATATCAAGTACGTCACCCTTGTAGGTGAGAGAGAGAGTTTTTGTTGTGAACAAAACTTCATCTTGTATTTCAAACATGTGAAATTCGTCTTGCGTTGTAAACTGTCTATTTAGAATACTCTTATAATAAAATGAAGTACGACTGAACCACAACTGGCTAGTCCTCCTGAAAGCTTGGTAACTTGGTCCTGTAATATACTGCAGGCACTCAGGTATTGAATCAGAAAGGAAGTTACTTGACAAATCAATCAAACTCGCACCAGTTAATTGGCACAACTGCTTCGGAATAGAACCCCTAAATTTATTTTTATTCAAAAGTAGAATCCTTAAAGTGGATAGTTCACCAAGAAATTCCGGAATAATGCCTGACAAGTTGTTGTCGCCAATGTCCAAAGTTAAAACATTAATCAAACCACGGAAGGAATCGGGTATTGTTCCGGTAAATCTGTTGGAACTCAAATGAAGATGCTTTAAATCTTGCAAATATAAGCAGGATGGGATGGGTCCTGAAAGATAATTTTTTGAGATATCAAGAAATGAGAATGGAGTTGGTCCACAAGGAAATGGACCTCCAAACGTATTATTTCTTGCCACAAATTCGAACAATGTACTGTTGCTTATCCAATCAGGGATCAAACCAGTGAAGAAGTTGTTGCTAATATCCAAAAGGCGTAGGTTAGACAATGCACTCGTGTTGTTGGCCCTGTCCCCAATCTTCCCAGTAAAATTGTTGCTATCCAATTGAAGCCTTCTAATCTTTTCCATGTTTAACTCTCTGGAAAGTACCTCACCATGCAAACTGTTATTTGACAGTTTTAGAATAAACAACTTAGAAAGATTTGAGAAAATTCCAGGTGGTACTTCTCCAAAGAATTTGTTGTGAGATAAATCCAATATCTGTAGTTCACCCAAATCACTGATTGAAGATGGGATAGCACCATCTAAAAAATTCATGGATATATTCAAATGAGTTATATAAGGAAGGGACTTCATTATATTTGTGGGAATAGCACCTGTCATGTGATTTCGAGACAAATCCAACCACCATGTATTAGGATTCCTATTGAAGGGCATACAAAAGGTACCACCAAATGAGTTGTCCCTTAGAATAAGAACTTCCAGCATTGAGTTATTGTTTATCAACCAACTTGGGAAGTTTCCCTTCAATGAGTTGCGTGACATGTCTACTTTCCTTAACTTGTGCTGGTGGAGTAGAAAGCTGGGAACCATACTACCTTTTGGCTTGTTTATATTGCAATTTGACAACACGACAACTCCCAACTGGAACATAGGAGTCCAACCTATAGGTTCTTCCGTTTCAACCTCAAACTTGTTATTATCACTTACGAATGCGACAACCTCAAGCTTTGTATGATTCGAGAATGAGCTGAATGAGAATGAACCTTCAAATTGGTTATGACTAAAATCAATGTACTCGAGAGATGTGAGATTAGTAAGCCCATATGGCAGATTTCCCTTGAATTGATTTGAAGAAATATCGAATAACTTAAGAGATGATAGACTCATGAAACATTCAGGCAGGTTTCCATCAAACTGGTTATGACGAAGATCAAGCTCAAGGAGGCTTTTTAACTCGCACATGGCTGCCAAAATTAAGAGAAAACTGAGGTTCAGTCTTCCCATAAAGTAACAGCTAGCGAATTGAAATAATAATTTTATTTTAGACACCATGCATACCATCATCGGATAATCGGTTGAGATTATTGTAAGCAAATGAGATGGCCTTTATAGAGGATAATGAATTTATTGTTGATGGGATGCTTCCAGAAAAATTGTTTTTACTCAAATCTAACACCTCCAGATGATGGAAAGACGTCAAAGCTGTAAGAAAACATATATACTGGACCATATAAGATCGATAAAATTAAAGTACGTTGCTGTTTTTTTAATTTCTAGTTTTTTTATTGTGAACAAATTTGTGATAGTTTTCTCATCAAAAACAATCAAAAGAAATGGAAATTTAAGGGCTTTGAATTACGAAGGGTTATTTGCGGTTATAACTAACTATCTGAAATCGTAATTCATTTCCATAGGATTTGAATGTATATGCTATTACTGCTATACATCTATATTCTCTAATTATCAACTTATACTGTATTTATCTGTTATCAACTAATTAATACGTTTGTATTTATCTGTTTATTCTATTCGAAAAGCAAATGATTTTTGAACCACTTGTGCAATACGTAGTGTTGATGCACTTCTCAAGCAACCATAATAAATTCCCATTAATAAAAAACCGGAAAAAAATGGGGTAAATTATAATTTTTGTTCTTTATGTTATGGTTATTTGTCGATCATATCGTATCTTTTAACTTCAATAAGTATACTGGAGCTGGTCCTTCAAGTTCATACGCTTGTTCTTTTCACTCTCTAGCTAGTCGATCTTAACTTTTTATGCTAGCTTTTTAAAAATGAACACTACACCATTATTATTATTGAAAAATAAAAAAAATTACGTGTCACTGAAAATAAAGGAAACATATTACCTCATTAAAAGGACGGAAAACACGATAATTATATTATTGAATTTAAAGGACCCGATTTGCAAGTCATCCAATATGAATACCTAAAGGATAATCTGTAATTAAGCAAAAAGAATTGCTTACCTTCAATTGGTAATGCTCCGTTGAAATCATTATAGCTCAAGATGAGGACTTCCAAGAAAGGAAAATTTGGGAAATCTGCAGAAAAGACACATAAAGGCAATTCAATAAAGATAATTAGAATAAGAATGCGTAATTCGTTAGCAACATGAACATATATACCATTAGCAAAAAGTGTTCTTCCCTTGATGAAAGAACCATCCAAAGAAAGAAATCTCAAGGATGGAAAAGCAGCCATGGACCTCATGATGTCATCATCATTGAAGTAGTTCATATCAAGATTCAAGTGCAACAAGTTTCTCATGCTACCTGAATTGTTGATTTCACAATATATCGTTAATATATATATTTTTTTCTTGTCAATACATTAACACGTGAAGTAAATACACTAAGACCACCCAGAGAGAGAGTGTGTGTGTGTGTGGTGGGTGGGTGGAGGGGGGGGGGGGGGGGGGAACCTATAGGGCGTGGAAGAAGGGCGGGAAGGGTGGGGCGGGGAGAACTCCACTGGTGTGGGGGAGGAGGAAGGCCACGTATGGGCCCGTGACCTAAAAGTGGGACCTAAAAGTGCCACATGGCGTTTCATCCCCCTAAAAGTGGGACCTAAAAGTGCCACATCGCATAATGTCTTGTAACATTAACACAATATAATATTACACTCTTCACCCCCCCCCCCCCCTAAAGAGAAAAAATGTAGATACCACCAAGTACTGCGAATACCATGAGGATTATGGCCATGTAACAGACAACTGTTACAGCTTAAAGATGGAGATCGAGAATGTCATAAAGTCCGGATAGTTAACAAACTTAGTGAAAAATGTTCGAAAAGGTCCGCGAGAGGACACAGATGTAGGGGAAAAACTCCCGTAAGCGTATCCGTAACCTCAACACGCATCATGTCCATCACACCTCGCGCCTCCATTGCCACATGGTCAATCACGGTTCTAGGAATAAGAGAACTTTCACAATAGCAAACGATGATGCATGGAAAGAGGCAGATGTCATCATGCGTAAGGTGCAAGGCAGAGCTTCATTAATAGCTCCATTAATAATCACAGGTGTCACTGGTCATTACCGTACTCCCTACATGTTCTTGGATAATGGCAGCAGTACGGATATCAATCAATTGGATAAAGAAGACAAGGCGCGGATAGCGCCAGTCTCAGAGCCTATTTCTGGTTTCATACATGAGATGATTATTCCACTGGGAATGTTGACGTTCCCCATCACACTCTCGGACGGAAAGCATTCGAGCACAGAAACTTGCGACTTCATGGTTCTGCCAGTCACCTCGTCGCATGACGTGCTCCTCGGACGAGAGGGATTGGCTAAGTTTATTTGCAACGCGACAACGCCACACCAAATGGTAGGTTTCGCCACTCGCACTGGCGTAGCGTTCATACGCGGAAACAAAGACTGCTACGCAACTGACCAGCATAAGCCCCTCAAGATGCAAAAGCCAACTGTCCACACCGAACCAGAAAAATCGGTTCTCAACCCTAAATATCCAGAGCAGACAATTATTGTTGGCCCTGTAATCTCCGACACCATACACACTCACTTGAAGGAGCTTTTGATAAAAAACAAGGACGTGTTTGCTTTTCAGCCAGCAGACATGGTTGGTGTACCCCGTCATATAGCAGAACACAAGCTCAATGTGTATAAATCCGTCGAGCCCATTGTCCAGAAAAAGCGCAGCATGGGCCGGAGAAAACAAAGGCCATGAACGAGCAAGTGACAGAGCTACTGAACGCAGGCATTCTGCGCAAGATCCGATACTAAACATGGGTTACTAACCCGGTCATGGTAGGAAAGTCCAACAGCAGTTGGCACATATCCGTCGACTATAAGGATTTAAACAAGGCGTGACCCAAATATTGCCATCCTTAACCAAAGATTGACTTAAAGGTCGACTCCTTGGCACCTTAAAGGTTTAAAAGTTTCCTCGATGACTACAAGCGGTACCATCAGATCCACATGGCCAAAGAGGATGAAGATAAGACAGCGTTTCGCACCGATATGGGAATGTTATGTTACACAAAGATGCCTTTTGGGCTTAAAAATGCGGGGGCTACTTATCAGCGCCTCATGGATACGTCTTTCGTCAATCAAATATGTGTTAACTTGGAGGTTTATTTGGATGATCTAGTCATCAAAATCAAAAAGGAAAACCAAATGCTGTTTAACATGCAGAAGACCTTCGATCAACTTCGAAGTGTCAGAATGATGTTAAATCTGAGCAAATGCTCATTTGGAATGGAAGAGGGAAAGTTCCTAAGGGTGATCCTCACAAAGGATGGGTTCCGAGCTAACCCTGAGAAAATACAATCTATTGAGCGGATGCCATCACCATCATCGGTAAAGGAGGTGGAGCCACATTCACGAGGACCGCATGAATGGTCGCCAATGCCTCTGTGGAGGTAGACTCAGGTATACCCTAAGGAATTTGCATCTGAGTCCTGGCCAAGTCATCCAGAGGTTGTTGGAACAGATCATCAGGCACATCCTCCGTAGTGGGCCCGGAAGTCTGCCACCTTGATCGTTTGACTTGGGGCTCTTCCTCAGACTCAGTAGCTTCCTCATCTCGCGGGACAACAGAGGATGAGGGAGCATTCTTCGACCCCTTGGTCCACTTCTTCGACTGCTGCTTCGGACCATGACCTGCGCACAAATGTATTCGTCAACATATCATCAACTGCACAACATCAAGACGCAAACTGAAAAACACAGTTACCATTACTAGATTCCTGTGGGGCTCAATACCCGCACCTACCAAGATGGGTGCGGCGAGTTAGTACACCAACGCACCGACGATTGAGCACCCTTCGAACGTGGCAGGTGTTAACTAAATAAAAAATATGTAACGTGGAGTGAAAACTAAATTGACCTGTCCGCGAATAATGTGGAGGTGGATTCACAAACTCGGGCGTTAAGAAATTTGCCAAAGTCCTCGCCAGCAGAGGGCTGGGCACACGCAGGGGTGGGCTAAAACACCACGTTCACAACCCCTCTCTACGCAAACAGTTAAAACTTTGTAACAACTGTTTCACAAGAAGAATATTCAGATACAACAATAAACAACAATGCACCATACCCGCACATGGATCATACCCAACAGGGACACCCAATCGTATCAATCCAAGCATTACAAGGACATCCTCCGGGCATCCATGCATCACCAATGGGGTGGGATGATCGCATAATGTCTTGTACCACGGTTGTTGCTTGTAATTGGCCAGCGGCGGGAACTCCTTAATCTTCTCCTTCACAATGAGGGCCATCCACTGCAGCGGCGCAGGGATCACACCTCTCTTCACGTAGAAAAATTTATCCTTCCAAACATACATTGACTTGGGATTCTCGGTGGGCAGCTGCGCGACCTTACACCTGGTGTCCAGACAATACCACCCACCACCACGGACTTCTTCTAGCATATAGAACACGTTCCGCTTTTCGAAAGTGGGCTCCATATCCAAGGCACGACAAGTTGCCTCAAAATGGATTATACGCAGGAGTCCGAATGGGCTCATCTGGGTAGGATGCACACCGTATGTAAGTAGTGTATTCACCACGAATTGCGTAATGGGCAACTTGAAGCAATATTTAGTGAAGAAGATCTCATATAGAGCAATCTTCCCCTCGGTGGACTGCAAAACCGTCTTTCCCTTGGCTTGCAATTCTGGCTCCCAAGACTCGTTGATTCCATACTGATCGACGAACTGAGAAAATGCCCGGAGTTCAATTAATGGTAGTAGTGTCGATACCTTTAGAAGAAGAATCATCCTTCTGCTGCTCGGTTTCAACATGATGATCTTTAGCCATGGTAATGAGATTAGGAGAGAGAAAAAGAACAAGAGCAAGATGGAGAGAATTTGGTATTTTTTGAATGACTTTAGAGATACTGATGTAGAGGAGGGAAGAAATTTTAAAATATTTATATAGGGTGTGAAAATAATGTGGATGATGTATGCATACGGCTGGTGGGCGACTTTTCAGGAGCTCAGCTACTTAGGAAACGCCACTTGCCCACGATAGTCGAGGAGACAGCACACGCGCGCGTAGCCTCCCACGTGTCTGACACGATTCAGAGAAAGTGTCCGATGGACGTCAACCGTCACTGTGCGATGTCCCATCCGCACCTGACAGCATGTCTCCACCTTTTAAACTTCGCTTAGTGGCAGACAGCTGGCATTGCTCACCCATGACGTGTCATATGCACTGCGGAGACCTGACGTAAAAATAAATTATGTTCTCTACGTTCCGCAACATATTTTCCTCATATGCTATGCCCTCCACTTCTAGGTTCTCCGCACATTAATCCTTCCACAACAATGCTTCTCTGGTACCACGTATGGGATTAGCTAAAGAATTCCCTGTACTCATGGTTACAAGCACATAAATTTTATTCTGCAACACACAGGCGGGCTGAAAAGACATCAAGACACCAGGATGAGCTATCATCCAATGACACTATATTTGAGTCCAGCATCCCTCCCATGCCATTACAAGTTCATGCATAGAAGACACGCCAGACTGGGGGACTTGATGGGATTGCGTACTGAACCATGATATGGATCACCCAACCCAGATCCAGAATTGCGCATGCTAGGATGCTGCGCAATGTAGACAACGGGCGCGCACACATCGGAAGGTATATGATACATGCAACATGACGTCACCCACAGTCTTCACTCGCCTATAATCAAGGAGGGACGCACGCGGATAACGGTAAAAGTGGCATCTGTTCCATGTTTCCTTATTTGCATGATTATAATTGATTACTTTACTAATATAGCCTAGGGTAGTGGAACAACTCTAATCGGGCCTTGGACCATAAAGAAAAGGGTTTTGGGTGATGATAGCATATGTCTAACTCTATATAAGGGAGGATCTCCCTAATGGAGAGGACACTTTTTGCTAACCCTAAAAGCTATCACGAATAGTATCCTCATCACCAAGTTTTTGTTATAAACAACTACAACTATAGTCGTCTCCCAACCCACAAACCTTTTTACTTAATAGGATTCTTGGTGCCATAGGGTTATCAGTGAAGGATCGTACTTGTGGATCAATACTTATATCATCCGTACAAGGAGGTTAGACTATTTGTTTCTTCAGTTTTTTTAAATACATGCACATGTTTTATGTATGTATATTACCTATATACAGAACTTACTTGTACCTGCCCCCACCCTTGTGGTAGAGTGGCATGGGAAATGATTGGTAGAGCCTAGCCTCCTTGAGGTGTCAGGTTCAATCCTTGATCTCACTGGGTTTTACTGATTTTCCACTGTCGTGCCTTCGGGCGGGTGGGGGGGTCAGGTTTTTCTCGGAACTTGTGGCTTGGTGGGTTCTGGCTACCCAGCGCTACCTGCGGGCGGACACCTAAGATGTGTCTTCACCCAAGGTCATATGAGGTGCTTTTGTAACCAATTGGTGGGTACCCCAAATAGTCAGGACATCGTTTGTTGACCGTTAAAAAAACTTACTTATACATCCTACACATGACTCTTGTATAAATAAATGAAATTTGTTCATAGTATTTCTATTTTTATTTTAACTAGCAAAGTTCTCGCGCGCGTTGTTGTGCGTTCACTGTTATATTATTATGGTACCAATGCGACAATGCTAGCCTAAGCGACCACAAAAAATTCTGAAGAAAATAGTTGCCTCAAACCAAGTCTCGAACCTATGACTTCTCTTTATGAAAATGCACCTCGAACAACTATTAAACCAACCCAATTTGTGTTTTATTCCCAACCCAATTATTATGATTTAACCTATGACCTCTCATTAAGTAAGTGCAATCTAAACCACTACACCACCAACCCAATTTGTGATTTCATATGAAAGTTTGAAACCAATCACACTTAACATTAAATAATGTTGTGGAAATGAAAAAAAAAAAATTTATTGCCACTACCTAGTCTAGTACCTCTCACCTATTGTTAATGAAATACACATCAAACCACCACACCATGAAGCCATTTTGTGATTTCATATGAAATCAATTCAATTTAACATTTAATAGTGCTGTGGAAATGAAAAAAAAAAATAATAAAATGACCCAGATAGACCCGAACCTATGACATGAAGTTAGAGAAATGCAAATGAAACCACTAAACCACCTACCATGTTTGTGTTTTAATATGAAATCAATTATATTTATGATGAAATACTGCTACGAAAATTACTATTCACCTCATTCCAAATTAATATATAGTATAATATCAAACGAGATGAATAACATTGAATTTTAATAATATACATTAAATTAAAAAGTATTGAGCTTGAAAAACGAATTAATTATTTTTACATTGCTGATACTTTACTTAACTCAAGGTAGATGGGTAACCCTAACAGACGGAATACAGGCGATCGACGGCAAACTTCAACCGGGTTTCAAGATTCAGATGACCCAGCCACGAGGACGACATTCTACGTTACAAACTTTTCAGATCGAATCACGGGATTTAGGCTTAAGGAGGCGTTTAAGGGGCTCGTCACTGTTACTGATGCATGGGTTCCAAGACAGAGAACAATCAAGGGTAGGGTATTTGGGTTTGTCCGTTGTGTTAAGCTCAAAGATCCTTACTCGATTCTTCCGGCTCTTAATGAGATTGTTTTTGATGATTCTCGTATCTCGGTTTCTTTGGCTATGTTTGATCGGTCTCATCGAAGAATATCCTATGATCTTGGGGTGTCTCAACACAAGGCCTGGATTCCAAAAGAAAAGAATATTGCTGCGGATGAATTCCCGGATGTGGCGGCTGTCTATGGTGGTTCATCCGGGGCAAAGAAGATTGTGCATGTGGGTGGGAATGGTGCTCTTTATCCCCTTCATTGTATGGGGAGGGCAGTACTAGGAGTTGCTGATTCTATTGCTAAATTGCATTCGATTAAGAAGATGCTTGCAAAGGCAGGGTTCTATGAAGCGGCTGTTTCATATCTTGGCGGTTTGTCCATACTAATCTCCTTTAGAGATAGAGTGGAAATGAACCGGTTTATATTGGAGAAAGAGGAGGTTTGGAAGGAGGCGTTAGTGGAAGTGCAGCCATGGACGGGTCAAGAGTTACCGTTCGAAAGGATTGCGGTTCTAAAAATTGTGGGGGTTCCGGTTATGGCTCGTGAGAGCTCAATGTTCGATGATATTGGACGTTTGTTTGGGAAAGTAGTCTGGCCGTCTGAATTCTCGTGGACGGATGTTGATAATGCTTGTGGGTATTCGCATGTTCTAACGAATTATGTATCCAAGATTGATGAGGAGGTGACGGTTTACTGGCGCAAGAAAGGTTTCCGTGTTTGGGTCACTGAGGAGAATTCCTCGTGGGTACCGGAGTTCGAATCGGCTGACACTGATGTTGATCTGGTTGACGAAATGGAGGAGGGTGAAATCCGGGAACCATCTCCGGCGATAGCGTCTCCGGTCATGGTAACGGCGGATAGTAACGAGCATTCAATTCCAGCGGATAATCAGGGAGTGGATTATGGTAACGTGCATGGGGATGGGTCAATTCCAAAAATACATGAAGCTGACCAATCGGTTCAAATTTCAAATACTGTGGGCCATGAAGATGATTTAATTAGTGTGGGCCATGTGGACGTTTCCCATGTTGGGCCTATTTCTTTGGACAAGTCTAATTTTCAAACTCCAATTAAGAATGGGCCTGATGTCTTAGGTGATAAGGAGCCCACCATTGAGAATCCATCTAAATTCACAAGTCGGAAGAGGTCACGTATGGAGTTTCACAACTCTCCTGGGGATGGGTCTTTCTCAGCGACGGTTGCTAGACAGCTAAGTTTTGATCTTAATACTAGAGTCGAGGATGTGAACTTGGGAGGGGGAGCGGATCCGCTGGAAAGGTCAGTCGTAAATGAAGCTCAGCAACCGGTGCCGGCTACAGGTGGGTTACTGGGGGAAATTCCTCCGGATGCAATCGATGAGGCTGTGAAAATTAATTCGGAAATTAGAGATACGGTACAGGTATGTTCCCTTGTTGGCGTCAATTTGGCTAATTTTTGTGGTAGAGTGGCAGATGAGGTTATAGCGGATAATGATTCGTTGGGTGCCCAATGAACTTTATGTCGTTGAATATTCGTGGGATTAGGAAACAGGGCAAGGCGGCTTGGGTGAAAAACCTCAAATCGTCTTGTGGCCTTGATTTTGTGGCTGTGCAAGAATCTAAAATTACGGGCCCTAGTGTACGGATGTTGTCTGCTTTTTGGGGTAGCTCGGCCTTTGAATTTGATTGTGTAGATTCGGAGGGGGCTGCGGGTGGCTTAATATGTTGGTGGGATCCTTCAGTGTTTCGGCAGACAGGTACATGGAGATCACATCATGTACTTATTGTGTCTGGCTATTTAGTTCACTTGGGTATTTTTGTTAATATTGCAAACGTCCATGCGCCTAATGACCCAGCACGTAGGAGGGAATTCTGGGCTGAGTTGTTGTTTTATAGAAGATCGTTAATGGGTCTATGGGTTTTCTTGGGAGATTTTAATGAGGTTAGAAGCCCGGATGAACGAGTAAATTCAGAATTCTCTACTCAAAAAGCTGTGGTGTTCAATTCTTTTATACAGGAAGCGGATTTGTTTGAATATAACATGGGCGGTCTCAAATTCACTTATATGTCCGGCTCTGGCGAGAAGTTGAGCAAGCTGGATCGGTTTTTTGTTTGCAGGGATTTCATGGATACTTGGCCGGGCGCAAGCCTCACGGCTTTGTCCCGGTTTCTTTCGGATCATTCCCCTCTGGTTCTTTCGGTTAAGAACTCGGATTTTGGACACGTTCCATTCCGGTTCTATAACTCTTGGCTAGAGTGGCCGGTTTTGTTGATTATGTTAATTCTATTGCAGGTAATTTTCAGTTTTCTGGGCCACCAGATTTGGCCTTAGCTGCAAAATTAAAATGGTTAAAGGGGCGTGTTCGGTTATGGATTAATGCTGAAAAGAAGCGTAGAGAGGAAAAGAGTTTGGAGTATAAAAATGTTCTTGCTGGTATCGAATCAAAAGCGGAGATCGGGCCTCTTTCTTCTGCGGATTTAGAGTTGAGAAGCAATACGCGGAAGTTACTTTTTGAAGAAGATAGATTAAAAGTTCAAGATGCGCACCAAAAATCAAGAGTTAAATGGGCCCTGGAAGGTGACGAGAATTCACGGTATTTTCACAGTATTATTAAAATGAACTTGGCTTCTAATCGTATCCATGGGGTGAGAAATGGCGACACGTGGGTAACAGATCCGATTCAAGTCAAGGAAAGTGTGGCTGAGTTTTTTAAAAAGAAATTTAGTCATAGCGTTAGTGCCATGCCAGAATTTGTGGTGCCTGATTTGCCTACCTTATTACCGGAAGAGGTGGACGTTTTGGAAGCCTCTTTCTCGTTGGAAGAAATAGAGTATGCGGTGTGGGATTGTGATGGTGGGAAGGCGCCCGGGCCGGACGGTTTTAATTTTATGTTTATTCGGAAATTCTGGTCGTTTTTAAAGCATGATTTTTTGAAGTTATTTGAGGAGTTCCATACGAATGGTTTTATTAGAGCGGGTTGCTTTTCGGCTTTTATTGCGCTAATTCCAAAAGGCCGAACCCAGGCGTCTTTATCTGACTACCGGCCAATTAGCCTCGTGGGTATTTTAAATAAGGTATTATCTAAAGTTTTAGTCATTCGATTAAAACCGTTTATCTCTCATCTTATTTCTGAGGAACAGACGGCTTTTCTTACGGATCGGAATATTCTTGATGGCCCGTTAATCCTTAATGAGACAGTGTCTTGGTTAAAGAAGTTGCGAATAAGTGGTATGTTTCTCAAAGTGGATATCGAAAAGGCTTACGACTCCTTACGGTGGGACTATTTGGAGGAAATATTGACGCAAATGAATTTTTCGCCAAAGTGGCGTGGCTGGATTATGTCAATAGTTCATCATTCTCGGGCTTCAGTCTTAGTTAACGGGTCACCTACTTGGGAGTTTTCTTGTTCACGTGGTCTCCGACAAGGTGACCCACTTTCTCCGTATTTATTTATTTTAGCTATGGAAGGCCTCTCTCGGATCATAAGGCGGGCTACTTTCTTGGGAGTGTTTCGTGGTATTAGAGTTGGGGGATCTGGGCCACTCATATCCCACTTTATGTATGCTGATGACGTCGTATTTTGTGGGGAATGGTCTATGGTGAATGCTCTCAATTTAAGAAGGTTATTACGGGGTTTCTTTTTGATATCAGGGCTGAAAATTAGTCCCAAGAAGAGCAGCGTTTTTGGGGTTGGGGTTCCAGATGCCGATGTGGAGGATATGGCCCGAACATTAAGGTGTGCAAGGGGATGTTTTCCTTTCTCACATTTAGGTGTTCCAGTTGGCTCGAATTTGAATCTAGTTCGAAGTTGGGATCCCATTATTGAGAAATTTAAAAAGCGTTTGTCGTCTTGGAAGGCTAAGACTCTTTCATATGGTGCCCGGATTACTCTACTCAAGTCGGTTTTGAGCTCCCTCCCTTTATATTTCTTTTCATTATTTCGCGCTCCCATTCAAGTAATTAATTCGCTTGAAACGATTCGGAGGCGTTTCTTTTGGGGGGGGATTGATACGGATGATAAAATGAGTTGGATAGCGTGGGATAAAGTTATAGCGCCTGTCAAATATGGTGGGGTGGGTTTGGGCTCGCTAAGAGACGCGAATGTGAGCTTATTGTCTAAATGGTGGTACCGGTTTAAAATGGACCAATTGCCTCTTTGGCGAAAGGTAGTGTGGTCGATACATGGCAATGCTAGAGATTGGAACTATATTCCAGTGAAGCTTACGTTTGGAGGAACATGGAAGCAAATCGCGTCTATTCCGGATTTTCTTGCAACACATAATAATGGATCGTTAAATTTCGTTAAAGGGAAGGTTGGTACTGGAAACCGGATTCTGTTTTGGTTTGATGTATGGTTAGTGGACGAACCCCTCAAGGTGCGCTTCCCGCTTTTATTTGGCCTTGAGAAAAAGAAGACCTGTCTTGTGTCCGATCGCGTTAATGCTTCTGATCAGATTGGGAATGACTTTACTTGGGACTGGAAACGTCCCTTCGCTGCAGTGGAGGAGACCCAACAGTTTGCGGATTTAAGTGCGCTGCTGAATGGCTTAGTTTTGTCGTCAGAGCCGGATTCGTGGGACTGGTCGATAGGAGGGGAATCTGAATTCTCAGTCAAAGCAGTGAAGAAATGGTTGTTTACGGCAGTTAATACTTCCCCTGCTACTTCTTTTCAGTGGTGTAGTTGGGTCCCGAAGAAGGTGGCGATTGTTGCATGGCGAGTGTACCTGGATCGCCTTCCTACTTTGGCGGCTTTAATTCGCAGAAATGTGCAGGTGGAGTCTCCATTGTGTAAGGCTTGTCAACTCACTACTGAAACGGCTGAACATCTTTTTACGGGCTGCCCGGTTTTTACCGCTGTCTGGCAGTTGGTTTTCGACTGGTGTAATGTTCCCGGTTTTTTCGCTTTTCATGTTCGAGATATTTTGTCATACCACTTGACCGCAAAGCAGGGTGTTCGTCTTCGGAAGGCTTTTTACGCGGTTATTTTGACGTCTTTTTGGAGTATTTGGCGGGCACGAAATGACTTAATGTTTAATGAAAAGCAGGTGTCGATTCAAAAGATAATGGAGGAAATAAAGGGTATGAGCTTCTTATGGGTGACAAATCGGGGAAAAATGGCGAATATGACGTGGGATGCGTGGTGTCGATTTGAAGCACACAAAATGGGATAACTCTTTCTTTTTTTGTTTCGGCTAAAATAGTTTCGGATTTTGTCTATGTTGTTTTTTTCCGGATTGTTGTTTGCTAGTTTCTTGCTAGCCGTTATATGAATAAAGAGTTGTTTGGCCGTTCAAAAAAAAAAAATATTTTTACTCGCATTAATTGGTCTTTTGAATTGAACTATCCCATTACATTAAAAAAGAGATTGTAACAACTAACCATTTAACTTGAAAAGAGATTGTAACAACTAACCATTTAACTTGAGGGAGTCAAGGCTACAATAGCTCATGTCAAGTGTCTGTAATACTCTCATGGAAGATAATTCTGCACAAAAGACATCAAATATAGGTTATAAATAAAAATTAAGATAAGATTTATACGTAGGTGCTTTCTATTTGGAAAAAATCAAAATAAATTTACATGCCTTGAAGTGGAAAGGAATTTCGCAATTCGACAGATCGACTAAGATCAAGAGTCTTGAGGGATGGGAGGAAACTTAGGCATGATATGATGCTCTTGTTGAAATAGTTAGTACCAAGAGATATACTCTCCAGCCTTTCTAATCTAATTAAGCTCTTAGAGCATTCACAGTAGAGCCTCTATATTTGTGTGAGGGGGGCCTCTATATTATATAGAGTGTGTATAAGTGGTTGTGAGTAGAGGAGAGAGAAAATATATAGATGAGACACTGTTCATCAGTAAATTTGGAGGGGACACTGTTCACCCTCCATAATTTTTTAATATTTTTAGAAGTGGTTGTGAGTAGAGGAGAGAGAAAATGTAATGATAAAAGTATAGAATAAGTATTATTAAATAGAAAAGGAGAGAGAATGGTAGTGATTTTTAGTGTAATTATAGAGATGGAGAAGGAGGATCTAGTGTGAATGCTCTTACATGCTATAAAAAGAAAAATAATAAAAAAATAAAAAGTAAAAAATCAGAGAAATCGAGATCTTATATGTTTGTAATAATGGATGAATAATTGTATAAAGTGTTGATTAAAAGTAGCATGTTGATTCTCCTTTTACCTTGGATACTGGATGTGACACTGAGATTGTTAAGACTTAAATCCAAGTTTTCCAGGTTAGTGAAATGACTTAATTCTGTTGAACAAAATTAAAACAAATAATTTCTTCAGATACTAATACAATAAAAAATAAGACCATCGAAGTTTAAAATGTTAACTAAAATATATTATCTGCCAAAACAAGCGTATACATGTGTATCTTTGTGTTCTTTTTACTCTTTTTACTTATCTATCTAATATATCTATTGAAACCAAAGTTGGGACACATGTCATCATATAGAAGTATAGTTTTTGTTTTTCCCTTCACTTGTCAATTTCTTATCCCAAGTTTAATTTTATTCACCCTCTCATTAAGCCAAATATCATAGATAGGTCATGGATACTACATTTACTATCAAATTATTATTCATTCTCTCTCATGTGCATGGCACATGCACTTTCCCCATGATTTTTAAACGTTGATAACTTTTTTAAACGACATTTTTTTTTGATAAAACAATTACACCAAATTAACGAGCGTTGTATTATCTTTCCAACGGGTACTATAGTGCTATACAAAAAAAAAAACAAACGTTTTATTATCATTCCTAATCAAGAAGTAAACCATCTGTTGCAAGCAAAGTCTGTTTACTAAGGTCTGTTCCAGAGCAGTGGGTCTGTTAAGGAGATCTGTCAGAAACAGCTGCTGCTTTAAACAGATGATGCTTCAACAGTTTGCTTGCAACAGATGTTTGAAGCAAACTGTTGAAGCATCATCTGTTTGAAGTAACAGCTGTTTCAGACAGATCTCCTTAACAGACCCACTGCTCTAGAACATACCTTAGTAAATAGACTTTGCTTGCAACAGATGCTTGAATTCTTGATTTGGTATTTAGTAACAGACCTTCAAAAATGATATAGTATTCCCGTGCATCGCACGAGATTTCACCTAGTATATACTATATATAAAAGAATTGAAGTTAGATGATGTGTCATTCAATGGTGGCCTCAACCCCTCTTGAATGTGGCACGTCACGTGCCGCACGTGGCATAATGAGGTGAAAGTGTTTAATTTTAGTTTAATTCGTTTTTATTATTAAAATCTAATAATAAAATTAATTAAAACCCTATAAAAGATATACATATCTTAGAATTTAAAATAAAAGATTACTTTATCAGTTAAAAACAAAATTGGATTTTTCTCTCTCATGTTTAATCCCATAATTTTTAAAAGTTAATATCTTTTATATACGAGATTTTTTAAAGAAAAAAATTACACCAAATTAACGAGCGTTTTATTATCTTTCAAACGAGTACCATAGTGCTATATAAAAAACGGAGAAAAAAACGACTATTTTTTGTGGGTTTGTTCATACAGGAAAAAAAACACAAAGTGTTCAGGTTATTGATTAATTTGTATAGGCAAGTCATTAATTATGTTCAAACCAGTAAATATGAATTCTATAATATTAGAGTTATAGATTGTTTAAGTTTAGGCGTTAACATTGGAGATACATTATTAATTGTTTTAGGTTATGTGCTACCCGAAACTTTTCTGCATGTAACTGTAAAGCGCATCAATCTATTTCGTACGTAAAATTGATGTCATATTTGATTTTTCAACCCTGGAACGCTCTCGGGATATAAATCTAGTTTTTTATATTTGTTTTTAAATTAATCCTTTAAAATATCTAGTAAATTAGAAGGTTGAGAGTTTGACACTTCTCTGTCTTCAAGTACATTTAGTATTGAGTTAAATGCCAAATTTGTCTCTGGGGTTTGGTCTACTTTGCTGCTTTAACTCAAAATAATTTTTTTAGAAATTGAACACCTGACGTTTAGATTTTGGTGCTATTTCTGTCTATTTTTCACTAACTGGGTTAGAAACTAACGTTAAGTGAAAGACATTTTTGTCATTTTGCATAGTTAAATGATGGGGAATTTAGACTTTTCACATATGTTTATTTTAATCAATAACAACTCATCCTCCTCATTTTCCCTTTTTTGTTGTAAACCCTAAAAACCCAACTTTCATCTCATACTTGCCATCACCTTCAACTCATCATCTAAACCCCAAACTCTGCAACCACCTTCCTCAATGATTCAAACAAACACGACAAAAATACCCCTACTTTGGAAGTGTAGTTTGTGTATCGGTATCCAAGTTAGATTTCAGTTTTATAGTTACATTTATATACAATAATTTTAAACATATAAATCTCAAATTGGCTGAACCCACACTGTTGTTGATTGCAAATCTTCAACTGCAAATGTCATTTATAAAAACAAAAATGTTTTTCTTTTACAGATTAGAGTTCACTATCTTCTTTAACTTTACTGCAAATGTCATTTACAAAAATACCCCTACAAAAATGTTTTTCTTTTTACAGATTAGAGTTTACTTCATAAATTAATTATAAGATAACATTTTGCAACAAATCGTTAAACGGAGGGAATTGATTACAATGAAGTCTATGCACTAGTCACACGTATAGAAGCCATTCCGATGTTTCTAGCGTACGCATCTTACATGAAATTCAAGGTGTATCAGATGGATGTAAAAAGTGCTTTTCTCTATGGTGTAGTTAAGGAAGAAGTATATGTTGGACAACCACCGAGTTTTGAGGATCCTATCCTCTAGGATAAGGTGTATCAACTGAACAAAGCATTGTACGGTTTACACCAAGACCCTCGTCAGTGATACGAAGAGCTCAGCACATACTTGCTTTCTCGGGGTTTCAAACGAAGACAACTTGCCTGTACCCTGTTTACGAAACGAACAAAGGGTGATTTGCTCCTGGTACAGATTTACGTAGACGATATTATATTTGGTTCGACTAACAAAAGTCTTTGTAGGGAATTCAAAAAGGTCATGCAGGAAAAGTTTGAGATGAGCTCAATGGGAGAAATGCAATTCTTTCTTGGATTGCAAGTGGACCAGATGCCGCCGGGGATCTTTATCCACCAGACGAATCATGTTTTCGAAGTCTTGAGCCGATTCCAGATGGAGGATTCAACACAGATTGCCACTCCCATTCAACCTAATCACGGGATTGGAGTTGTTGCTAAGGGCAATCTCATTGACCCTTACTTTTACAGAGCTATCGTTGGATCATTGATGTATTTGACCGCTTCCCGACCAGATATAATATTTGCTAAATGCCTTTGCGCACGTTACCAGTCGAAGCTGAAACAATCTCACCTCATAACAGTCAAACTAATCCTATGTTATTTAAAGGGTTGTCTATCACGCGGGTTATGGTATCCTAATGATGATAAATTTGACCTCATTGCATTTAGTGATGCAGATTTTGGTGGTTATGATATTGACGCAAAATCCACAATGGCTGGATGTCAATTTCTGGGGAGTAGACTAATCACCTGGCAATGCAAGAAGCAGACGTTAGTTGCACTATCAACGTGTGAATCTGAATATGTGGTGGCCTCGAGTTGTTGTTCACAAGTTCTTAGGATTCAACAACAAATGCGTGACTACGGTTTGTAATTTCTTAAAACCCTCATTAATTGTGATAATGATGCAGCCATTGCATTAACTAAAGATACCGTTCATCATTCTAAGGCTAAGCATATTCGCATTCGTTACCACTTTATACGGGAATGCTATGCCAAAGAATTGATCGATATGGTAAAGATCCACACTAATTACCAAAGGAGCTGATTTGTTCACAAAAGCTTTTGACAAATCACAGTTTGAATTTTTACTAAAAGCTAATGGTATCAAAGAAAAGCATGATTAGAATCCTCTTCGGTTTATCAAAAAAAAATTTCTTTAGTTTTCTCTTTTCAAAAATTAAAAAAAATCCAAAATATGTTTTTTATTTTGGGGGAGTTTCTTTTAGAATAACCAAAAACATCGAAAAATTTGAAAAGTCATAAAAATCAGAAAAACCCAAAATGATTTTTCCTGGAGAAAAAGAGGAAATGATAGTACATCAGTGAGAATCTATCACATGCTAAAGAATTGAAATGTCTAAATTGACATGTGATGACTTTGAGTGATATGTTGGTAGTCTACGCTTCGTAGACCTATTAATGCGTGCCTTAGTGATACAAACATAACGAACTGCTTGCTATGTGGCTAAACACCTCATGGGCATTTGGTCTTGGTACCATAATTTCGTTTGATAAGGTTGCCAAAATTGGAGGTTTTGGGTTGTTATGTTGACTGTTATCTAGGGTAGCCTGACTAATCTTCTATCGTATTGATTTACATACCTAGATTTAGTAAGGGTATCTTAAAAGAGCTCAAAAGCCAAATCCCAAGTTACCGAATGAGGAACTTAAAATGTATGACGATGATCAAAGATTATCTAATGCATCGTATCATATCTATGATGAAAATCATGATTGATATAAGCCTCACCTAGGTAGAGTGCACATGTTACTCTGTAGCATTGATTTGCTGACCTGTATAACTATGTGCCTCATACCTTGTAATATACGAATAACAATGGCAAAATCACGCGTTACATTGAATCTTTGTGCAAATTCCTTGATACGGGAGTATGTCATGTGTGTGGGAACCACATATGGGTTAGTTATTAATACACCTTAAGCGTATCATTTTAAAGCACTGCATAACGGTTTGCATGTGAGCTTATGTGAACAACAATATCAGCAATTGCCAAGTCTCACAGTCTATATAAAGTTAAATCAAGAAAAACAACAGTGTGATTTGATTTCTGCTCGACTGATATGATCCTCTTACCAGAAAATCAAAAAAAAGTTTGTTTGTACATATTTACTTACTACTTTCAGTTCATATTCTTCATTTTATGCAAAACTCAAAAAGATTTTTGGTGTGTTTTAGCATAGACTTCAGAAAATCCAAAAGATTTTACATTTCTATCTTATTTTCGATAACCAGTGTTGGAGGACAATCATTTTCTAAAGTTTGACTTACCAATCTGAGTTTTGTATTTAGAATCAACAAGTTTTGAATGTTCGAAGGTGGAATGATTGAAATATGACAAAAGATCAAATCAGGCAATTTGGTAAACATCAGTACATCACAAAAACCCATTCGACCTCTCGTAGGGTCGAATGTGAATTTGTGCAATTGATTCGTGCCACCTGTTAAGTCGAATGAAAATTATTACACAAACATTTGTCATTTGTACCTTAATTGGTCCGAATGAGAATTTTTAAAGTTCATTCATGCTTCAACAGGCACGAGCCAAAAATATTATATATACCATATCAGCTCATTCGAACCCCACATTTTCATTCTACGTTACTATTCTAAAATTCAAAACCTAAAGGGGAGATTTTAACTTGTGATTCAGACTTAACAATATTGTTTCCACCAATTTTAGGTATCCTATGGTGCAATTTCAAGTGCTTTTGACCGTGGAATCGATCTGTTTGAGGGTTTTTATGAACCGAACCCTAGACCTTTCAATTGAACCATGATTGGACATTCTGAACATGATTTGAACATTAGGATGACATTATCCATAGTTTTAGGGGAGATTATAACAAAAATTAGGGTTTAAACTATTATTAAAAGATTTAATTATTTCGAACCCTAACTTTATTTGAAAACAATCGATAATGGTTGAAAACGAAAAGTGATGGTTGTTTAGTGTTAATCGATGGTTTTAGGCAACAATGAAACAAGAATCAGGGATTAAAACAGCCTAATTCATCAGATTGAAAATTCAAATGAAGGCCTTTTTTTCATTCGTGCTCTTCTAGGTACGAATGAGAATGTTAATGTTTCATTCGGGCTTATTGTTTTCCATTCGGACCCACGATAAGTCGAATGAAAATGATAAATGTCAAAAATTTTCAAGTCTTAATCCGGTTATCTATCTAATGAACTTTTTAATTGTTTTTGTCTGTCTAGAAATGGTAGAATTAAAATTTGAACGAAAACACAACAACTGTGCATATCTGGGAGAAGTTGATGACAAGTATGAAGTTTTTTGAGGCATTATTGACTATCTTCACAGATCCAGAATTGTTTACGCCATTTCACAACCACATACAATTTACATAGACCATCGAAGGGAGTTCTAGGCAAATGCAAGACTGATTTTCTTCGATGGGAAGACAGTGATTCACAGTAAAGTTCAAGATAGGACTATGCTTGTTTCTGAGGAGGATTTTAGAAAAGTTTTGAAGCTGAAGGATTCTCCCACCGATCCCACCAAGTTATCATGGAAAGTACAAAGAGGATGCTTCCTAAGAGCCAAATATTGTGGGAAGATTACTGACTGCTAATTGAACAAATCAAACGTGTGTGCACCATTCTAATACTTGCTACACATTGTGATTTATGTTTTCGCACCAATCAGAGGTGGTTTTGATGTCCTTCGGGACACCACCTGTTCAATGGCAGTGGCTCTTATGTTGAACAAGATTTCAACGTCTCTGGCATGTTGTTTCATAACATGAAAGAAGTTTTTGATGGGATTCAGACTGATAAGTTTTTGATGTATCCGACCTCGTGTCAGATGATCTTTGATGATAAGTATCCAGACCTCGTGAAAGATCCAGCACAGATTGCAAATCAAGAACACATGAACATTATGACTCTTAACAGAATGACCATATACAAAGGGAAATCCGAGAAACCACCAATGAGAAGATTATTTGCTCATTTGGTGAATCCTGGTTTTAAAGCTCCGGATAAAGATGAATGGAGGCATGATGGCAGTATTTCTGATACTGACACCCTGTTGGTACCAGTTTCTGGAGAAGAAAGAGCCAATAGACAAACCATAAAGAAGAAGTCAAAGAAACAATCTCAAAGAAAGGGTAAAGAGAGTGAAGGTTCGTCAAGTTCTAAGAAGAAAGGAAAGAAGGCGATGTTGATTGATGAAGATACAGAAACAGAAAAAGAATGGAATCTAGAAAAAGAGGAAACTAAAAGTGATAGGGAAGCAGATCCCAAGGCCACTGGAGATTTTGTTACACCTAATTTGATGGATGAACTTGTCGCTGCACAACTACAAAGAGGATATGACAAAGATCCTAACTTTGATCCAACGATAGATGCTGATGAAGATCTACTTGGTTCTCCACAAGCTGCTAAGTCAACAAAACATGGACATCGGAAGTCCATGTCTAAGAAGGAGAGCAAGAGATCAAAGAGGAAGAAAGATGTAGAAAGTTTATTGAAGGGAACAAGCTCCTCAACAGTTCCAACTGCTTCAACAACAGCAACACCAACAATTTCACCAACCAAAGAACCCGAGAAAAAGAAAAGAAAAAGTGGTAAAGAAGTAGAGATTGTAAAAGAGAAACTAGCTGCACCATCTACTCAACAAAATCCGTCAGACGTCTCTAGATCGTTGAAGGAGATGTTACACAGCTTTGAAAAGTCATCATCATGTCAACCTCAAACAACAACCAGAATCTAGCTCACAACCTACTACTTCTGTCTCTCAAGATGCATTGAATCTAATGCAACAACAGATAGAAAGGTTGATGAAATCTTTCGACATTCAGAAAGCTGCTACGTTGAAGAATCAAGATGAGATCAAGTAGCTGAAAGAGAATGAAAAAGATATGTTACAAATCATAGCAAAGTCCAAAGAGAAACAAGATAAATTGGAAAAAGAAGTTACAAGTTTGCAGCTTGAGAACTCTAAACTAAAACTATCGAATGTCAACAACGAGAAGAGAATCATTATAGTAGAGAATGAGAATGAGAAGCTAAAAAAGATCATCGTCAGTTTGTATAAGAAAGTTCCACAATTGAAGGGTACCGAGCAAACTGAAGATGAATCCGATAAAGAATTCGATGAAGATGATGAGGATGATGATGTGGAAAAGGATGATGACAAAACGGATGATGATGGTTATGATGATGATGGTGATGATAATAATGATGGTGGTGATAAAGATGTTAAAGGTTCAATAGATTCTGATGACGAAATAGAGAACTATTCGTATGAACAAAGACAAAAAAAGGAAGAAGATAAATCAGCTGGAACCAGTCAAGGTGGATCTGGGAAAATGTCTGAAGCTGATAAAGAGAGGTTGAAAAGGGGATATTTCTCAGCACGATTCATATCTTGGTTCAGGGATATCTTTATCAATGATAACATGAGCACTGTTTGGAGTATCATGAGCCTGAAATTGAAGACAGTTAAGTCAGCGCCCGATAACAAAAGAGATTCTTGAAGGAGTTGCTAAACAAGCTGGTATGACACTTGAAGATTTGATGAAAAAGCAACAAATACCGAACATACCAATTGTTGATCAACGAGGAAAGCTTTCAAATGATACAAATGTGAACGATTTTGACGAGATTGAGATAGAAGACATTTCACATGAAGAACATCTTGAATACTACAACATGAAAGATAAAATAAGCGTTCCATTTGCTGATGATCAGATCCTAGGTGAAGCTGAGAAAGTGGCAGATCAAAAAGGAAAAGAAGTTATTGATGAGATATTTTCAGATGGTGAAAAAGAAGATGTGAACAAGAAATCAGATGCGTTGATGATTTATCTAAGAAGATTGCGTAAAGAGTCAGATAACCGTCTGTTACCACCAATACAGGGAGAATTCTATCGCTACCACAATCAGATGTTCAAGGGCAGAGCGATTTGTTGGAAATTCTTTCCTCAGCTTTGATGTGTCGGTATCAAGTGGGAGAGAGGCATTCTATATTTCAGTCATTTCATGATATTAACACTCTTCCTTACTGGGCCGTATAGGATGTTTGTAGACATAAGCTCATTGGTGCAGATGGTTTACTAGAATGGATGGCGGACAAGATGACTCGTGAAAGTTTGATGAAGTGGGATATGTTAAGCCACAATATCCTCATCGAATAGTATAGAAGAAGATCAATAGAGCGAATAATCTTCCATTTGTGACTTTGAATTACGAACCGCTAACTTGCATGAAGAGGATTCCTTTAATGCCAATGGAACAAGATATAAGCAAAAACTTTGCATTATGGTATTATGATTGGGAAGCTGGTGTAATGGTGATAGTGATGGATAATGAAGACAAATCGAAGCTTTGCAAGAAGCTAAGGATTTTTGACCCAATGTGACTAATCAACTGCTCGAGGAATGCTATTGAGACATTGTATTTTAATCCAATTCATTTTGATGCTTTGGATATCGAGCAGGCGTGGAAATATCAGGCTGTGGTGAAATTATGTTTTGCCTTCAAGTTTCATTCGAATTGTGACTACAAAGGGTTGCTGGGCAAGTAGTCGTTGAGCTAGAGGAAGCAAATTCAGACAAAAGAAGTAGGACAAACGAAGATGGCAAAAGAAAACTGAAGTTTTTGTAGAGAGAGAACAAGAACAGATGAAGCACCCGAGCTACAGAGAAGGGGGATTCTGTAGATGCATATTTCATATATGTGTCTGTACCTTTCAGGTCGTCTAGTTTGTCAAAGTGTCAAGTGTATTTTAAGTTTGATGTTTAAGAATTTGGTTCAAGGTTACGAGGGTATGAATGAAAACTTATAGTTTTCATTCGGGTTAATACAAGGTCGAACCAGTCTGGTTCGGACCATCGTGAGGTCGAACGAAATTGTCTATATATATAAGGTTGTTGGGTAACGGTTAGTAGTTAGTGATTGTCAGTTGTTCTTTGATCCTAAGCGCCCAAACCCTGTCCAGATACACCTTTAAGTGTGTGTTTAGCATTAATCGAGTCTGTGATGATTATTATCCAGTTAATGATTAATGAAAACTTTGAAAATGAATCTTTACGTGTTTTGACATTCATTTCTATCATTTTGCTCGATCGTTAGGGTTTCCGCACCTGACGGTTCATATATCATGCTGAGTACATGTTACTTGATTGAAAACCGGTCCTAGAGCCTAGCCTCCTCTTAATGTTGCATGCCACAACTACGTTTAGTGGCTGACTTAGCCAAATTTACATTCCTTATTCTAATTACTATAAATAGGTCATTTATTAATAAAGAAATCATATCGATATTACTAACTAAAAATTATTTTACTTATTTAACAGACGGCTAATGAAAACAACTCCACATTCGCTCTCAAGTCTATACTTCAAAAAGAAAGACCAAATGACAACAACTTTCTCAATGGCACCGCAATTTGAGAATAGTTATCAAGATTGAAAAGAAGCTATACGTTCTAGATAGCCAGGTCCTCAACGAGCTGAAAATAACACCGATGCTGCTTGAAGGGCACTGGAAAAACATAACGAGGATGCCATTGAGGTAGCCTGCCTTATCAAAGCCACTATGTCTCGTAATCTTCAGAAAACATGGAAGACATGAATGCATTTCACATGATCAATCAACTTTAGGGAATGTTCCAGAATCAAGCCTGACAAGAATGCTATGACACCATGAAATAACTAAAAAGTTGTAAAATGCAAGAGGGCTCATCTGTTACTGCTCATGTGCTTAAGATGAAATGGTACATCGACCAACTTAAGAAACTTGGGTATCCCTATAGAATAAAATGGTGGCGGATTTCATCTTGAACTCTCTACCCAGCTCTTACAACCAGTTTGTAATGAATTTCAATATGAATGCCTGGGAAAAGATAGTGACTAGGCTTCATGGAATGCTCAAAACAGTTGAGATGAATATACCAAGAAAAACCAATCAAGTTCTAAAGGTCAAATATGTTGGTGTAAAGAAGCCCAATAAGAAGAAAAAGGTTTACAACAGTAAAGGCATGTGATATGCTCTAAAATATACATATATTTATATCAACATTTCCTACATTTTAAATAATTTTTGGGTTAGTTTTTATTAAATTTTACTCCTATTTAATTCGTGTTATTTATTTAATGGCTTTAGGAGGAAATGAGCTTAAATGGTGGCATTTGAGTTAAACTTAAGACTTTTTAAATTTTTAGTATTTTAATAGGTTATCGTGCAATGGAGCGAAAAGGAAACCTGGATTGTTCCCTAATGACATTGGGAGACCGGAAAGGGGTGTGAAACTCCTCGGGGGGGGCCGTAAGCCGAGATGGGGGCTATATTAGTTCATTGGCGGTTAAAAGAGCTCGACGAGCTGTGGATCTGATGGGTCTTCTTGAGAAGCTGCGGGATCCCCAAAGTGAACTCCTTCTGCTCCGCTCTTGCATGGGGGTCTCTAAGCTACTATTTGGGCTTCGGACGTGTCAACCGGACTTTGTTACTGAAGCCGTATCTATTTTCGACAAGGGGCTACGTGAGGCGGTGGAAGATATTGTCGTATGTGGGGGGCAGTTTTTCGGCGATTTTCAATGGCGGGTGGCGTCCTTGCCGATACGTTCGGGAGGGCTTGGGCTCTGTTCGGCAGAGGACGCAGCTGCATATGCCTTTGTTGCCTCCAGGGTGCAGTCCTGGAAGTTGCAAGACCACATCTTAAGGAGCAGTGGCGTGGTGGGGATTGACTCCGATTATAAGCTAGCGCTAGACATTGTTTGCAACTCTCTTCCTGATCTTGACTTGGGCGGTTTCATGGATAAAGACACCGCCCCCAAGAAAGCTCAAAAAACCTTGGCGAGTGCATTTACCCAGAAAACCCTTCACAATATGGAAGAGAAGTTTGGTATGACCCCCCGTCAGAAAGCGGTGTTCGAATGCCTCAAAGGGGCACATGCTCAAGATTTCCTAACTGTCCTCCCGATCGATGGGCTTGGGCAGCATATGTCAGCTATAGAATACCGGGCCATCTTGAAGTACAGACTTATGATCCCTATGTTCCCTGTTGACGAGTCGTGCCCGATTTGTAAGAAAGCTTGCTTGGATAAATTTGGGGAACACGCCTTACATTGTAAGGAAATGCCGGGATTTAAGTACCGACATGACTTAGTTAGGGATGCCTTGTGGGATGTTTTGCGGAAGGCTGGGATCTCAGCTAAGAAAGAAGCCCCCGTTAATTTTCTGACGGACCCGCTAGACGGGCGGTCCACCTTACGACCAGCGGATGTCCTTGTGTTCGGATGGGCTCAAGGTAAGCATGCGTGTGTTGACCTCACTGGGGTGTCCCCTCTGGTGGGGCTTCGGGATGTAGGGTTCGTAGCGGGGCAAGCAGTCTTGAAAGCCGAATCAAAGAAAGTCGCTAAACATGAAAACGCTTGCCTGGAAAACCAGCATGTCTTCGTACCCTTCGCTTTTGATACCTTTGGGGGCCTTGCCCCCGAAGCCATCCGATTTCTAGATCGGGTACAAAAGGTGACACATAGTAATTGCTCGACAGTCAGGGACCAAAGTTTTATTTTTAGTAGAGTAGGTTTTGCTATTCAAAAGGGAGTAGCGGCGCAGCTTGTTGCCCGCTTACCAGCCGTCCACTTGTAATCTCTTTGTGGGTTTATTAATATTAGTAATGAAATTTGTGTTTTTTATAAAAAAAAAAAAAAAAAAAAAAAAAAAAAAAAAAGTTATCTAATTAAATAGATAATTTGGAATGGTCTCTTACTTAATTTTTGTGTTGTAGGAACTATTGGATTTGGGCCCAATACAAGATGGACATTAGACTACAACAAGACTAAATGGATCAAACATCTTTTGGGCCTTATCTCAACTACAACTTAAATTAAGTTTGAGCTACAAGGTCAACAAAAATGTAAGAGAAATGAAATTGGGCTCGGCCCACTGGAGAAGAGTAGGCCACAATGAATGAAGAAGAGCGGCTGCTGATGTTATATAAAAAGTTGTACGAGGAATTATAGGGGAGAGAGCTGTACCACTAAACTTATGTGGTCTCGTTTGGAAACATCGAAAAAGAAAAAAAAATATAATAAAAGAATCACGAGAAGAAAAAGAAAATAAAAATATTTTGAGAAGGGTCACAACGAGGAGTGAAGACTACGATGCCTATCGGTTTGGTATTTTTTGGTCTCGATATGATTTTTATTTGTGGACCTTTTAGATTTGTTTTTATTTCTCTCGCTACTATGGTTGACTAGATTTATAGGGTTGTCTAGACTTGGGATGTATCTTGATTTTAGTTGATTTCTTTTGGTATTTGGCTACTCGTTTTGACTCGTTTATGTATAAAAATCTAAACTTTATTGGTTTTTGTTGTGATTTATGACCCGGATGATGTTTATGTTATATTTCTAGATTCATATGTTGCTATAATTTATTGACTTAGTGTTTTTAAATTAAAAGTCGCATATTTTTATCATTTGCTTTGTGTGATGATTTGATGGGTTGACTTGTTGACTTAGGATATAGAAATTGTGTATTTAACATCGTTTTGGGTTTGTCACCTACCTTGAGACCGAGAGGAGATAGGTTGTGGGTTTGTTAGGATTTATTGGAGGAGTAGATTCACCCCTTGATACCGTTAGGTGTTTCGTGATTAGTGAGACCGAGAGGAGACCTAATCTTTGGGTGCGTAAACTTATATGTTTGGTGAGACCGAGAGGTGATCCATTCTTTACCCGGTGAGCTTCACACTGCTTAGGATTTCATTTACTGTTCTAGTGAGACCGAGAGGAGATCTAGATACAATAGTGTTTCCCGAGTTGGTTATACCCGTAGATCCCGGTAGTCATTCGAGTATCCATTTCCTGTTAGCTTTCAGCTTTATTAGTAGGATTCCCAGTCTAGGCAACCATCTTCCCCATTTCTGATTCCCTTTCGTGGGCGTTTACTCTTTTATCTCTCGTCCTTCCTGCTTGTTTATTTCTTGTCTTATTTTATTTGTTTACTTGTTTATCATTTTAGTTATCTCAGTGTCCACGGATTGATACTCGGTCT
This sequence comes from Ambrosia x helenae, assembly GCA_030844895.1. Lineage (NCBI taxonomy): Eukaryota > Viridiplantae > Streptophyta > Magnoliopsida > Asterales > Asteraceae > Ambrosia > Ambrosia x helenae. Next base: position 10,359 of record JAUTDX010001704.1, on the reverse strand, counting down.
TATCGACTTTACTACACTATGACCGGTACACTGCCGTGTTGTGTGGTTTAGCTTGGTAATTCTATTTTTAAAAACCAGATTGTGAAACTTAAAATATTTATATATATAAACCACAGCAAATCAGTTTTTGGCGCCGTTGCCGGGGACACTGGCGACTTCGAGAATGACCCGAGTCGGGGATCTAGTCATTCGTTCTTTGTTTATATCCGCTTTAGTTTAGTCGTATTTTTATCTCTTGTTATTTTAGGTATTTTGCGTGCCTTAGTTTACTTGTTGCTTTTGCATGCGTTTGGTTTTTGCGTGTTAGATTAGCCGTTTTATTTTCGTTTTTAGTTGTGATTTGACCGTTTTACCATGGCTGAGCAGCGACCACGCCGTGTGGTAGCAGATTATGCGAGACCCATCACGGGTGCCGCTAGGTCCAGTATTGCCCGACCCGCTGTCGAGGCAAATAACTGGCAGATTCCACCTCAGATCATATCGTTGATTTCGAATACTTGTATTTTTCATGGGTTGTCGAATGAGGACCCAAACGCTCATCTTTCTCGATTTTATCGTCTCTGTGACACGTTTCAGATCAATACCATGACAGAGGACGCATGCAAGTTGCGTTTGTTTCCATTCTCTTTAGTCGATCGTGCTCAGACCTGGTTGGAGTCTCTTCCAGCAGGTTCCATTCGTACTTGGGAGGAGATGCATGAGAAGTTCTTGAACAAATATTTCCCTCCTTCCAAGACTGCTCATTTGAGGACTATGATCCAGGAGTACCGGCAGCGTGCTGATGAGTCGTTTGATGAGACTGGGAGCGTTTCAAGGAGTTGTTGACCAGGTGTCCTAATCACGGGATGGAGGACTGGGCATTGGTCGAGAAGTTCTGTCATGGTACGACTTTGGCTACCAGGGACAAGCTCGACACTATAGCTGGTGGCAATTTGTTGAACACCAAAGATCCCACTGAGTGTTTTCAGCTTTTTGAGGAAAATAGCTATGCGCAGCTATCAGAATGTGGAATCTAGGGACACTGCTCCCGCTGCACCCACTCGGAGGGGAGTTCACACGGTTGACCCCACCACTTTGTTGGCAGCTCAGGTCGAGGCTCTTACGAAGATGATGAAGGATATGCAGAAGAAGAGCGAGCAGAAGTGTGAGGTATGTCGAGGAGGGCATGACACCGTCGCGTATCTAGTCGCTGCTGTTGAGCATCAGGAGCACGTTGATTTTGTTCAGAATGCGAACCAGAATTCGTATGGTAATAATTATAATCCTGGTTGGAAAAATCATCCTGGCTTCAGTTGGAAGAGTGGAAACCCACCGGGGTTCCCACTTAGATCTCAGCATGAGAGTTTGTTTCAGCAGCCCCAACAGGATATGTGCCCGAGTGGAGGAGAGAAGAAATACACTCTAGAGGAGATGATGGCACAACAGTCGCAATTGATGATACAGCTCATAGCTCGTGATGAGAAGAGATACCAGGAGACTCAGACGACATTCAGGTAGCACGAGACTTTCTTGAAGAGTCAGAGTACTGCAATGCAGAATCTCGAGAGGACTTTTGGTCAGTTAGCAGAGCGTCTGAATGAGAGGCAAGCTGGAGGTCTTCCAAGAAACACCGAGAAGAACCCAAAGGAGCAGGTGATGGCAGTGACCACCAGGAGTGGCAGAGGACCAGTTATGATCGAGTCGCCAGTTGTTGATGATCAGTCGGCCGATGACGAGATGAGATGGAGGTCCAAGGCAAGGTGCACCCTACTAGGCGAGTCCCAGCAAGTACCGCACAACCCTTGGAGCCTCGGAAAGAGAAAGAGGAAGTGAAGTTGAAGGAACCACCGAGCATAGATGGAGGACATTTTGACCCTGTTGGCGATCTCGATGAATTAGAAGCATTACTGTTCGGAGAGCCAACAAAGGAGATCAAAGAGGAAGAAGGAATGCAGATTGAGTATAGCTTGCCTATGGAAGAAGCAGATGATGGATCGCCTCGCCAATCATCAGGACCACGGGAGATGGCTCATAGACAACTTGCTTGGAATTTAGTAAGCGTTCACACCATTTGAAGGGATGACCGACTCCTTCACTACATGTGTCGTATATATTTTGGTCCAGGTAGGTATAAAGATTAGTGGGCTGAAATGAAGAGGTGGAGTGATCGGCCGTTAATGAGTATTTGCCATTGGTGGACTCGTTGGGGATTGAACAAGAGGGTTGAGGATGATCATGCTTTTGTAATTCATGACCATGGTTTGAAGCATGACATTAGTAGTCCGGGTGGAGCTTGCGAGGTCGAGGCAGTCTCCTTTCACCCTCCATAGGTTTGATCGTTATGATTTGTTCTCGAGTGTTGGCTCGAGTGTACATATTAGTTGAGCATATTTCTATTTTTATTTTTACTTTTCTTTATTTTGAGTTTTTATATTAAAATTAGAAAAAAAAAGGTGTAGAAACATCTCCCCCGTACTCAATCTTCATTCAGGGGAGATCGTTTTCGAGCCATATTATTATTATTAATGGTTTCTTTCTTTGTGTTTGTCGCGATTCGCAAGCATTTAAGTTGTCATGCAGGTTATTACTTGGTTATGCTTGATCGCACTGGCAGTTACACATTTGTGGGATGCTCCTATATATCAGTTCATCGCATTTTTGTCAGAGGAGTATCAGTTTTCCTTTCTCTTTTTCTTAATTTAGTTATGTTAGCCACTTTTGACACACATTGGGACAATGTGCGTTTTAAGTGTGGGGATGGAGTAAATAAATAAAATTTATATTTTCAGAAAATCCAAAAAAAAAAGGAGAAAAAAAATCTAAAAAAAAAGTAAAATTTTTTGAAAAATACAAAAAGAAATAATAAAAGTTTTTGCAAGTCCCGAGGCGATTGATTACACTCAGAAGACACGCCTTAGCCATTGTAAAGCGTAAGCTGAAGGCGGGTCGATGTGGGTTTGCATTTCCTGGGGGCATGGGATTTCTTTAAGTTGCGCGATAGTAAAGTAGGTCTAGCTAGTCGGTTTTTGAAGTAAAATTGTTTTTGGGATACTTATGATAGTGGAACAAACCTGATTTTGGAAGACCACTTTTGGCTTTTACCGACATCCCATTCCCACACTTGATGGTGAGGTTTTGAGCCTATTCGATTACTATGATATTCACTTTCATTTGTTGAGTGCTACCTACATGTTGCTTGATTACAGAACTTGTGCATCATGATACATTTTTAGACCTTGGTTTTGGACTTGGCATTAGCTTGATAGAGGCATTTAGGATCACCCACATCTTAGCCTTTTCCCTTTCTTTTTGTTTTTCATTGTTTTTGACCCGTTTGATATACCATTAGTCGCCACTTTGAGCCTTTTTGCCCTTCGTTTGTCTAGCCTATGTGCCACTTTTATTTTTATATATCCGGTTTTGAGTTCTAGTTTAGTTATTGAAAAAAAATAGATATATTTATTGTAAAAGAAAAAAAAAGAGAAAAAAAAAAGTTGAAAAAAAACGGAAAAAGAAAAAGAAAAAAAAGAATTGTTTGAGTTGTATATAAATTGTTGAGTAAAAAAAAAGAAAAAAAATAGAATAAGTTAGATATGGGTCAAAATTATCCATCTTAGTTATTTTATGTTTTGAGTTTATTTTTCCGGATTTATTATCTTTTTAGCCACTTTTCCCAAATATATCCTACCCTTAGCCCTTGCCTACCCATAAGCCCTCTTGATTAATGTTGGTCCTAACCATTTAGGTGGAGATTTGATCCTTGTACAAGCATATGTGTTTCAAGCTTCATGTTTAGGTATTGAGGGATCACTTGTTATAATTTTATATACACCGAGTGATGAGAGATGTTTGTGAGGGGTATTAGCTTGGTTTGGTTGGAATCTTGATGGGGAGTGAAACTTGATTAAGTAATCCCATGTTTTTTTTAATGGTATCACATTTGACTAGTTGGGCCATATGCTTCTTGACCGTTGTAAGTCTTGTGATTTCTTTGTGTCCTTAGGCTTTGTGACTTGCTTAGACCTTGCTAGATGTTAGCCGTATTTGGTCTAAGTGTGGGTATGATGTGTTGTTTGATATTTGCTTAGGGACAAGCAAATGAATAAGTGTGGGGATGTTTGATATGCTCTAAAATATACATATATTTATATCAACATTTCCTACATTTCAAATAATTTTTAGGTTAGTTTTTATTAAATTTTACTCCTATTTAATTCGTGTTATTTATTTAATGGCTTTAGGAGGAAATGAGCTTAAATGGCGCATTTGAGTTAAACTTAAGACTTTTTAAATTTTTAGTATTTTAATAGGTTATCTAATTAAATAAATAATTTGGAATGGTCTCTTATTTAATTTTTGTGTTGTAGGATATATTGGATTCTGGCCCAATACAAGATGGACATTGGACTACAACAAGACTAAATGGATCAAACATTTTTGGGCCTTATCTCAACTACAACTTAAATTAAGTTTGGGCTACAAGGTCAACAAAAATGTAAGAGAAATGAAATTGGGCTCGGCCCACTGGAGAAGAGTAGGCCACAATGAATGAAGAAGAGCGGCTGCTGATGTTATATAAAAAGTTGTACGAGGAATTAGAGGGGAGAGAGCTGTACCACTAAACTTATGTGGTCTCGTTTGGAAACATCGAAAAAGAAAAAAAAATATAATAAAAGAGAGAGGCGAGGAGTCACAACAGAAAACAGCAACAAAAAAAAAAAATTATTATAATAAAGGGAAGAGAAGTTGGAATCACGAGAAGAAAAAGAAAAAGAAAATAAAAATATTTTGAGAAGGGTCACAACGAGGAGTGAAGACTACGGTCCCTATCGGTTTGGTATTTTTTGGTCTCGCTATAATTTTTATTTGTGGACCTTTTAGATTTGTTTTTATTTCTCTCACTACTATGGTTGACTAGATTTATAGGGTTGTCTAGAATTGGGATGTATCTTGATTTTAGTTGATTTCTTTTGGTATTTGGCTACTCGTTTTGACTCGTTTATGTATAAAAATCTAAACTTTATTGGTTTTTGTTGTGATTTATGACCCGAATGATGTTTATGTTATATTTCTAGATTCATATGTTGCTATAATTTATTGACTTAGTGTTTTTAAATTAAAAGTCGCATATTTTTATCATTTGCTTTGTGTGATGATTTGATGGGTTGACTTGTTGACTTAAGATCTAGAAATTGTGTATTTAACATCGTTTTGGGTTTGTCACCTACCTTGAGACCGAGAGGAGATAGGTTGTGGGTTTGTTAGGATTTATTGGTTTATTTGGTTAGATATTGCACGAGAGTGAATTTCTTTCCCGGTACCCTTGTTTATCCGCTTTCCCAAACATTTACCTTTAGAGTAGATTCACCCCTTGATACCGTTAGGTGTTTCGTGATTAGTGAGACCGAGAGGAGACCTAATCTTTGGGTGCGTAAACTTATATGTTTGGTGAGACCGAGAGGTGATCCATTCTTTACCCGGTGAGCTTCACACTGCTTAGGATTTCATTTACTGTTCTAGTGAGACCGAGAGAAGATCTAGATACTATAGTGTTTCCCGAGTTGGTTATACCCGTAGATCCCATAGTCATTCGAGTATCCATTTCCTGTTAGCTTTCAGCTTTATCACTAGGATTCACAGTCTAGGCAACCATCTTCCCCATTTCTGATTCCCCTTTCGTGAGCGTTTACTCTTTTATCTCTAGTCCTTCCTGCTTGTTTATTTCTTGTCTTATTTTATTTGTTTACTTGTTTATCATTTTAGTTATCTGTTAGTTAAAAATCATGCTCTTTTATATAGATTAGGACTCGACAGAGGTTTAGTATCGAGGGTTGCATATCAGTGTCCACGGATTGATACTCGGTCTTATCGACTTTACTACACTACGACCGGTACACTGCCGTGTTGTGTGGTTTAGCTTGGTGATTCCATTTTAAAACCAGATTGTGAAACATAAAATATTTATATATATAAACCACAGCAAATCAGCATGAAGAAAGTTAATGTTTCTGCCAAACGTGCAACCAACAATAACAAGCAAGTTGCAAAAGCACTACCTCCTAAAGAGCGTCCGTGTTTTGAATGCAACATGATGGGGTACTGGAAACACAAATGCCCTGAATACCTAGCTAAGATGAAATTGAACAAATGTTTGCTAACTTTAGGTATTCTTACTTATATTATTGAACTGTCAACTATTTCCATCAAAATGTTGGTTTTGACATTGTAGTTGCCATATCATTAATGTTTTTCAAGAGCCTGAAAAGTGGAGGAAACTGAAATAAGGCGACATGGAACTCATCGTTGGTGATAGGGAGATAGTGCCCATTCTTACAACTAACACATATTTATGTCCTTCTGGCCTTTTAGTTACTTTAAATAACTGTTTTTTGCACCTAGTTTAACCAGAAACATTATTTTGGTTTCTTTATTGGTTGAACAAGGTTTCAACTACGTTTTTAATGTTATTGCTAATTCTAGCAATAATGAAACATTTTTATGGCAGTGTAGACTTGGCCATATGAGCAAGGCATGCATAAAATGGCTCCAATCCATGGGGATCCTTGAATCCACTAGACTTGAATCCTTAATGATTGCAAATCTTGGTTAGCTGGAAGACTCACTAAAGATCCGTTCACCCATGTTATTGAACAAGCTAATACTTTGATAGGACGCATACACACTAATGTATGTGGCCCTTTCAAAAGCATGACTAGGTGTCACGAAAGACACTTCGTTACCGTTATCGATGACTGTAGTCAATATGATTATGTACATGAAACTTATAACATGTTCAATGAGTTTCAAAAAGTAGTTGAAAAAACAGCTCACTAGGATGATAAGATAATTCAATCAGATCGAAATGGAGAATACCCCAATTTAGAATTCCTCAATCATCTAAAAGAGCGTGGAATACTTTCACATCCCACTCCACCTGGCATACAAAATCTTAATGACGTGAGCGAGTGGAGAAATCAAACCCTGCTTGATATGGTTCGATCGATGAAATAAGGGATTGACTTATATCTCTCATTTTGGGGTTATGCTTTTATGACCGTCGCCTGCCTCTTTAATCTGGCTCCGACTAATAAGGTTAAAAAATTCTCCTTGTGAGATATAGCATGGGCGTAAACCAATTTGGAAAACGTAAGAGTATGGAGATCTAATCTCATATCACTAGCGATTTTGAAGATAAGCTTGATCTTCGAGGTTATTTTCGTCGGATACTATTATAAAAGTGAATATTATTTAAACCATCTTGATAAAAATATTAGTTTCATCAAAAGAAAGAGAACAATGTTGTGGTCGTTGAAGAAAATCGAGAACCACAATCAACCTTGTTGCGTATGAATTAGATATAAACACAAGCGTTCGCAGATGTAGCAGGACTCACAAAGAGCCTTACATATACCTTTGGCATCGTGATGGTTCTGAAGTCATGGAACTAGCTGAATCTAGTGAGAACCTACTAACTACAAATCTGCTATCGCAGATCCGAATTGCGAAATGGTTGGAAGCCATGAAGGCTGAGATGCAATATATGAATTACAATTAAGTCTGGGACTTGGTTGAGCTACCCTTGAAGCTCAGGCAATTGGGAGAAAGTTGGTTTTCAAGAGAAAAACTAAGATGCATGGAAATGTACACACCTATAAAGCACATCTAGTTGTTAAGCGTTTCACTCAAACTCAGTGTGTTGACTATGACGAAACCTTCTTTCCTATTGCTATGATTAAATCGATTAGGATATTGATTGCCAAAGACGCACACTATGACTACGAGATATGGCAAATAGATTTCAAACCTGCTTTTCTTAATGAATAGCTCTCTGAAGATTCCTATATGGTTCAGCCTGATGGTTTTTTTTGATCCGAATATCTTAATAAGGTGTGCAAACTAAATAACTCCATTTATGGACTCAACCATGCACCTCGTACCTGGAATCTTCGTTTCGATCAAAAGATTAAAGAATTTGGTTTTATCAAGGATTAAGATGGGCCTTGTGTTTGTAGAGAGGCTAGAGGGAACACTATATCATTCCTAGTATTGTATGTGGATGATCTGCTGATCATTGGAAACAATATCTATCTGCTTAAAGGAGTTAAACACTGTTAGGATCTTGTTTCGTAATGAAAGATCTACAGGGATAGCTCTAAACGACTTCTTGGACAAAGTCAAAGTACATATATAGACACAATGATGACATGCTTTATGAAGAAATTGCAATCTCCTTCAACGGCTATTGAAATCAAGCGAATGCAAGAATTCCGTATGCTTCAGCAATTGGTTTTATCTTTTATCTTATGTTATGCAGTGACCTGATGTCTCGTATGCTTTATGCATAAATAATCGTTATTATCAAAGTCTTAGAGTTGCCCATTGGACTGCAGCTAAGAACATTCTGAAGTATTTGAGAAGAACTAAAGATATGTTTTTAGTATTTGGAGGAGTGGTGGAAGAGCCTACTGTAAGATGTTACACTGATGCCAGTTTTCAATCATACCTTGCTCATCCGAAGAGTGAGCTGAAGCACCTGTGTCCTTGAAAGAGTTCGGGTCCGGAGTATTGAGATGCATGGATGACATTGCAGCACTAAGATCAGAAGGGCATAAAGCATTGAGTCTGGTTTGGGGTGTGGCGTAATGGGCCTGTGGTGGGCCGAAGCCTGGTGGGTAGGGAGCCGAAGGTGGAGGAAAGTATGGAGGGTTTTGGGCCGTGGACTGTGGGTATTGATTTCGTTAGTGGGCCGTGTAAGGGGTGTAAGAATAATGGGTTGATTGGTTTGATGGTGGGGTTTGGGAGAAAGGGGTGTTGGGCCGATAGTTACTTTGGGTCGGATATGGACAAGGAGGAGTATTCCACCATGCCCATTGTGGATGGGGAATTTTGAGGTGACCATGATGGATGATAGTTGGGTTGGTTGCGTCCAGAGCCACGACCACGACCGCCACGAGAAGAATAACCGCGGCCCCGGCGACCCCGGTTGCGTGTGTAGTAGGTGTTTTGAGATGGATTGGAGGGTTTGTAGGTGTTTTGAGGCGGCTGGTTGTATGTGGGTGGTTGGTTGGTTGTGGTGGATTGTTTTGAGTCATTAAAACCATGAATGATGATTTCGGACATGCCTCCAATTTGATGACCTCGTCCTGTAGCATGCACCGAGCAAGATCCTAGTCGGCGTTATTGGCATGGATTAGTGCTGCAGTGGTGTCGTATTCAGCAGGTAACCCCGCGAACTAACTGAAGGACCGAGCTGTCTTCAGAGATTAGATGGTCGACGTCCTCAAGCCGATTAGCAAGCTCCTCGAGGTGTTGACAATAATCATCTAGAGAGAACAGACCCATAATGTGAGATTGTAGAATTGTGTTTTCCAACACACCAGCGCGAGCCTTCTTGTTACTCAAATAAATCTTCTCTAGTTTAGTCCAGGAAAGACGAGCTATTGGATCCGATCCTGTATCTTGGACAGGAGGCAATAAATCATCCGAAAAGGTTCTATAGAACCACTGTATCACCAGAGCATCGAGTTCCTTCTAGCTTGTGTAATCTGGATCAGTCTCAGGTGGGGCTGGGGTTCCATCGATGTGGTTAAAAAACCTGGTAAGCTGTCACATGAAGGCGAAACACATTGGTCCCGGAATCGTAGGTAACCTTTTTGCCATCCAGAATTCAGATTTTTGACTGAACATTGGTTACCGAGTATGCAGGATGAAGCTGAGACTTAGCTGACTTGTCGGAGGGTTCTGCTGCATCAGGTTTGCCGTGGTCATGGCTGTGTAAAGGATCGGACAAGAGAAGGGGCTGTATTGGAACCAAAACCGAAACAGTTTATCAAAAAAGAAGATAAAAAACAGCCGAAGCTGTGTTACAGAAAAAAAGAAAACAGAAAATAGTCGATGCTGTGTAACGGTTACGAGGTGGAGCGAAATCCGACGACGTATAGAGCCAGAGAGGCTCTGATACCATAAAAGTGCTAGATGTTTTATTAATCTGAATGAATAATTACAAAAGAGAGTATCATTATTTATAGATCCACAATATACAAAACCCCTAGCACAAAATAAGGAAAAAGATAATTCTAGAATTAATAATAAAATCTATCTCTAAATTTAAATACAATCGGATAGCCATTATATCCGCTAATATGATGTTCTATTTATATTCAAAATTTTTGTGGTGTCATTTTTAAAGCGATTGGTTATTTTCAACGTGTTTAAAATTGTCGGCTTCTCATCTTAAAATACAACATTGAGACACGTTTTTTTTTATCACTCTTGCTAATGGTAAAAAAGGGGGTTTGAACGTGGGGGTTGTAAACCTAGCTGTTGTAACGTGCTTATTCGGTGTAAGTTTTATTCTAATAACTTATAACAATTAGAGAA
>JAUTDX010001703.1:0-49171 GCA_030844895.1 Ambrosia x helenae | reverse complement strand
AGGAAAAGATGAAGAAATAAAATCGGTGGTGGGTGGTGGGTGGTGGCGGTGATGGTGAGTGGTGATATGTGGCGGTAGCGACGGTGGTGGGTGGCGGTGGGTGGGTGACAATGGTGTATGGCGTCGACGGTGGGTGGTGTGTAGCGGTAACGTAGTGGTGGGTGGCGGCGACGATGAAGGGAGACGACAGTGGTGTGGTGGCAACAGTGGCAGGTGGATGCCGGTGATGGTGGGTGGGTGAAGATGGTAAGCAGTGGTGGTGGGTGATGGCAGTTGTAACATTCGTACTTTTTGCATTTCAATTCTAGTCCCTGTACTCTTGTAATTTTCTATTTTATCCCTTTGTAATCTCGAGCTTATGATCAAATAAACACTTTGAGTCAAATACACTTATTCATAATCAATCATGCATATTCAATTTAATACAATCATGTTGCATTTTTAGGCTTAAAAACCGAATTCTAACTCTAAACCGAAGCATAAACGAACCCGTACGAGTTAGGAATCAAGCCCAATCCAAAAACATGTCAAAATGGGCTTAAACCTTAAGTTTTAACCCAAAAACACATCCAAAACCAAGTCTCTTCGGCCAAGCCCAAACCAAAAAACATTTTTGGGCCTAAACACCTGGTCGCGTCGCTTGACCAGATACTGAATTCCCGTCATGTAGCGCGACGGGACCTTTCTGGCAAGCAACATGATCAGCTCGCGAATTTGCACCCAACCACCACCTAATTCACTCCTAACCACCATATTTACTCCATTAAATTACCCAACCCCTTTACCCCAACTATAAATACCCCCTTCCTTCACTCTCTAATCCTTTTCTTCACTCCAAAACACTCTCTAAACTCTCAAATCTTCAAGAAAATAAGGCAAACTTCCTAATTCAAATCAATAAGTTCTTTGACCTTCAACCTCACTTTCCTTCCATTTTCTTTACTTTTTTTCTTCCTCCAACCCCTTGGAGAAACCTCTAGGACCTAACTCTTGTTTGCTATGGCAAATAAATATGAGTAGAGACACCAAAATGAGTCCTCAAAGGTGGTTCATCTTCTATTGTTTTTATGCAACTAGAAGGTTAGTTGTAGTGATACCAACCTAATTCACCAAAAACTTAATGTTGGATGGACTTGTGTTATGGTTAATGGTTGACAAAGGAAAGCCAAGGCTCTTCCAAACTAAGTCACCATACACTACTTTAATCTTCTAGTTATATTATGTAAGTACTAAAATAGATACTTTCAAAACTCTATTAGTCTATTAACTTGGAAGGTATGTGGTTACATCCCTATCTTACCAATCTCTTGACCCATCTTGTAACTCGGACTAGTTCTATACAAGAATAGGAAAATTCCTTGTTCAAGACCCATGTTTTACCTATAAACAAAGTGGTCACGACATGAAACACTCTCAAAATGAATTCACATTCCTATCTCTAACTCATACCATCCGAATCGTCTTAAAGACGATTTGTGTTTTGGTTCACCTAAAAGGCATGCATGACACTCTTGAACTTGTTAAAGCAACTCTTGAATCTAAAACTCATTCCTTTCCAACTCTAGTTAATTGGAGCGAAAGTTCTTTCCCTTAAGACCCGTTTCGGGATTTTAACAAACGCACCCTAAGGTGAGTTCATACTTGTCCCCTTTTACTCTTTAACACTTTTGGGGCTCAACATGTATCCTATGCAAAAATACACAAAACACTTCATACTCACATGCTCAATCTACTAAACATGCTTACAAACTATGTCATGCTAGAATTCAAACTAATATACAAAAGTCTTAAGCATACAACCCACCTTACATGTATAGCGCTATAGGAGTAGCACCCCGCCCCCTAATTGGGTCATGATAAGTTTTTACTGGCCTACCACTTCGGTGTTAGGTCAAGCAGTGCACACGAGTGTTGATTATGCCTTTTGTATGATTTTGTATGTGCAAAACTATAGCATGATGATTTGAGTTAAACATTTTTAATACTATGTACGTAAACCAAAAACTTGTATGCTCACCAATGCTTTATGTGTTGACGGTATTTTATACATGTCGCAGGAAATATTTTATGCGATGTCTCAAGAAATCTTGTAGGGATGGATTTAGAAACGCAACCAATTTATTATCATTATTTTGTTTGTTGTATTTCCTTTTCTTGAACAATTTGTATTTCCAACTCTGAATGCTATGAAATGAAATTTCCTTAAATCAATTTGTCACAATTCTAGTATCATGAAGTCTTTGAACAATCTATCACAAATCGCGCCTCGATGTATTCCGCCATCGGTTGGGGTGTGACAGATTGGTATCAGAGCCATGACTATAGGGATTTAGGAAAAATTTCCATGATTGACCTAGACTATAGTTAGGAACCTCTTATTGACCATTCCTTATCATGCTAAATATACTTGTTTCTTCCTAAATTGCTTCTACTCTATTCTTTTGGACTATAAAATTTACCTTCCTTATGGTGGATTATGCTACTCTCGAAGACACTCGTATGTCATAAACGAAAGGAATTCACCAAAATAGGCGTGAAACCCTCACTTTAGTGACGACTTTCAATCCGTGTTATTCTTTTGTGTTTTTTAAACTACACCAAGATAGGCGTGATTTTCTTACCTTGGTGGAAATTTCACAAATTCTCGTTCTAGTGGAAACTTACCAATTGAATGTTGGAATTAATTTTCCTACCTCATTGGACAAGTGCAAAAACCACAACTCTAGAAACGACATCGCTAAGATATGAGTGAAATCCGCAACTTGGCGATTAGTTTCAATCCTTGATTTTCAATCTCTCCAAAGTCTCAAATTTACTAATGACAAGGAACATGTAGTAACTGGAAGGGTGAATACCGTTAACCGAAAGTTTCGGCGAGAGTATTTCCACCTATTAGGCCAAAGCATGTTTCCAAACTCAATGGTAAATGCGAATCACTTTGGTTAGTCTTAGTTCCGTTCCGGAACACTCCAATTTTTTTAAACAAGCCTTTCTTTTATGCTAATACTACTTTCAATTATGTTTTCATGCTATGTTTTCATTATATATTCGATTTATTTCACTCGCATACTATCTCAAGACTCGCATTTCAAGCTACTCTCGCGATCTCCAAACAATACTAATAATACAAAAATAAAAACTCCTATACCAACCGTTTCAAGCAACTTCTCATCCTTGTACCTCACCAATTCAACACCACCAAAGAATCATAGCTAGGTATCTCAAAGGCCTCCCAATGAATGTTCGTGATATCGTTAAAGGAGTCGAACCTACCACCCTAGAAAAAGCCATTCGTCTAGCTTCCAAAAATATCCGACAACCAAGTGAAAGATGGAACCTTAACTCTCCCAAACACATTAAAACCGTCAACCAAACCACCACTGTTCCACCCGAGAAACCAAAAGACACCAAAACCCCACCGGCAAACAGCAATGGTCGAAAACGTAAATCCCGAAACCACAACTATGTCGTTAGTGCCCCATCAACCGAAGCTCAAGCTCTTACTCCACTCAACCAAGTGCCTGCCAGGAAACCATACATCGGACCACACCCGAAATGCACCACATGCCTATTCCACCACCCAACAACCTCTGCTTGTCGTCTCTGCACAACCTGTAACCGTTATGGACACCTTACCCAGGCTTGCAAGGTTGGCACTAGACCCCAAAACAACCCACCTCAAGCTGCTAACCAACCTCCCCTAGCCATTGGCATTGGGCGTGCATGCTTTAAGTGTGGTGATCCTAACCACTTTGCCCCATAATGTAACCGCAACAACACAGCTCAAACTCCGGGTCAAGCTCAGAATCAACCACAAAGGGGTCACGCTTTCGACCTCAATGTGACCCAAGCTCAAAACGAAAACGATGTGGTGAACGGTACGTTCCTTGTTAATGGATCATGTGCTTCTCTACTCTTTGATACGGTGCGGATAAGAGTTTTGTCTCTTTAGAATTTGAACCTCTACTTGCTTGTGCACGATCTAAAATATCGAAACCCTTCACTGTTGAAGTCGCAAATGGTGAACCTGTCTCTATCGACTTCATTGTCAAAGATTGCACCTTGAATCTTAATGAGCATATTTTCTCCATGTACCTCAATCCTATGCAATTGGGAAGCTTTGACATCATTGTAGGCATGGATTGGCTTGAAACACATCGTGTCGAAGTTGTTTGTTTTGACAAATTTATCCGTATACCGCTTCTAATGGTGGCACCTTGCAAATCTATGGTGAGAAACCTCAAGGGACTCAAAATCATGTCTTGTACCAAAGCTCGAAAGTATCTCCGCAAGGAATATGTGGCCTTTTTAACTCACGTTGTAACAACTAAGGACAAGGAAAAAGGCATAAAAGACATTCTTATCGTTTGTGACTTTCCCGAAGTCTTTCCCAAAGATTTACCTGGTCTTCCACCCGCTCGATCTGTTGAGTTTCACATTGATCTCATACCCGGTGCTACACCTATTGCAAAATCTCCATACCGCCATGCACCTTGTGAAATGCAAGAGCTTGCTAGCCAACTCTAAGAATTACTCGAAAAAGGCTTCATACGCCTGAGTACTTCTCCATGGGGTGCTCGGTTTTGTTCGTTAAAAAGAAGGACATATCTTTTCGTATGTGTATCAACTATCGTGAGCTTAACAAACTCACTGTCAAGAACCGATACCCTCTTCCTCGCATCTATGACCTCTTTGACCAGCTCCAAGGAGCTACTTGTTTCTCAAAAATCGATCTTCGTTCGGGATACCATCAACTCCAAATCCACGATGAAGATATTCCAAAGACTGCCATTCGCACAAGATATGGTCACTATGAGTTCATGGTGATGCCTTTTGGTTTAACCAACGCACCCGCAGTGTTTATGGACTTAATGAATCGCGTGTGTAAACCTTACTTGGATCGCTTTGTGATTGTATTCATTGATGACATTTCGATCTATTCCAAATCCGAAACTGACCACAAGCGACACCTACGCTTGATTTTGGAACTCTTACGAGCCGAATGACTTTATGCTAAGTTCTCTAAATGTGATTTTTGGCTAAAGGAAGTTCAATTCCTTGGGCATATTATGAATGAAAAGGGTATTCATGTTGATCCTGAAAAAATTGAAGCGGTTAAAAATTGGATTGCACCAAAGTCTCCTACTGAAGTTCGTTCTTTCCTAGGATTGGCAGGATACTACCGTCGGTTCATCTCCAATTTCTCCAAAATTGCTACACCACTCACCGCTTTGACTCAAAAATCCAAACCTTTTGTTTGGAGTTCCAAACAAGAAAAAGCCTTTCAAACCCTCAAGAATATGCTTTGTGATGCTCCTATTCTAACCCTTCCAAAAGGGAATGATGATTTCGTGGTCTATTGTGATGCATCGAACCATGGTCTTGGTTGCGTTCTTATGCAACGAGGAAAAGTCATCGCCTATGCATCAAGACAACTCAAAATCCACGAAAAGAATTAAACCACTCACGATCTCGAACTTGGTGCCATTGTTTTTGCCTTAAAAATATGGAGACACTACCTTTATGGTACAAAATGTGTTGTCTTTACTGACCACAAAAGCCTCCAACATATTTTCAATCAAAAAGATCTCAACATGCGACAACGACAATGGGTCGAATTGTTAAACGACTACGACTGCGAAATTCGCTATCATCCTGGCAAAGCGAACGTAGTAGCCGATGCTCTTAGTCGAAAAGGTCACGCTGATTTATGCAACATTCGAGAAACCGACCGTCTTCGTAGCTTGCAATTCCAAAATGATCTCTTAGTCGATAAGGTCACGATGCGGCAATGTTGGGTGGTGTTGGATGGCGTTGGTGGTTGGTGGTGGAGGCCACGGTAGGTGGGTGAAGGTAGTGGGTGGCGGTGTTTGGTGGTGGTGGTGACGATGGTCGGTGGCTGTGGTGGTGTTGGTGTTGGTGTTGGGGGGTGTTGGATGGTAGCGGTGGTGGGTGTTGGTGACGGTGGTGGGTGGTGGCGGCAGCGGCGGTGGGCGGTGACAATGGTGGTGGGTTGTGGTGGTGACGATGAGGGTGGGTCAGTGTTGTTAATGAATGGTGAAAGAAAGATGGAAAGCAAAAAACATGGGGGGGGTGGATGGAATGGTTTTGAGGGAATGGAATGCCTTATGGAATATTGGAATGGGTGATTCCATTTCATTGACTAACCAAACACACTATTTTTCATTACCTCGTAGTGGTCCATTCCATTCCTCATTCCATTCCGTCATACCAAATGCTACCTTAGATTTGTAGTTGTTTGAAATTAGATTTAGTTTCGGATATGTTGGGCCTTGATGATTTCAAATTTGTTGGTGTCAAGGCAGTGATGATTTTGACCAAAATCAGAGAAGATCTTTGGATCCGTATGATTATGAAAAAAAATCGGATCGTGTAGACCTGATCTGTATCTTGCCGAAGCATTCCAGATAGCAATGATCTTTTGCAAATGTGAAAGCAACCATGGCAGACTAGGGATCATAATTCTTCCAAAAATCTAAACCTCTTTGATGATATTTTTTTTGTTTCTTGATGATAACGTTTTTGTATCGAATTTATGTAATCTAGGTTTCTTGACATATATAAAATGTAGTAAAGCGTGTGATGATGTAGAAGGTGATGTGGAGTTTGTAGAGATTCGTACTTTGTGGGAAAACTGAGTGTTTTTTATAGGTAAGTTTGTGAGTTGGGTGTGGTGGTTTGTAGGGTTTGCACATGTGCGAGCTCTAAGAGTAGGGTTGTTCACCACCCGAGCCAAACCGGGCAGACTTTTGCTCTTGTTTGGCTCGTTTACAAACCAAACTGAGCTGAGTGACTCGTTTAAAACCGAGCGGACATTTTTCAAGCGTGATTTTTTCAGAGCGACGCCTAGCGGAGAGTAACTCGGACAACCATATTATGATGCTTATTTCAATGTTTTCCCCAAGGTCAAATTGTCTGTTGTTGTCACTAATACTGAGGTTCGAGTGTCCGAAGACGAGGCTTAGGTTGAGGTAGTGAGGCGATGAGTATACTGTAGAGAACAAGTGTCGAAATGTGGCATATGGTGACATTAAGCGATGTTTAGCAACAGACGACTAATAACGTAATGAAGTCAAGTCTGTCACTTCACAACTTAGGGTTTACTTTAAAACATACGCTATGTTCCCGAGTTTACTTAAGGAGAGAAAAGAAAAGAAAAGAAGTGGGGGAAAAGAAAAGAAAGGGAGGGGAGGTATTTTTTTCCTTTCTTTAATTTTCTCTCCATAGCTCTCCAATTTAGGAAGATCAAAATAAGGCTCATGTTCCTTTCTTTTCCCTTCTTAAAAAAAAAAAAAAAACTATGGAACACCCATCCTCCCATTTCCTTCTTAAAAAATACCCAGGCACATGAGTTTTCTTCTTTTTTTCCTTTTTTTTCTTTTCTTTTCCTCCCTTAAATGAGACTCGGAGCATAGTGTTAGTGTTAATTTTTTATTGGATTAAGCGGGATAGTTATATTTTTTATTTGTATATCTTGGGCCCAATGTTATATATAAAGCTATATAAATCTTACTTTGATTTGTGTGTGTATATATAATTATATACATAATAAATAAATAATAATTTATTCGAGCCGAACCAAGCTGAGCGGACCTTTGCTCGTGCTTGGCACGTTTACAAACCGAACCGAGCCGATCGGCTCATTTACATCCGAGCGGAGGATCGAGCGAGCATCTTCAAACATTTTCGAGTGAGCGGCGAGCAATTTGAACATCCCTATTTAAGAGTAGCTCTAGTGGCAAAAATTCCACACCAACAAAAACCGACACCTCATCAAAAAAGCCTTCATTCTTCCTCCGTACTAAACCATTCTAAGCCTACACACATCATGGGGCCGGGTTAACCGTTTTGTTGGCCCTAAGCGAGGTAAAAATGTGAGGCCCTTTCAGATAAAACAATTGGTCAGGTTAGAACAAGTCACATCATAACTTGTCATGGCTAACTTGACAAATACAAAAGTCTATTTGGCAAAATTCACAGAGGACTTCTAACGAACATATAAAACAAATGTGTTTCGGCTCCGGGTGGGTAGGTTACGTTTTTAGTAGATTAGGATTTGCTATTCAGAAAGGGATGGCGACGCAGTTTGTTGACCGCCTGCCTGTTATCTTGATATAATTTTCTTTGTCCTGCAATGAAAGTATCTTAGTTTAATAAAAAAAACCATATGGTGTGCATGCATATAAGATATTTGTAGCCAACATCATGTGGGTTTTTCCAAATATTTTAGAAAGAGCTATGATTCATTAAGTTTAGCACATACCTTCAAAAACCTAACTCAAATATTTGTCTTCCTTCCTGATGCCATTATCAAAATCTGTCACTTCTTTTGGAAAACCCTAAAATCAAATTTGGGGGCCCTTAGATATGGGGCCTGAAGAAACACGTATATAACAGTCTATAATAAGAGCACAATAGAGATATATTTCTTATTAATGTAGGCTGGACACATATAAGGACCCAGACACAGATTGTTACAGCGTTTCGACTATAATCTATCTTTCTCAACTATTGACAATTATATAAAGATTTCTCTGCCGAGTATTGAATGAATCCTTTCTCTTGGGGAGAAGGGGTATTTATAGGCCTTCGAGATGTCTTGTGATTGGCTTAGGTGAGAATGACAGTTGGCTGTAGATTTCATACCGTTGTCACTGTTTGCACTGTCCTGCTGCGGTTGGTCCACGTGTCTTCTGACTGTCCTTTCTGTCCTTTTCTGTACCTCGTACCTGCAGGTGATCGTGGAGCAGGGAATAATGACCTCTGATTGGTTGTATGTCCCTTTCGTTGTCGGATTGTAGCTGTCATGTACGAGGTTACATGCGCAGGCTTCTAGAAGTCCACGTCGGTACAGTGTGTTGACGTGTGTGAAGATGTGGGGCCGTGCGCATGCGCGGGTGCATATCTCTTCAGGGCACAAGCAGCCGCTTATGTTTAATGACTATAGAGCCGGCTCTGGCACCTCAACATCCATCTTATCACCTATTTTTTACATTTATTTCATCTATATCAAATTTCTTTTATATTAATTTTATTTTATAGGCCATTTTTTATAAATAAGTAATATGTAAAATATTAACTTTATTTTAAAGATCATTTTTCTAAATATAGATAAACTATAAACAAAAACTACAAAATAAATGTTGCCAGTTGTGTGGGGAACACCTACATAGAAGCAACGAAAGACTTGACATAGAAGCGAAATATGTCGTTCATGCTCTGATTCCGATGAGAATAGAATATATTGCAAGGAGAATGAGATGAGAAACTAGTATTTTTTTTTTTCCTAACGATATATTTTGTATATAAAAAACATTAAAAATATATTTTTTACTTGTTGGGACATTAACCAGTGAGAGCATTCACAACCCACCCATCAAACCTTCCCCCATCTTTAAAATTTAAAAAATCCTACTAAAAACACACTACAACCCATCCACCATTATATACCCTATCTTTATATTATGAAAATTTGTTATCATAGCTTTTCATATATAAAAAGCTACTATTAATCCTCCACCAAATTATTGTGAGTGTATGAAAACGAGAAATATAATAAAATATGTGTTTGTGAGTAAGATAAAGATAAAAATGGTGGATGGGATGTGGGAAGTTTTTTAAATTGAGAGATAAATTTTAAAAAGTATGATTTTTTAGTTAAATTATAGGGTAAAAATGGTGGATGGGATGTGAATGCTCTGATGGTCCAAATATTCCATTCATTTTTACTTGTTGGGACATTCATTTCCCTAACGATATATTTTATATATAAAAAACATTAACACCGTATAAATATAACAAAAAGCAACTGTGTTGACACTTCACACTTATACAAAAGAGTTGTATTCTACGACAAAATGGTTTTTAGAAACGTGAGCTATAGATGTACCTTTCTTTAAAGGAAAATTGTTAGTGGTTTTAGTTTTTTTACATTATACGAATTTAACACAAAATTTGTTAGTATGAGTATAGTTTAAATAAGTTCGAGGCAGTTTCAAATAAAACCTGCAAATACGTTTAACTAAAGTTAAACGGGCCAAGTTGGATCAAGTTCATGGGTTGACGTGTTTAACACTATAATTTATTTTTTAAATCATGCTATGTGCTACTATTGGATATTTTATGTCAAAAATTAGAAGTTTTAATAATTAAAAACAATTGTTTTATACACATTTATGTATTTGGTTGTAGATTTATAACAAAGTTGGGGAGGGGGGGGGGGAGGAGGATGTGTTTGAATGTTCATGTCAACCTATATATTAAAGGAAAAACAAATTATTAAATTATATCTTATCTAAAAATATCATTTCATAATTTATAAATTTTCTTTACAAATGATAGATTTAAACTTACCTGTCTTAAGTATAGATAGGGGCGTACAAAAAGCTCGCGACTCGAGGCTCGCTCGAAAAAAGCTCGGCTCGAAGAGGCTCGTTTTGTTTTCGAGCCGAGCCGAGCTGGCTCGTTTTGTAATCGAGCCGAGCTCGAGCCAGGAGTGTTCAGCTCGTGGCTCGGCTCGACTTAGGCTTGTGTATGTGTAATTTTATTTAGAAAAATAAAAAAAAATATACATGATTATGTGTAATTTTATTTAATTTTATTGTTTTTTATTTAATAAATATTTGTAAAAAAATAAAAAATAATAAAAAAATAAATATCGAGCTGGCTCGAGCCAGCTCGAGCTCGGCTCGAACATTTACGAGCCGAGCTCGAGCTCGACTTTTCAGCTCGATCAGAAAAACGAGCCGAGCCGAGCTGGCTCGGTTTAGGTTCGAGCTCGAGCTTGGCCTGGCTCGGCTCGACTCAGCTCGTGTACAGCCCTAAGTATAGATTTGTATTTCTAGAAGGTTCATTGTGCTGCTTTGCACGTGAAATTTGAAAAGCATGTTGTCAAACCGAACCGGCCAGCGTGACAACTACAAAAATCATCCTTCAACTATTCAACTTAGCCTTTTAACTACTTATAGTTATTATTAATAAATAAATATATCGAAGATAAATAGATAGTTGATAAAAAGCATTACAAATTTGGGGCATTTGACTTGGCAATTAAAATGTAGTTTACGTCATAGCATATATATCAATTTAATGCGTAATGTTAGAACCAATTCACGATCAAATGTCAAAGAGGTACGAAATGGCTTAGTTATTGTTCAGTTTCAAATACCAAAACTTACTATGGAACTCGTTGAGTGGAATGATTCACTACATGTCAACAACATGTAGAATCCTTTGAGAAAAAGGCCACACGACGTCTGAGAAACCATAAAAGTAAAAGAGTTAAACTATATAGACCTCCAAAAAGGCCACAGCATGCAGGGGCGGATTTAGTTCACGGGGAGGGGGTGCGGACGTTGCGGCTCAATTTCGCGCGCGTAGTGGAAAATTTGTTTTTTTTTTTTACGAAATTTGAAAAACGTTGCTATTAAAATGTAAAAAAATGAAAAACATTACTACTGAAAAATGTTTCTAGATCCGCCATGTAAGTAAGAGTAAAAGTATAGACCTCCAAAAAATAGAGGGACAAGTTGTGTAAATTAGTATTGATGAAAGCATAAAAGTCAATCAATCTTCATAGGAAGTAACATAACATACAATTAAACCGGCCGGTGTGGATAGTAGGCGTGTGGGGGCGGAACGACCACCACACCCCAACCCCAACCCCTTTTTATTTTTCTCACAAATTCCATCTTCCATTTCTTCAAATTTAACGCATCATCCATCCAACTCAACCAAACCCTAATAAACTGCTCCCTTTCATCGATTATTATCAATGATGGTGGTTTCCTGTGGTTTAAGTAACGCTGCTGCTGTTTCTGCTGGTGGTAGTGTTATTATTAATAATAATAATAATCTTGGTTATGCTAGTTCTTATCATAGTATGGATTTTAATCCGGTTTCTGTTAGGAGATTGGTTTCTGTAAGGGGATCGGCTTCTGTTAACCCTAGGTGTGAATTTGCTTTTGACTCAAACGACGACGTTGGGTCTTCTCCTCCTCCGTCTGTTGTGACGTCAGCTAGTGTTTCTGCTCTTCAAGCTCTTAAAACCTCTGCTTCTGATAGTGAGTCTTTCTTTCTCATCATGCGCAAAATCACTATTCATCCGATTCTCATTTTTATATCTATTTTTCAGTTTTATATATATACACACACACACACACACACTTTCATAGGTAAATATTTGTTTAAGTAGACATGTTTTAACCCCTCTTTAACCAATTTTTTTAACTATACGTGATTGATCGCTTTAATCTATATGGTTTGGTTGGAAACTGACCTGGATTGCCGATTTTTGGTTAGCCGATTAGGGTCGGCTACCGATTGACAAAAAATTACTTAATGACTGGCCGACTAGTGATTAATCGCCATCAAGTCCTGAGTTTTACAACACTGGTTCTAATTGTATGCACACAAAGTCAAGCGATTAATCGCCATCTACTACTCCTGAGTTTTACGTCATGGTTTAATTATCAAGATCTTTAAGACATATATATGTGATGGGTTGTTGAGATTGTGAGATTTTTAATTTAGGTGATTTTTTTACTGAATCGTCTGGATTGGACCTGATTTTACAGGTGTATGCAAGAATTTAATTTATTTGTTTATGTTATAATAATATGTTTTTTTTTTTCTAAATAAAGTGGATGAGTTTACATGATAAGTAATGGTGTTTATGGTTTATTGATCATGGATTGAGGGTGGTTTTACAAGTGTATGTAAGAATTTATGGTGTTTATGTTATCTTGATCATGTGTTTTTTTATATGGAATTGATCATGGATGAGGTTACATGAAAGACGATGGTGTTTATGCTATCTTGATCATGTGTTTTTCTGCTATTGGGTGTACGAAAGAAAGGAGTAGTTTTATGGTGATTGGGTTTAGTTTTCGTACAACGCAAGTCAATATCTGTGGGAAGGTTTCCATTCCCGATGCACAATTGCCACAAGCTATTAGTGACTTATGTGCATTGAATAATATGAAAGAGAAGAGGTCAAATGAAAACAAGGATTAAGGAAATATTAGGGAATGATTAAAATCCAAATGAAAAACTTTTCACAGATATCAATGGTGTTGTGCTATTGTATGAAAGCTGAGCCCAATCACCATAACACTGCTCCTTTATCTCGTATACCCTATAGCAGCAAAACACATGATCAAGATAACATAAACAGTATTGTCTCTCATGTAACCTCATCCATAATCCATTCTATCTAGAAAAAAGATATAATTATGATAACATAAATTCTTGCATACACTTGTAAAATCAGCCTTAATCCATGAGTAAATAGAATTGATTATGGGGATGAGGTTACATGAAAGACTTGTTGTTTATGTTAATCTTGATCATGTGTTTTCCTTCAGGATATACAAAAGAAAGGAGCAGCTTAATGGTGATCGGGCTTAGTTTTCATACAGCGCCAGTTGATATCCGTGAGAAGCTTTCCATTCCCGAGGCGCAATTGCCACAAGTGATCAGTGAGTTATGTGCATTGAACCATATAGAGGAGGCTGCTGTTCTTAGTACTTGCAACCGGATGGAGATATATGTTGTGGCGCTCTCCCAACATCGTGGAGTTAAGGAAGTGACTGAATGGATGTCCAAGGTACTGATAATCATCCAATAAATGTGTATTGCATTTGTTGTTATATGTTATATAAGGTGGAGATGCCCGTTATTGCTATCATGGATTGGCAATTGACTTTTTTTGGACGTTCATATTGAAATTGATTATTTGGTTATTGTGATTTGCAGTTTTATGATTGGATGATAGTTTTCAGTTTTTGTTTGGATGATAGTTTACCCCTTCGGTTTGGATGATAGTTTTCGGTTTTGCAGTTTGTGATTTGCAGTTTTATGATTGGATGATAGTTTTCAGTTTTTGTTTGGATGATAGTTTACCCCTTCGGTTTGGATGATAGTTTTCGGTTTTGCAGTTTTATGATTGGATGATAGTTTTCAGTTTTTGTTTGGATGATAGTTTACCCCTTCGGTTTGGATGATAGTTTTCGGTTTTGCAGTTTGTGATTTGCAGTTTTATGATTGGATGATAGTTTTCGGAGACAAGTAATTAGTTTTTGATAATCATATTCATACTCATACTAGCTGCCTATCAAAGGGTAAAGTAAATTACCTATTTACCCCTTCGGTACTCACAAAAGGTCTCTTTTTTTCTTATGAAGGGCCTTTTTGATACTTACATGTTTAAATTGCTTAAATAATCTGAAACTGTCATCCAACCAAACACCACTCTCTGCAGTATGTTTTGTTATTGCTATTTATTTGGTTTGATCATTAAAGCCACAGCAATACTTTCGATACTCAAATCCAAGCAATTAGCGTTGTGGGAACACGAATGATATGCGATTTTGGAAGTAACCGTTTGTTTTTCATATTGTAGGTTAGTGGTGTTTCTGTTTCGGAGATTTCTCAGCATCAGTTCTTGCTTCATAACAAAGATGCTACAAGACACTTGTTTGAAGTATCTGCGGGCCTTGATTCTCTTGTTCTAGGAGAAGGTCAAATTCTTTCTCAGGTAAAGCATGTAGTCAAAGTTTCACAAGGTGTCCCGGGTTTTGATAGGAAGATCAGCGGGCTATTCAAGCATGCAATTACAGTAGGAAAACGGGTCAGAACCGAGACGAAAATATCTTCCGGGTCAGTATCTGTTAGTTCAGCTGCTGTAGAACTTGCACAAATGAAGATTCCGGAATCTTCTTACGACTCCGTGAGAGTGTTAGTGGTTGGTGCAGGAAAAATGGGAAAACTCGTGATCAAACATCTGGTTGCTAAAGGGTGTACGAAAATGGTGGTTGTTAATAGAACAGAAGATAAAGTCGATGCAATACGTGACGAGTTTAAGGATGTCGAGATCATCTATCAACCTTTTTCCAATTTATTATCTTGTGCTTTGGAATCTGATGTTATCTTCACCTGCACGGCTTCTGAAACACCATTATTCTTGAAAGAACAAGTCGAGGTGTTTCCTGCTTTGACTTCACAAAGTCAAAGGATGTTCATAGACATATCCGTTCCAAGAAACGTGGACTCACATGTCTCGGATCTTGAAACAGCCCGTGTCTATAACGTGGACGATTTGAAGGAAGTCGTGGAAGCCAATAAAGAAGACCGTTTGCGCAAGGCATCAGAAGCCCAACTGATCATATCAGAAGAAGTACATGAATTTGAAGCATGGAAAGACTCATTAGAGACAGTTCCAACTTTAAAGAAACTGAGAGCGTATGCTGAACGAATTCGGGCCAGTGAGTTTGAGAAGTGCATTGAGAAAATGGGCGATTTAACGAAGAAACAAAAGGTGGCCATTCATGGTTTAAGTAAAGGTATAGTAAATAAGCTTCTTGAGGGTCCGATGCAACATTTACGATCAGATGAAACGAAGGTCGAACATTGGATGAGATACTCGAGAACATGCACACGTTGAACAGGATCTTTGGACTTGATACCGAGATCTCCATTTTAGAAGAAAAGATTCGGTCGAAGATGGAGAAGGCGAAAAATTAAAGCGGATGTTGTAAGAATCATCTGGTTCATAGTATCTTATTATTTACAGATGTGTTCGTTTTTGCAGCAACTTTGCAGGAGGTAACAAATCGATTTTTATACTGATTTATACGATAATAAAATGAGATGACTTGCCCCAATTTGGGTTTTTCAAGGATGTGTACTTGTGAGTGGTTTTGTTTTGTTGTTTTTATAAATTCACATTAATACTAATTTGTACAAACCGAACTTATTGTATTTAGGTTTGTGTTAAACGTATCCCTCCTATTGTTTCTATTGAATGTACACCCTCTCCTACTAGATCAGTCTCATCATTTCTTACTCTTCGACCTGACATGGGTATCCGAGGGTGCCCCGTCCACCCTTACGACAGAATAAAGTTTTTGATGGTGGATGACCGCCAAAGTTGTACATGAATTTCAAGAAATATCATGTTTTCGAAGTTATCATGCATTCATGTGTGTGTACACATTTATAAACTACTCAATTTAATTAGTAAAAGATATAGTTCCTTTTTTTAACCGCATTTAAATATATGAAATGTTTAACTCTATGGTTGTTGGTACATGTTGTAACATTATATGTATAAACGGGAACAAACATGAAATTTGACTTGTTTATGACACCTTTGTATCCAATACCTAAGCGGAGTTAGTAAAGAACAACTATTGGTTAAATGACCAAACAGCAGACGATGAATTGGTTAAATTCACCTAAACCAACATACTTCTTGTTTGTGATGATATATCTATATCTCTAATCCATTTACAGGTGCTGCTAAAACTTCTGGAGTTGTATTTTATAAAAGTAATCAAAGAAAATTGTTAGAAAATAAAAGTACACAAGTCACCTCTCGGGTACTTGCAGGCAGCTACAATATAGGTAAGACCACGTATAGTGGTTCACATATGAAATGGGCGTTTTCCGCCACTTGGCATCCACGTCAACATGGACATTTTTAATCAAAAAATGATGTAGCGGTTCACCTCATTTCATATGCCTTCAATCACTACTTAAATATATATACACATCCATATTTATGTGTGTGTGAGTAATTATGATTTCCTCATTTACCATTGCGTGAACCAAACCACTTAAACCCATTTCACATGGCCTTTCACGTGAAGGGGGGCGGTGTAGGCGTGAAATGTCCTCATGAAAATGGCATTTCACGAGCCATT
This sequence comes from Ambrosia x helenae, assembly GCA_030844895.1. Taxonomy (NCBI): domain Eukaryota; kingdom Viridiplantae; phylum Streptophyta; class Magnoliopsida; order Asterales; family Asteraceae; genus Ambrosia; species Ambrosia x helenae. The sequence continues at coordinate 32,447 of JAUTDX010001703.1, read as the reverse complement.
TCAGATGGTCTTAGAGCTTATAAAAGTTGAGTATGTTGCTTTTTAAATGTATGACTATTTCTTTTTAAAAAGACCTTATAACTTGTCAAGAATATATTAATATTACTAACTTGTAACTGTTACATCTTACTAATAGTGTATCTACCTCTTGATAGTGAACAATACCTTTTTACTAATATTGGCAGGATCACCATTCAAGTAAGGTAGAATATGGCCTTACATTTATTCCGTTCAGTACTCACAAACACAACATAAGTATTTGCATATGAATGCTACATCAATTCTCATTAAATATACGTAGGAGTGTTTAAAAAGGTTAAATGATAAAATAAAATAAATGACGGTATGAAATTAGAGAGATAATGAAGACTGTAATTTCAAGGTTTGCGTAGATTTTTTGCATCAATAGAATGAAAATCAGCTTCTAAGTAATGGTAACTTCATTTATACTTAAAAGCACAAGGCAACACATATAAATGAAGAAATAAATCGAGCCGACTAAGCCATATGTTTGTTTGATTATTTCTACCCGTAGTTTCGGATACAAAAAAACTGTTGTATTTATGGAAGATGAGATCAAATCATAGAGAACCAAGATTCTACTTCTTTACCTCCTCGTATTCTGCCTCTGGGGCTTGTTCACCGCCATCTTGTGATCCTCCTGATCCAGACCCTGACCCTGAACCGCCTTGCATATGCTGCCCAATCTTTGATTGGGCCTTGTTTGCAGCGTCAATCTTGGCCTGAATATCTGCAGCATCCTCACCGCCAGCAGCTTTCCTCAAATCAGAAACCGCAGCCTCGATTTCAGACACCACTTCACTCGGAAGCTTGTCTCTGTACTCATTCAGATTCTTTTCGACACTGTAAATGGTCGTGTCAGCGTTGTTCTTAGCATCGATCAGTGCCTTCCTTTCAGCATCCTTTTGGGCATGAAGCTCCGCATCCTTGACCATCTTTTCAATTTCATCATCTGACAGACCTCCTGAGGACCTAATTGTAATTTGCTGTTCTTTGCTGGTGGCCTTGTCTTTGGCTGAAACGGTGACGATACCATTTGCATCTATGTCGAATGTAACCTCAATTTGAGGCATGCCTCTTGGAGCCGGAGGAATTCCCATGAGGTCAAACTCACCCAATAGCTTGTTGTCAGATGCCATCTCACGCTCTCCTTGCAGCACTTTAATGCCCACTTGAGTTTGGTTGTCGGCAGCTGTGGAGAATGTCTATGAACAAAAGCACAATTAGCAATTAAACAGACACAGCAGCATACATCTGAGGTATAACTAGAATTGCTTTTTTAAACAGTAACAGCATCATATGTCTGTGGAAAATGGTGACTCACCTGACTTTTCTTGGTTGGGATTGTGGTGTTCCGACCGATGAGCTTGGTGAAGATGCCACCAAGGGTCTCAATACCAAGTGATAGAGGAGTGACATCAAGTAGAAGAAGTTCTTTAACGTCACCACGAAGAATGCCACCCTGAATAGCTGCTCCCATGGCAACTGCTTCATCAGGATTCACCCCTTTGCTTGGTGTCTTCCCAAAGATTTCTGTAACAACTTCCTGAACTTTGGGAACACGGGTCATCCCACCAACAAGGAGAACTTCATCAACCTCCTTGGTTGTGACTCCCGCATCTTTCACACAGTTCTTGCATGGGTTCCTCGTCCTCTCAATCAGGTTGTTTACCAGAGCCTCAAATTTCGATCTTGTGAGAGTGATATTCAAATGCTTAGCACCAGATGCATCAGCTGTGATGAACGGCAAGTTGATATCGGTTTGGGTTGTTGATGACAACTCAATTTTAGCCTTCTCGGCAGCTTCCCTAAGTCTCTGGAGGGCAAGCCTGTCTTTTGTCAAGTCTATTCCCTCCGTTTTCTTGAACTCACCAACCAAGAAATCCAACAAGGCGTTATCAAAGTCTTCTCCTCCAAGAAAAGTATCACCATTTGTCGCTTTGACCTGTACAAACAAAAACATTAGTATATATGAAATATCAATTTATTATAAATACAAGTTTTAAAAAGAGAAACTATACCTCAAAAACACCGTTAGATATCTCCAATATGGAAACATCAAAAGTTCCACCACCAAGATCAAAAACTGCAATGAGACCTTCTTTGTTATTTAACCCATAGGAAAGCGCAGCAGCTGTTGGCTCGTTGATAATCCTCTGCACGTCTAAACCAGCAATTCGCCCAGCATCCTTGGTAGCTTGTCTTTGTGCATCATTGAAGTAAGCCGGAACAGTAATAACTGCTTTATTAATGGTCTTTCCAAGATAAGCTTCAGCAGTTTCCTTCATTTTAGTAAGAACAAAAGCACCAATCTGACTTGGAGAATACTTCTGTCCGTTGGCCTCAACCCAAGCATCACCATTTGGAGCCTTGACAATCTTATATGGAACCATTCCCATCTCTTTCTGTGTCTGGGGATCATCAAATCGTCTTCCAATCAAACGCTTTGTCCCAAACACGGTGTTTGTTGGGTTGGTAACCGCTTGACGTTTCGCAGGAGTGCCCACAATCAACTCTCCTTTCTGGTTAAAGGCCACAACTGATGGAGTTGTCCGTGCTCCTTCAGCATTCTCAATAACTTTTGCAGTCTGAGTATAAGAGCATCAACAATCATATTTTAATAAATATTCAATAACAAAAACAAATCCCTTAAACAGCATACACATAGATCTCACCTTGCCCTCCATGACCGCAACACATGAGTTTGTGGTACCCAAGTCAATCCCAATAACTTCATTTCCAAGAGGTCTTGAACTGTATCGGAGTCATTTATTAGCTAAAGTTAAAGAAGATAAAAATCATACATGTGCAGAATAGCAGACACACGATACCTGAAAGGTCTCGCAATAACACCTAATTTCTGGCTCAAATGTGACGCACTCAATGATGTTTTGGCTCCACTCAACTGCATGAAGATTCATAAGGTAACATTCAAAACTAGTTTTATAGAAAATAGAAAATTATTACAGTAATAACAGATAACAATAACAACTGAGCAACTATTGGAGGTTATTCCCCATTTATGACACTGCACAACTCAATTCCATATCATTCTAATTTTATAACCAATAATATCCATACTGGTGCCCCATACAATTGTAGCTCTTGTATGAATGAAAATTAAAAAGCCCTCAAGCATTTTTCATATGTGGTGCTTTAAACTTTAAATGCAAACAAGAAACATAAAAAAAATTGATTATTAACAGTTAACTAACTCTTTTCTCTGAATAGCTATATGTAATACAAGTGAACCAAAAAAAGGAGTTAAATTTTTTGCAGATCATCTAATATAAAAAAACTCAAAAATACCCTAAAATTGTAAAGACAACCAATGATCTATGTAATTAACTCGGCCGATATATCGGTATCGGTCATCAACAAAAAATATATCGGTACAAAATATTGGTAACGATAATTATCGGCGCTAATGACATATACTTCACCGATATTCCCGATATCAATACCTTTCTTCTTAGTTCCTCCATTTGTCTTTCTTCTTATTGTTGCTATTAGAGTTTTAAGTCTTAGTTGTTAGTGTTTTAAGTCTTAATAAGTTCCTACTTGCTACAATTGTTTGTTAGTATTAAACTACTATATATAGGTAAGGAGTTGGCTAAAAAGTCTACTTTTCCTAAGAAGTGTAAGAGTCTATATAGGCACTGTGTTTTAATTTTTATGAGAAATGTTTTATATTCTTTTGGTATTGTGTAATATAGAAAAACAACAAAATTAACAATTTAAAACATAATCAAATGTATTCTAAGCATTAAATTGTAAAACACACATTGCTTGGAATACATTTGATTGTGTTTTAAGTTGTTACTTTTATGGTTGTTCTATATAACACAATACCAAAAGAATATAAAACATTTCTCCTAAAGTTTAAAACACAATGCTTACGTAGACTTCTTACACTCCTTAGGAAAAATGGACTTTTTACACGAACTCCACCCCTATATATATAAACTTTGCATGATATAAAAATTACCGATATTCCACCGATATCTCACCACGATAACCTATATCTCAAATATCGGTCCTTGACCGATATCCGATTTTTTACCGCATTAACTACTTAGCCAGTGACTGGACAGTTAATTCTCAAAATCATCCAAAAAAAAAAGTTATACAAATCCACCTATAATAAATCATAGCTAAATAAAAAAAAACACTAATCATATCAAATCTAAACGACATAGAATAACGAACTTCATAATAACTCTCCTAACATCAACCTAAAACGACACTGAAAGGTCCAGATCTGTTCAACACTTAACAAATCAGAAACTCATCACCACACACTATTTAATCAACAGCTAACTAAATCTTTGCCTTGGTTTGCACATCATACAAGTAGAACATATAGTGACCAGAAACAAACAAACAGAAGCTAATAAGATAGCCAACAGTTAATTCTCAAAATCTTATAACAAATAACTATTTTAAAAAAAAAAGGAAAAGGAAAAAACAAATCAGAAACTTATGGAAATAAAGAAATAAGAAAATAATAAAGGATAAAAGGTATGAAATAAAATGGAAGCAGCATACGGATTTAAAGGCGGAGAGAGAAGCAGAAGAGATGTCTCGTCGACGGAGAGATCTGAGCAACGCAGCGGTAGCCATGGTTTGATGGAGAAGAATAATAATAAAATAATAAATAAATAAATAAATAAATATGGCTGTGGTATTAGGGTTTAGGGTTTTGTAAAGAAGAGAAAATGAGTTTGTGTGTGTGGTCAGAGTTTGGGCTACTTGGATGGAGGAGGGGTTGCTTATGAGTTGGTTATGTGACACCGTTTTATTATTACAAAGTCTTTTTGAGGTGAAGCTTCTAGTTGCTCACTCGTTATCATTTTTTAAGTCTTATTAATTTAGTTAATCAATTACTTTTTGGAAAAAGAATAATAATTATTATTATTTAATTTAGTTTTCTTATTATATTTTTTTATATAGGTAGAAGAGTCTGGTTTTCTCCTAAACATAACATGATAAAACACGGGTTATCAAAAGATGTGATGTGAATTTAGTTAGTTTTAAAAATGGGTTCAATCACTCAATGGTATTTTAAGATAGCAAAAGTTAAGAACTATTTTTTTATTAATGAACAATGTACAAATCTAAAATCGTAACTCAACTCAACTCTTAAGTGCATATATTCAACTTCAGAAATAATGATGATGCAAACTTTAATTGTTGTTTGATGATAGAAAAGTATGATAATCTTATATATGCAACATCTTTTTAATAAAAAAAATTCATGAATTCTTCTATGGCTAAATAGGAAAAGATAAAATATTAAATTCAGTGAATAAAATTTATTTACATTATGAAATACTATTGAAATATTTTAATTGTTTTGGTTTAATTTTTGTGATTAATTGGCAAAGTTGATGATGCTACTACTCTATTTAATTTAATTATGAATTTTTGTGAAGTGTTTAAGATTCTTGATTAGTTAGGAGTGTTGGAAGTGGGATAATTTAACCATACGCTTGAAAATCTGAAAGCTGTAATCTTTATGATGTTGGTACTGTTATTTATTTTTTTTATTTTTTATTTTTTTGCCAGTCAAACGATGCGCCACCTTAGAGTACAACACCTCCGTCAAGTTCGATCCCCGGGCTAGCAGAATCGGCCGCTAGCCCCTCTTGCCAAGGAGTGAGACTCGAACATGTGACCTCCCCGGGCAGGAACCCCACAAAGTGGGTAAACCTTCCCACCTCCGTTGCAACCACTGTTCTATGTTTCGACGGTCTACATATCAAATGTTGAAGCAAACCGGTAAGAGGATATGTGGATATGTGACATACTATTTCATATCTTCAGTACTTGATATAGATCATGCTTCCGTTGGCAATACTAGGGACTGCATTGAAGAGGATATGTGACTTATAAATTACATATCAGTAATTTATGACATTCCTGTTTGTGATGATGCCATGAGTCATTACTATATGAATATGTAATGAATAAAGATATGATGAGTTTGTTTATGTGCTTCGGACTGCATTGGAGATCTCACATTGGCGTGCCATTTATGAGGGATGGTAGGTTCTCGCCTGCAAACTCCACTGCAGCCATTGTGATTTCCTCCGGCTGCACTCTCTGATCTTCGTTATGCCAATCGCTTAGCTTGATTCATAGACGTTTATGAGCAGGCATTACTATGCGAGTCGTTTAACATTTTTCACACACACCCGCACACATATATGTAATGCTAAGAATCTGCTACTGTTCCTGCACATTGTACCATGTATCGTGATGTTGAGTTGATTTCATTTGAAAAGGTATATGGGGCTATTTATATAATTTCTCTACTAATGTTTTTATTTTTTATTTTTAGAATCGTGTTATAAAACCTATCTGATTAATGCGAGTTGAAGCAGTAATAACAAGTTTATAGTGTTTGGATAAAGTGATTATGCTTATACAACTATTTGACTATCCAGATGCTTTTGGATAGTTGTTGCTCACATGAAAAAATAGTTTTTCGATAGGTTTTAATGACTGTAATGAGGTATAGAGACATACCTCATTACAGTTCAGATGTTGTATACCTCATTACAGTTCAGATGTTGTCTAGAAACGTGATCATAGTTAATAGCATGGGCGCCATCGCGAATAGCGTCGCGTTAAACAAATGGATGCATAAGAAGAAATCACGCTTCACATTATCAATCAAATGAATGGCTACAAAATTTTTGTAGCAACACAATCAAATAAATGGCTCACAATAAATCGTTCTAAGCTAAACTAGAAATGAAAGTAAAACTCAATGAATGATTGACAAAATATAGTTATACAACATAAATCACAGCCGCTTTAAGCAATGTTCTTCGAGCAAGTCCTTGGCAAATGCGAGGTGTGAAAGTTTGGCTCTTTAGCAACGGTCACAGGCCGTTTTCCCCTTGATGTAGATCTTGCAGCAGAAACAGCTCTACTTTTATTTGCATCCACTATAACATCACTTGGTAGTTTAGAAGATTTCTCATCTATAACACCGAGTTGCTGACCTGGCATCCGTACCTTCCTAGGTGACACAACCCTGCATATTCAATCCCACAATAAAAAAAAAAGTTATTGCTTTATTTTTCTTACTGACCCAAGAAACCATATTGAGACCATTAGCAAAAGGTTACCTTTGAGACCTTGTCCTTAAGCTCTTCATGGTTCTTTGTTGTGTTGATTCGGGGCGTTTTCGTGCTGGATTGGGGCCTGATTCTTTTCCACAGTTATCGTTAGTGGAAACGTTTTCATTTTTCTGTAAACACAAATGGTAACATATGAACAACTTGTATAACATTATAGTTTGTTTAACTGGTGTGTGAGAAATACTCACTGGAGCGCGATATGTCCTCTTTATCACAGTAGTATCGTTCGCAATCTCTTTTTTAGGAGCAGGAATATGAAGCTTTTTCTCTAGAATAGCTTCCTTAAGAATCCCTCTTTCCTAAACGAAAGCGAATATTTATCATTGATGTTTAAGAAAACGAAAAAGTTATGAACGGAAACAACGATTTCTTACATCAGTTCTTAGCCTAAAAGCTTGATACTTGTAGGCTTCGGTTTTTTGCATTTCATAACTCCAGGAGCCGCAGTTTGAACAACCTACATGACCTTAAGTTATAAGCTACAAGAGAATATAAGGATAATAATAAAGGAAAATTTCACAAAAAGAAGAAAGCATATCTAACCTTGTTCTTTTTATGCATCTCCTTGCTGAGAATCTTATCGCCCGACGGCTGGTTGTTAGATCTGTGTGCATAGGTATTATTAGCAAGAAAGCCAAAACACATGACATGAATTCATAAATTTTATGACCAACCAACATCATACCTGTTATTATCTTGAGTTAGAGCATTTTCTTTACCGTCGTCTATCTGCTCAGTTCCAAATCCTTCCTCCACTTCGTTTAAATGATCTGCAGCACTTACCATGTTCTCTTTATCTTCTATATTCGACAAATCCTTGATTTCAGCTCTCAAAGAATGTGAACCTAAAGTTTCCGAAGTTTCATGGGGATTTAAAGCGTTTTCTTTACCATCATCTATCTGCTCACTTCCATCTCCTACCTTTACTTCGTTTGGATGATCTTCAGCACTTACCATGTTCTCTTTATCTTCCATATTCGACAGATCGCTAAGTTCAGATGTAGAACCATCACTCGGTTTCACATCCACAACTTGCTGATGCAAAGAATGAGATTTCTCAGTTGGCGTCTTCTTGTTCCGAGTCTTTGTAGACTTTGAAGATGCCAAATCCTTCGACTTTTTCTCACTCCTGCAGATCTTCAACTGTCTTCCTTCGGAATCTTCAGTGTCTGGTTTCTTCGGCTTGCTAATGGTACCCTTTAACGTCTTCTTTTGACTTGCTATCGCAAGCCTCTTCATCCCTTCACAAATCTTTGTTAGAGGAGTATGCAACTCAACAGACTTTTTAAGAACTATGGCCTTCTTTGGAGAGTTAAAAACTAGCGCCTTTGCTACCGTCCGAACTTTAGGCACATCAACAGTGGTTGCTTTTGGATTCTGAACACTTCGAAAGGAGTTGGGATTCGCATGACATACTTTGTTCCTTGGCGTCGTCATATATTTGGCAGCAACTTGCCTTGACTTCGCCACTGGAGTGGTCCGTGTGGAACCAACTTTCGAACAGGCTCCAGTTTTGCTTTGTGTGTCACCATTCTTGTGAGAATTCAAAGAAGAAACCATTGCAAACCTCGGTATCCTTGGCTTAGATGGCTTTGGAGGAGCTGTGTGTGGACATTTTATACTAAAGAAAAAGAAAATAAAGTGTTAGTATCCGATTCGTCGGTTTATTCTGTTATTAACAAGATGATTAGTGTCTCAAATATGTACCTGGAGTGATCTCTATTTAATGCTTTCCTAAGCTTAATGTTGGGACTTCTTGCTGCCATAACCTATTGAACATTTAGTACATTAACATATCATACACAGATTTAAAGATATGAATATATGATCACTTTGTTATTGAAATGAATGGAAAAACACTCACCCTAAGAACAAAGTTTTTAGAGATCTCTTCAGGGTTTATCTCCTCCTCGTGCTTTCGGTCACACCCTGAAGTACACAGTTTAGATCATGTTAATTTGAATGTACAAGAATCCATTCAGAATTCTAACTCTATAAACAGAATCAGTAACCAAATCACCAATCATCACACCAGAACAAGGTTTTAGTCCATATCTTAAAGCAATCCTCAATTCTAAATTCTCAACTCACCACTGATAAATTAACTAAATTAACAACTACTATTACCACTAATTTCAATTCACCATAGATAAATAAACTGATCTAATGACTAAAATACATCCTAATTGCTACAGTTTTTTTAACGTCCAACAAAGCCAGGCCACCCAGGTACACCCATAGGCAATTAGCTAGTGGCAAAGCTTGAGAATTCGGACTGGGGGTCGGAATTCTCCAGATACCATATAACTAATATTTTTTTTTTAAAACGGTGGTTGAAGCAGTATATACCAAAAAAAAATTCTATACGGATACTATATAATCAGAACTTCTAAATGAAATTCGGATATATCCTGTGCCAATGCTATTAGCCACCCACGCCCGCCATCGCAAACACCCGTCACAAATTCCAGTGGAAACCCATAACCCAAAGGCCCACTATGGTAAAACCCCTAGCTAGCACCGACATTTTGTCACTAGCGACCTCCCCTAGAGAAAAAGTCATCCAAATAACGCTAGTTTTAACCTCCCTGGAAATTCTATGCATGTTCTCAAACGGATCTAGGTTTAACCTCCAATTTTCTCAAACATCATCTGAATCAGCAGCTAGGTTACACCAAAACACACACACACACACATGAACCAAAACCCTAACTAAACAATCACTTATAACTTCCACATCCAAATCGCAAAAAAATCAACACATGTTATTAGCAGGATTAGCTTATTACCTGTCTACCTGCTATTCTAGTGCAATACTAATTTCTATGTTCTTTATTATATATTAACAATTAACAACTAAGAACTTTAAATCAACATACCAACTCTAGAGCAGAACCAATATCGATCATCAGTACGAACAGTATACGGTTTAGTAAAATCAACAAACTTAGGAGCTTCAATCCTCTCATAAAACTCCTCATCATCATCATCTCCAATCACCATTTTAACTTCTTCCTGTTTAACCTCTGCTTCTTCTGTGTTAACTTCGGTTTCCTCTATCGAGCTGCAGTCGAATTGTTCAGGCGCCTGTTGGACCCTTTGATCCTCCATTTTTTTCAGACCCAGTTGAGATCAAGAGAGAGATAAAGTGGTATAGAGAGAGTGAGAGAGATAGCCGTTGGATTATTATTTTTTTTGTCTGACAGTTGTGAGAGATGTGTTTGGTTTTTGAACTTGATGACTGTCTGTAACTAGCCGTTGGGATTTGTTGTATTATTCTGTCGGGTAACCGGTTTTTTTTACCTGAACCCGGTTTGGTTATCTAATTGGGCTTTTCAGCCCATTGGGCTTAGAAGAGTGAAACCATTGGCATTTTGAAATTAAAACCTAAGGTTTCATCAATCACCAACCTTTTAGAGGTGCACATACGTGTTATTTTCTGTAACTGGTTGGTTAACAGGTTCCATTGGTTATTTCTTATTTTTACTTTAACTGGTTATTATTTATCCAGTTATTCATTTTTTTAATTAAGGGAGGAAAGACACAGAACTTGTTAATCACAAAGAAAGCATCCCGGAAACAAATATAAATTTCAAGTATATTTATCACACAATGAAAGAAAAAAGAAATCAATCCTTGTAGAACCCAAGACACTCGAAAGGAGCATATTAAATTGCTTCTGGCGATTAATCAACAATTCGAAGTGCTTTTCTTGCGTCTTCTTGATAAACCAGCGTTTATATAGAGATGTAGGAGGATGGGGAGTAAGAAACCCCTAATGACCGGTTATTTTCGGTTAATCAATAAGTTATTTTTAAAAAAAAAAAACATTTTTTGGCATTTTCCTGGTAAACCGGTACATCGGTTAAAAGTAACCGGTTATTTCCTAAAAATCCCTAACTGGTTAGGAGCCGTCGGCTAAACTAATCTTCGATTAGTTACTGTTCTAAAGGTTATTAACTGGTTTAGGTCCCGGTTATTATGTGCACCTCTACTACCTTTTTTAAAGTTTATTGACATACATAAAAATCTTACTTGGTCCAAATTATCGATCCAATAAGTTGATTTTATTAACGAACTACACGATCCAATTAATATCCACCAAAAGTTAAAAGGCCAATACCTAGGGATGAAAAGGAAAAAATAGCCTAAACAAAACAAAATTACTTATATAGGACGAACTCATAAAAAAATTTTGTTGGTTTGAATACACGTATGTTATTAAGTACCTGAAGACACATACCCAAAGTCTTATCAACAAAATCTATTTCTACTCAACTCTTGTCTAGTAATGTTTCATTTAATAGTTTTATTATACGGGACGAGAAATTTTTTTTCTGAATACACATTTTATAACACTAGTGGGGAATCCGTACGTTGCTGTGGAGAGACAATTTATAGCGGGATACTCGTTACTGTTAGTTTATCGATCTCTCATGATATATTGTGTAGTATTTGATTTTAAAGGTGGGATAGATCTAGTAAATATATTGTTAATGGATTTTATTTTTAAGATGGTTCTTGGACATGTAGAAAATAAATATAAACAAACTATTAATTTAGGTAACAAACTACTAAACTTGGTTGAGAAGACGACAAAAAATTATGTCATGTTGTCATTACGGTAAATATCATATTGTCATTACTGGTAATATAGTTTTTATATGTTTTATAAAACTTTATGGGTAACTTTTAATGAAAACATACAAGTTACATGGTTTTTAGTTAAATAAATATCTATTTAACCCATTTGTGAAAAATATGTTGTTACCCAAGATTTAACCACCACATATTCTTTGCATTTATAACCAACATGGCACAAGGTGAAATTAGATAATTTGGATTTAAAGTGAAAAAAAAAGAGCATCAAGAATCGTGCTAATAACGTGTTGGAAAATAACATTCTTGTAGCAATCAACATACAAGTTATATAAACATGAGAAGGAGACTCTAGACATCATGTATGGAAAGAAAGAATGAAGGAAGAGAGAACTTTATTATTGATATGTTTCATATACCAAATAAAAAAACCACTATTTATAAGGCTATAAACATTGAAAGTTATGTATGTGAAGAGTCACCGCATTATTTAGATACCAAATACATGACCACTCTTTATAAGACTATAACATTGATACAAACGTAATAAATAGGGGGTGCTTAACGGGTCGGGTTCGCGGGTTGACGGGTTCAAGCCGACCCGAACCCAAAAATTTTACATGAACCCGACCCGAACCCGAAAATTGTGAGATACATATGAACACGAACCCGACTTGAATATTATCGGTTTATCCAAACCCGACCCGTTCAACATGATTGTTTTTATTTTTTTGCAAACTAATGTATTAAAATTAAAATTTTACTACAAAAAAACACAAACATATATAAAACATTTATATTTTATTTATAAAATCTCATACCAATTTCTATTTTAAGTTGTAAGTGTAGCATAAAATACCTAACCAATTTAATTTTTAACATAAAATATATTGTAAAAAACAAATATATAGTATAAATAGGTTAAAACGGGTCAACCCGCCAACCTGCTCGGGTTGACCCGAACCTTACCCGTTTAGCTAAATGGGTTCGCGGGTTCAACCCGAAACTGACCCGAACCCATTTAGATCAAACCCAAACCCGCTAATTTCGTGTTAGGTTCGGGTCGTGTTTTCGGATCGTGTCAGAAATTCACACCCTTAGTAATAAAGACATGGAGGTTATGAATGTAAAGAGTCACAACATTATTGTTAATTTCCTCATCAATTTTACAATTATTTATGTCATGTTGTGATTATCGGAAATATCATAGTTAGGGGTGTTCATCGAATCGAATAACGAATTTTCGAATTATTCGAATCGAATTATTCGAATAATTTTTTTTTTGCTGAATTCGAATTCGATTCGAATTCGAATAAGAGTTGGAAAATTCGATTCGAATTCGTATTCGAATAAGAATCTCAATTCGAATTCGATTCGAATTCGTATTAGAAATTCGAATTCGAATCGAATTCGAATAAATTCGTTATTCGAATTCAGATAGGTTCAAATAAATTCGTTATTCGAATTCGGATAAATTCGAATAAATTCGTTTTGATTATATGCCTTTTATATGTTAAAAAAAACTAAAAAAAATCATAATTTTAACACCAAATATAAATTTGTATATTAGCCCAATTTCAAATGTGTATATATAATTATATATAAAAAATAATAAATAAATATGTATTATTTTTATTCGAATTTCGAATCGAATCGAATTTAAAATCACAAATTCGTATTCGATTCGTATTCGATTAACTTGACTCGAATTGAATCGAATTCGAATTCGAATTTTCGATAGTCGAATCGAATTTTTGATAATCGAATCGAATTGAGTCGAATTTCGAATTTTTCGAATTCGAATCGAATTCTGAACACCCCTAATCATAGTGTCATTACTGGTAATATTCTTTTTATATGTTTTATAAAACTTAATGAGTAACTTTTAATGAAACAAACAAGTTTACCAAATTGAAAATCGTATACATGTAGCGTTTGGTATGTAGGAATGGAAGGCGGAATGGAATGGACCATTACAATGGAATGAAAAAAAAGGTGTTTGGTTGGTCAAGGTAATGGAATCATCCATTACCTCCTCCATTCCATTCCCTTTAAAAACCTCAAAATTCATTCCATCCATCCCCCTGTTTTTTTTTCCATTCCATTCCCTCTATCACCCTTCACCAGCACCGACCACCACCACTTGACGCCACCACAGACCACGGCATTGCCTACCACCACCAACTACCGACTGCCGCCACCCACCGCCACTCTCCGTCACCGACCACCGCCACCCCACCCACCGACTACCGCCATCACCGACCAACCCGCCACTCACCACCAGCCGCCACCTCCACCACCGATCACCGCCACCCACCACCAAGCACTAACTGTCATCACCGACACTCTCCGTCACTGACCAGTACCACCACTGCCACCCACCACCAACCGCCACCTCCACCTCCACCTCCGACCTTCGCCACCCACCACCAAGCACCGACTGCCACCACCGACACTCTCCATCACCGACCACCACCACACCAACCACCACCTCCACCACCACCTCGGTCACCACCACCCACCGTCGCCGACACCCACTATCAACCGCCATCGCCACCACTCATCACCTTCGGTTTTATTCCTAAGTCTTTTCCTACCGACCACACAATACAAAGTAATGATTCATTCCATTTTTACATGGTAACCAAACAAGACCGTGAAATGGTAATCATCCATTTCATTCCTTTATCTATTTCATTGTCTCATCCATTTCATTACCCATACCAAAAAGACCCGTAGTCTTACCCCTTGTCATTTAGTGATTTTTTTGCGGTTGCTATTCCCTGATAGCACGGTTACCCCCTGTCCCACGACATAGGTTGCTAAAGACTGGTTGTCAAATTAAAACAAAAACAATCTACAATAGATTTAATTTTTTACTATTTTCGGCTTTTAGCTTTTAAGTTTTAATACATTTTATTATTCAATTTTAGCTTTTAACTTTGAGTATGTTTTATTTTATTCTTTTTTTAGCTTCTACTTTTTATTATTTTATTGTTATATTTTAATTTTAAAAGTATTTTCCTTTCGTAAATAACTTTAAGATATGATATTTTTATAAAATTTTGAGTATGTTGTTATCAAATATTATAGTTAGTTTTTTTTTCTAATTTTTTTAACTTTTAAAATGCTATACTTTATAAAATTTTGAATATTTTGTCGCGACATGCTTATTTCTCTACGTCATGATATAGTTTTTTTTCTTCTGAAACCAAGTTGTGATTGGTATGTACATGTCATCGAAACATAATCGTACTTGTTATCAAAGTCACCTCACATTTTGGTAAAAAAAACCCATTCACCTTGACCCACAACACCATCAAGTGATCAACCGCGGCCGCGACCCAGTGACATATAAGCATCGACGTGGCAAAATGTTATTCATGTTATTCGATAGAGCCACCACTCACCTCTACTCACGACACATAGTCTAATGAACTAAATCGATACCGACTCGGGAATCCTCTCACGAGAGAGTTCCATTAAATATTATTATTTATTATTGGTTAGGGAAAACAGGTAGCCGTTCGAGGGCCACATCCTTTATTTATTGCTTACAAAAACCAACCAACTATTTATAAAGAGAAACAACAACTAGTTCATCACGAGACTTTGCTGCAAATCATTCACAGCCTTTACCTTTCCTTTCATGGAGCTTCAATCGCCACCATTGTTTCATCACAGTTATCATCTTTTTCTTCTCTCCATAGCCTTAATATTATCCTTCAATCTGTTGTACATTTTGCGGTCTAACCTCAAACGACGTCGTACATCAACGGAAATTGAACGGAAAATCAGTAACGTCTCTGACGCCGTTAGGTTGCTGAATACGGAGAGTGACGGAACCACTGACGTCATTGTTGTTGGAGCTGGTGTTGCTGGTGCTGCTCTTGCGTGTACTCTTGCTAAGGTCATGCGTTTACAATAGTTTAATAGATTTAATAAAAATAAGTAATAACTGAAACATTGTTGCTTGTACGGTTCTTATTAGATGTGTATGTGTGTGTGTGTTGTTGTTGTTAGAGTTATTTAGTTTTTAGTATTAATATTGTTGTGGATTATGAATTTATGGATATTATTGGTTTGGTTATTGTTTGGAATTGAGTGTTGCACTGTTAGTGTGTAACCTAGAATGATGAAATGGATTCGGAATAATTGTTTGAATTAATATTGTGCAGTTGATACACTTTTATTATAATTTATTACATGAGGATTATTAAGTATAGTTTGGATTTGAGTATTGCATTATTATGTTCAACCTAGAATAATGAAATGGAGCCTGAATGATTATCGTGTAGGACCTAGAATAACGAAATGGAATCGGAATACTTTGTTGCACTATATTTAGTCTAATTTTTAAAAGTTGGATTGTTGTAGATTTTGGATAGTTTCTTCGATTACCTGCTATTTTGATGTAGTTTTCACGTCCATGGAATGGAACCTTCAATTTAAAATAAAAAATAAATCTAGAATGATGAAATGGAATTGATTCTTCTCCCTCTCTTGAATAGACTAAATGTTAGGTATGATTCGGCATAATTCATTTTGATTAGCTGTGTACAATATGAATGGATTATTGAGAGTTTTTCAGCAACAAGTAACCTTTTGGTCAGCAAATGCATTTGTAAATGTTATGATTTGGCATCATTCATTTTGATTAGCTGTGTACAATATGAATGGAATATTGAGAGTTTTTCAGTATCAAGTAACTTTTTGGTCAGCAAATGCATTTGTAAAAGTGTTTTATACTCTAATATGCTGAAGCTAGATGTACCAAAAGAAAATTGATGTTCCACGTTAAGATGCATAATTTTTTTTTCTAAAAGCCGATGCATTTGAGTGGTTTAAGGTGTTTGAAGTTTGATCCAGATGTGAAGTACTTAATCTGATTATATAAACTTCTTCATAGATACGTAGTGAATAGTATTATCATGCCATGATAAATCAGCTTCTTAGAATTGGTCAATTGTGTTACTGTTTGAATAGAACAAGACAAAAAGTTGTTAAGAAGATCCAGATCCAGTTTAATATAATAATCAAACAAACTGATCTTAATAGTTTCTATGTAGAAAGTGTAAGTTTAGTATAAGGCTGTTATATAAATTGTATATTTTGGAATCTTGGATACATCCTTTTTTAGGTGATATCAGCATCAATAATTGCCCCACTATGCTTGATTTTTTATGCTATTGTTTAAATTAAACAGGATGGGCGTCGGGTGCATGTTATTGAAAGGGACTTGACTGAACCAGATCGAATTGTGGGTGAACTTCTACAGCCAGGTGGCTATCTAAAACTGATTGAGTTGGGTCTCGAAGGTAAGGTTCCTCTTAGTCTTCTTAAACATGATCTCTAATATCTCTGACCATTATATTATCCAAACTTAATTCTTGGGGAAGATATCATATTTTTCTATACGTCCTGTTGACTGTTGTTACAGATTGTGTGGATGGAATTGAAGCTCAACAAGTTTTTGGTTATGCCATTTATATGGATGGCAGAAACACAAAACTCTCTTATCCTTTGGAAAAATTTGAATCTGATGTATCTGGAAGAAGCTTTCACAATGGGCGATTTATTCAACGAATGAGGGAGAAAGCTGCATCTCTTCCAAAGTATAGTTTCTTTCTCTCCTTTCATATTCTTGGTACTTACTGATATTTTCAGTCAAGAGACATACCCATATCATAGTTACTGATGAAAGTTTTTTGGTAATTTAAACTTTACCAGTGTTAAACTGGAACAAGGGACTGTAACTTCATTACTTGAGATAAACGGAACAGTTCAAGGGGTGAACTACAAAACCAAGGATGGGCAGACACTGAACGCACGCGCACCTCTCACTATTGTTTGCGATGGCTGTTTTTCTAATCTGCGCCGTGCTCTCTGCAAGCCTCAGGTCCTTTTACAAGTCACTTAACTAATTACTAGATTTTTTTGTTTCCTTGAAGTAAATTTGAACTTGTTTATATAACAGGTAGAAGTACCTTCCTCCTTTGTGGGTCTGGTTTTGGAGAACATTGATCTTCCATACGCAAACCATGGACACGTTATCCTCGCAGACCCTTCACCTATCTTGTTTTATCCAATTAGTAACACCGAGGTTCGCTGTTTAGTTGATGTCCCTGGACAAAAGGTTCCTTCTGTTGCCAGTGGTGAAATGGCCGACTATCTCAAAACTGTTGTTGCTCCACAGGTATTAAGTGCCCACCAATCAGTACCTTAAAGAATTTGCTAATATGTGATCTGATTAACCAATGTATACCAAAACTTGCAGATTCCACCTGAGTTATATGACGCCTTTGTAGCAGCAGTAGATAAAGGAAACATAAGAACGATGCCAAACCGCAGCATGCCAGCTGTTCCTCAGCCCACTCCAGGTGCACTTCTAATGGGAGACGCGTTTAATATGCGACACCCTTTGACTGGAGGAGGAATGACAGTCGCTTTATCAGATATCGTCTTACTTCGTGACCTACTTAGACCGCTACGCAATCTTAACGATGCAACTACGCTTTGCAATTATCTCGAGTGCTTCTACACTCTTAGAAAGGCAAGTCAAGAGTAGATTTGATTAATATCAATATAATTATAGTGAGCCAGTGCCGAGCTCTTTTATAAAGGTTGAGTTCGCCTTAAATTAGCTCTACATCTATAGCTCAAGCTCTGCTCAAGCTTTTAAACAATGTGAGCTTGAGTACCTCGCCGTTTTTACACACAAAGAACAAATAGAATTAAATGTTTGGTATTTTATTTCTTGTTGCAGCCTGTGTCATCTACAATAAACACGTTGGCAGGTGCTCTATACAAGGTGTTTTGTGCATCACCCGATCCAGCCAGAAAAGAAATGCGTAAAGCATGCTTCGATTATCTGAGCCTTGGAGGCATGTGCTCAGAAGGACCAATATCATTACTTTCAGGACTCAACCCGCGCCCACTGGTCCTGTTTCTACATTTCTTTGCCGTGGCTATATACGGTGTTGGCCGCTTGCTTATCCCCTTCCCGTCACCAAAGCGCCTATGGCTCGGGGCTCGCCTCATCTCGGTTAGCATCTAAAACCTTACATGTTTGTTTCAGCCTTTCAGGTTTTAGGGAATATTGCATATAGTACTAACCAACTTTCTTTAGTGTTTCACTAAAGCTAATCATACGTCTTTTAACTAAAAACCACAAGTATGTTATATGTACTTTAAAACTAAGTGATCTAACCAGCTGGGCTAGCCCAGTTGGCCACCTCAATGAGGATTCGGAAACATAACCTAAGGGTTGTGGGTTCGATTCTAAGGGGGGGAGGGTTTACCCACATTATGTGGGGTTCCCGCCTGGGGTTTCCCCGGTTTGACTCGCAGCTCCAGCAGACCGGCCCTAGTAAGTCCTACGGGCAGGGGTATCAAACGGCTGTTGGTCGGGCTCGAACTCGGGTAGGATCAGGATTTCACACAAGGATTTCCCAGCTGATCTACGCCTTTCAAAAAAAAAAAAAAAAAACTAAGTGATCTAAAAAAAACATATATGAAACTTGATTACTGGTTAGTGATTATTATTATTTAAAGTTAACCTGGAAATCATGAAGAAAAAGTCACTATACAATAACTATCATAATTGTTGCATTTAATTTATTTAATTTAAACAATTATAAACTTTAATAAAGCAATGAAACAATAATGTTTCATTTCAACAATATTAAAACCTGTGTTTATTATTTTACGATTTGATTATAAATATAAAAATATAAAAAAAAATGTTTGCAGGGTGCATCAGGGATAATCTTTCCAATTATAAAGTCAGAAGGGGTTAGACAAATGTTCTTCCCTGTAACAGTTCCAGCATACTACAAAGCTCCTCAAGTTGGTTGACCCAAACATTGTCATAAAACAATTGAATTATTATTAAATTTTTTTTTGAAAATGTAATTTGGTTAATTGTGGTAACAAATAACCGTTCAAAAAATTTGTAGGTAAGATTTCTACTGTTTATAAACATGCCACGTATTATTATTGTCTTTAAGTTATGGAGTCTCCACGTGTTTGATTTAGATTGGTGTATCCATCCATATATGGACAGTTGGACCACACTCATAAATGTGCAAGTTACAGCTACACCGCCTAATGATATTCATAACGTGTGGTAACGGTATATCTACAAAATTGTGTAATAAATTGGTAATGGTACATCTTCATAATGTGCAAGTTGCAACTACGCAGCGTATAACTCTATGCGTCGTGTATAGAGGGTTGTACAAACTCTCATGCGTCATTAATGCTCATTAGTCAAAGTCACATTAGGACCTATACGTTGCGGCGTATAAGTCTGCACGTGATTATAAGGGTGTGTATTTACAAATGGGGGTGCCGATGCTACCTTTGGGATTTGTTGGGTCTTTGCTTGGTGTTAGAGGTGTAGTGTTTACGACACTCGTATTTCTAGTCTAGTTTTGTTTTTCTGTTTGTTTTGAGTTGAGGGCCTCTCTGGAAGCAACCTTTCTGTCTGGTTTGTCTACAACCCATCCTCCCCAGACCCTACGAATAGCTTTTCTACTTGTGGATCTACCGGATATGGTTAATTGGCTACCTTTGGGATTTGGACTTGTTTTTATAAATTGTGTAGCATAGCATTTTCAATGTTCCTTTCATAATGCTTATTATATACTGAAAATTGAATGCATGCAAACAAGTTGTAGATCAATTCAAATCAAACCATTAAATATATTATTCCATGATCTGCAAGGTATATATAATTTAACCAAGTAAAATTTGATTAGAGTCAAGGAATATAAGTTATGTGCTATCAATTTTCCTATCTAAAAAGTCTTATCAAACATTTAGCCCATTACAATCAGAGGAAACTAGATATTTGAAATTCGAATCGATGAGCACCCACTTTGTTTAAATTTGGCTTTCTTTTCGGTTTTGCCAACTTTGAATTTGGTTTTCGGTTTTAAACACAAATATCCAGACCAAGGAAACAAAAACCTAAACGAACCAACACGCATCTCTAACCAGACTTTCATTATTAGACATCTACTTTGTTATAGTCGATTGTAGAGACATAACGTAACACGAAAGGAGTTAAATGTCAAATCATCGATACCACAACACCTATCTCATTCATTAGGCCCCAAGTACAACCATGATAATCAATTATTACACAATAGACCTTTTTGAAATACGATAGTCACAAAATGGACCTTGTGCTTTATATCTATCGTAAACTTTTGGGTGTTTATGCTTTGTTTTCTTTAGGGATGGTCTCTGTGCATCTTTGTTATTTTATGAGGTTATGTATACTTATTCTTCTATGTTATTAATTCGCTACTTTTTAGTGCTTGGTGTTTGTATATGAAGGGATAGGGAGCCTAATCCAAGCGGAGACGGCGCCCCTATCCCTCTAAGCCGAAATCCAGGCGCCAGTGGCCTTCAGCCAGGCGGAGAATAAGCCACAAGCAGTGTTAGCACACAGCAGCAGACAAGCGCGTGCACGCACGCGCGGAATATCCTCTTACCACTTTCGGTACGAGGTACAGAAGAAAACAAAAGAAAGATTCACCAGGATCTCTGACAGAGTACGCGCCAACAGGAAGGCGACACGTGGCAGGAGTGGTACAACTACTACTGACAGGAACGGCGACGTGACTGTTTCCATGCTTCCACCATACCGTCGTCAACAGTAGCCAGCAGACATCCCCTACTGCTGTCAGACGTCACTTCAGGCGACTGAAGCATGGTCAACTACTGTAGCAAGGCGAATGCCATTGTCCGCCAATCAGAGGCTGCCACGTGTCCGTCTCAATTAATGACTGAACAGTAACCTGACGTCATCCACAACAGCGTTCATACACAATGTGCATAGCCCGGAGCTCATGAAATGCCTTACAGGCAAAGATGACATTCCGGAGTCTTGGGACGAACTCGTCCACTCCGCCAAGATATACGCCTCCTCTAAGAAATCCTTCAACCAGATGCATGGCTTCCAACCGCAACACCATAATAATAATAGTAGTAAACACAAAAACAAATCTGTTTGGAGCCGCATCTCGGGCACCGCTGACGAGGGAAAATACTCCCCCGCAGGTGATGCCCGCCAAATCATCAGTCCAAAACAATCGCGGGACCAGCGTGGACATTCCAAGAAAAACCACGACTGGACCCAGCTAACAAAAACCCCATCTCAGGTTCTCAAAACTGAGCAAGTCACGTTGAAGGAGCCCAATCCCCTTGGGAAAAGACGGAACGTGGACAGGAGCAAGTTCTTTGAGTATCACAATGACTTCGGTCATCTCACAGACAACTTTTATAGTTTGAGGATGGAGATAGAGGTCGCGTTGAAATCTGGTCAGCTTGGTCATTTGGTCAAAAACGTCCACCGCGCTGGTAAGGGTCATGCGGGTGAAGACAATCAAGAGGAGGGGTCACGGAAAAAAATCCGAGACCTCAACACTCATGCTGCCACACTCATCCCCCGTCACCACTGCAACATGACAAGGCGCGGGAAGAACACTCAGCACGGGGAAACGAACCCGCGTACAACCAACCGACTTCATGGAAGGAGGCTGATGTCCTCATGCTCAAAGTCCGTGGCGGCGCTTCCTGTACCGCCCCACTAGTCATAACCATGGTCTTTGGACATTACCGCACGCGGTACATGTTCCTTGACGGCGGCAGCAGCACGGACATCATGTACGAGCAGTGTTTTCAACAGTTGGATGAGGAAGACAAGAAGAAGCTCATACTAGTCAACGAGCCGATCTCTGGTTTCATTCATGAAACTATCATGCCCGGGCCATGCTCTCTATGCCGATTACATGGTCCGATGGCACACATGAGCGCACAGAAATTTGCGACTTCATGGTCTTGCCAGCCACCTCCAACCATGACATTCTTTTGGGACGGGAAGGCATCGCGCGCTTCAACGCCAATGCTTCAATGGCGCACGCGATGGTCGGCTTCCCCACCAGAACAGGCATCGCTTTCATTCGGGGTAACAAAGATTGCCATGCGGCGGAAACTGCCAAACCCCCAAAGATGGTCAAAGCAAATGCCCGCACCGAGCCGGAAAAATGGGTACTCAACCCTAAATTCCCGGAGCAAACGGTGGTCATTGGCCATGAAATCTCCGAGACCATACGCAATCATCTGAAGCAGCTCCTGATCAGCAACATGGACGTCTTCGCTTGGCAACCGGCAGACATGGTCGGCGTCCCTCGCGAGATAGCGGAACATAGAGCCAGTGGTTCAAAAAAAGCGCAGTATGGGCCCGGAGAAAACAAAGGCCATGAACGAACAAGTCACCGAGCTGCTCAACGCGGGCATTCTCCGCCCCATAAGGTACCAAACGTGGGTAGCCAATCCCGTCATGGTCGTGAAAGCCAATGGAGGATGACGCATGTGCGTCGATTACAAGGATCTCAACAAGGCGTGTCCCAAAGATTGTTATCCCTTGCCAGAGATCGATCTCAAGGTGGACACTCTTGCCCCATATCGCTTCAAGTGTTTCTTGGACGCGTACAAAGGGTACCACCAGATCTAGATGGCTAAAGAGGACGAGGATAAGACGGCATTCCGCACCAACGCGGGCATCTTCTGCTACACCAAGATGCCATTCGGCCTGAAAAATGAGGGCGCCACATACCAGCGCCTCATGGACACGGCCTTTGTCAACGAGATCGGCGTACGGCTTGAAGTGTACGTCGATGATCTGGTAATCAAAAGCAAGGAGGAGGGTGACATGTTGCGGGATATTCAGCAAACCTTCAATCAACTGCGCAAGGTGCGCATGAAACTGAACCCGAGCAAATGTTCCTTCGGGATGGAAGAAGGCAAGTTCCTAGGCGTCATAGTGATGCGGGATGGTTTCCGCGCCAACCCGGAAAAGGTGTAAGCCATTGAAAGAATGTCGTCACCCGCCTCCATCAAAGAAGTACAGACATTGATGGGCCGCCTTATCGCCCTCAACCGTTTTTTGTCCAACTACACTTCAAAGTCATTCCCGTTTGTGGACACTTTGAAGAATTGTCTGAAAATAAGCAACTTTCGCTGGACCCTTGAGGCGGAATCAGCATTTCAGGCGATGAAGCAATGCCTAATGAACCTTCCAACGCTAACAGCTCCCCTACCCAAGGAGCCACTCACACTATACCTCTCCGTCACCGACGGGCAGTGGGCGCGGTCCTAATGGTAGATCGCAAGGGTGTGCAAACACCGATTTATTACATCAGTCGCACCTTGCTTGATGCGGAAACAAGGTATACAATCATGGAAAAGCTGGTTCTTGCCCTCATTCATGCATCCCGACGACTGCGCAGGTATTCCAAGGCCAACCGATAAATGTCCTCATAGATTATTGGATAAACGACATCCTCGCCAAGCCCGAGCTATCGGGTCGTCTGGCGAAATGGGCCATCGAGCTAGGGGAGCATACAATCCATTACAAGCCCCGACCTGCAATCAAGGGCCAAGTCCTCGCGGACTTCGCCACAGAGATACCCACAGACAAAGTCAAGGAATGCAAAGCAGCCGAATCCCCCGCGCCAGTACATGACCCGTCACAAAAATGGTCCTTCTATACTGACGGGGCCTCCAATGACGATGGCGCTAGCGCGGGGCTACGTCTCATCAGCCAAGATAAACACAAGTTCACATGCGCGATCCGCCTCGACTTCAAAAGCACAAATAATGAGGCGGAATACGAAGCGTTGCTAGCAGGCCTCGGCATTGCGGAAAAAAATAGGGGCCAGGCACGTGGAGGCACACGTTGACTCGTTACTTGTCGCGCACCAGATTAACGGATCCTACGATGCAAAGGACGAAACCATGGCCTTATACTTGGAGCAAGCCAAACAACTCATGCGCCGATTCAATTCCTGCACGGTCGAATACATCCGAAGCAGCGAGAACAAACCAACCGATGCGCTGAGTAAGATGGCCTCCACGGTCTTTGAACACATGGCAAAGGAAGTCCGAATCGAGGTTCTCGATAAACCATCTGTTCCCCCGCGACAAGTCAATGTCATCCAAATAGGCGACGCGTCCTGGATGACCCCAATCAAAGCCTTTCTATATTCCGGCACCTTGCCTGACGACAAGTCAGAAGCCCGAAAAATCAAACACAAGGCTATTCACTACCAGCTTTCAGACGGTATCCTATACCGTCGTTCCTACCTAGGGCCGCTACTGCTCTGCGTTGATTCCGCAGACGCGTCCTTCCTCATCAGAGATATACACGAAGGAACGTGCGGGTTACACGCGGGCCCAAGGATGGTAGTCGCGAAACTGATGAACGTGGGGTATTACTGGCCGGGCATGCACTTGGACGCGGTCAATGAATTGCGTAAGTGCGATACTGCCAGCGCCACGCCCCAAGAACAACCTGGTGCCTGTCACGGCGGCATGGTCATTCCAGAAGTGGGCCATTGATCTAATAGGCCCATTCCCAACGGCACCAAGCAACGTGCAGTATTTAATTGTTGCCATCGACTACTTTACCAAATGGGTCGAGGCAAAACCTCTGGCTAAGATCGACGGCGCACATGTCAAGAAATTCATCTGGGAGTTCATTATCTGCAGATTTGGCCTGCCAATGCAACTTGTAAGCGACAATGGCACACAATTTGAGGACCAAGCCCTACAAGAATGGTTGGCCCAAATGGGCGTTCGCCAAATATTCACGTCAGTCGCACACCCGCAAGGCAATGCTCAAGTCGAGAGAACCAATCGAACTATAGTGGAGGGCATCAAAGCGCGGCTCGGAACCACGAGAGCCGGGTGGGTAGATGAAATTCCCATGTGTTATGGGCCCACCGCAACCCTGACAAAAATCAGTAACGGCGAAACGCCGTTCAGTCTGACATATGGTTCAGAAGCAGTCATTCCCGCAGAAATCGGTTGCCCCTCCGCAAGAGTACTAATGACCGACAAAAGAGACAACGACAAAGAACTTCCGCTTGAACCTTGACCTATTAGAGGAGCGCCGCGATCTCGCTGCCATCAAAGAATCCAAGTACAAGACACAACTGGAGCGCTACTACAATAAGCGCATCAAAGAATCTACGTTCAGGGTCGGAGACTACGTTTTTCCGTAATAATGAGGCTTCCAACGCCGAAAAACCTGGGAAAACTAGCTCCTATTTGGGATGGCCCATACAAGATACAAGAAGTCTTAGGAAAAGGCGCTTACGCCTATCCCACAATCTTGGAACGCCGCGCAACTGCGACGCTGCTATTTATAATGTATCTGTAACACTGCTACACATGCCGATTTACTTATCTCATCAAAGAAAAATGGTTTCCTATATCTATATCTCTACTTGTTTTTCCACGCCAAAGTCTTCAAGACTTAGGCAAAACCCATGTCGGACCAATACCGCCGGCCGTTAAAGCAACACAAGTCTTCAAGCCGTGCCTAACGCACGTCGGACTTGCGCATCTTGCATAAACGCGCTGCGCCATGGTCTTCAAGACAGGTTTACTTGTCGGACCTAAACGATGCGTAGATCACGTGTACGTAGAACCCTTGTCTTCAAGACTTGTATAAACACAAGTCGGACAAGCAGACTATACACTACACAAAAGCGCAGTCAGTGGTCTTCTAGACAAGGCTCTCACGCGCCTAACTCGGACTCTATGGCACAAGTCGCATTCTGATACGGTCTTCAAGGCGAAAGTATAACACTTAGACGCCGGACTGTCTAGCCAAACGCGCGTCCTAACTTCTACTTACACACTGGGTGACGACTTGGTTAAATAAGTACACAGAAGTTAGCGCGAGAAAGACACGATATAACAAACCAAAAATTTCCCATTAACATAAGGGAATTAAAAACCCTTCAACATTTACAATTTTTACAAGGCATCAAAAACAACAAAATACAGCGCCTAGCTATCAGATCCGCTGAAGTCCACCTCCTATTCAGCATCAGCTTGAGGACTAGAGATGCCCCCGCCAGCAGCTTGTTGACGCGCCTCTTCCTGGCGCTCCTGTTCAGCCCGCTGCGCTAGCTCATCAGACTTCTCAATAAAGTACTTCAAAGCAGCAGGGGGGTCCGGTTGCGATTACAATCCGCAATCGCTTGAAGGACGGGGAAGTCAACCTTCTCAAACTTGAGTAGCTCGGCCTCGTACTCCTCCTTCAGCGGCTTCCCATAATGCTCCGCGTCATCAAGGCGCCCACCGTTCTGAGCTTCTAAGAAGCCATCCTCATAAACCTCCCCATACCTATACCTATAAGCATGGGCAGTGGCGGCTATAGCAGCAACTTGGTCACCAAGCTTGGGCTCCTGCCAGAAGCGCTTGAAGATCTGGAAAAAGACAAACAGGAACGATGGAGACCACTTACCCTCCTAAGTAATATAAGGCTCCTTGCCTGCGCGGATGCCGAGACGGCTCATACCCAACAACAGGAAAATCCCCTCAGTCAAATTCTTAAACTCCAACTTAGTGGCGTTGGAGGTCAGAGTCACGAACCAGGGCTGCGCCTTTTAGTCCTTCATCACCTCTATGTCCGCTACCCGCTGCCCATCTCCGACCACCTTCCATGGCAACGCCACAGGGATAACATCCCTCTTGACAAAGAAAATTTTTTCCTTGGCCCAATGCAAGGACTTGGGAGTGTTGGTTGCCATTGGCGGCTAGGGCTGCAAACGAACTGAACTTTCAGCGAACAGTTCATGAACCGTTCGGCGGGAAGTTCGTTTGTGTTCGTTCATTTAATAAATGAATGAACACGAACAAAATAATTCGTTCGTTTAGTTAAACGAACGAACATGAACAGAGGCCACGTTCGTTCGTTTATGTTCGTGAACGTTCGGTAATGTGTTCGTTTTATGTTCGTTTGTTTTATGTTTGTTTGTTTATGTTTGTTTGTGCTCGATAGATTAATATGGTTTTTAATTTTTATAATTTATCTTGATATTCTTTTACTTTTATTTATTTTACCCAAAACAATTTATATGAGGTAAATATATGTATGTGAATTCGATTTTATAAGAAAGTTAATATATGTCCGTTTGTGTTTTGTTTTCGTTCATGAACACTTTTTTTGTTCGTTTTGTGTTCATTTGTGTTCATGCGCACTTGTTGTGTTCATGAATGTTCGTTTGTGTTCGTGTGCGTTCATGAACAAAAGTAACAAACGAACACGAACATAAGTGTTTTCTTAACAAATGAACACGAACATAAAATCTCGTTCGGTAAGTGTTCATGAACTGTTCGTGAACACCTATTTTTCTTAACAAACGAACACGAACAAGGCCTTGCTCGTGTTCGTTCGGTTCATTTGCAGCCCTAAACCTTCGGGCGAGGCTTAAACGAGAACCACATCTCGTCTCGCGCAAGGAAGTAGAACACGTTGAACCGCTCAACAGTCGGTTCAACGTCCAGCGCGCAGCATGACGCCTCAAAGTGGACCAACCTCAACATCCCGAAGGCGGTCAGTTGAGTCGGTCCAACGCCATAGGCTACCAAAGTGTCTATCTGGAAGCGTGTGTAGGGCAGACGGAACCCACACTTAGTAAAGTGCGCCTCATACATGGAAATCTTGCCGTTCTTGACAGAGAGCACAGTGTGGGTGGGGATGGCAACTCCGGTTCCCACTCCGGCAGAATCTCAAAGAATTTGCAGAACTCATCGAAGGGAAGTCTGATTCCAAACACAGTAAGTGTTCGTCATCAACTTCCTCTCCTTGATCTTGCTTTGCTCCACCGTCACCTCCACCTCCTCAACCACCGGATCTTTACCATGTGCTTCACCAAGACGGTGACTGACTCACAGATAAGTCAGACATTTTCTATGACAACAAGTATGTGAAATATCAAAATCTGGAAAAACTGGTCGGAAACTTTGAATACACCGTCGGAAAACTTGAAGGGTCGTCGGAATCTTCAACGGAAAACTTGAAGATCGAATGGAGACAATAAACTGGAACTCGGAAACCTTCATGAAACAGAAAGGAAGGAAAGCAGGGATGAAGTTTCAACAATAAATCTTCAAGATCTAAAAAAAATCTTTGAAGATTGAACGGAAACTTCAAAGGTTACCGAGAAAAGAAGAGAGAGTTGAACAGATGAAGAGAAGTTTTTGAAAAGTGTAACCGTCTAATGATGCTGAATATAGTTTATATACCCATCGCATTAGTTGCGGTGGGACCAGCGAAGAAAAAGG
This sequence comes from Ambrosia x helenae, assembly GCA_030844895.1. Lineage (NCBI taxonomy): Eukaryota > Viridiplantae > Streptophyta > Magnoliopsida > Asterales > Asteraceae > Ambrosia > Ambrosia x helenae. The sequence continues at coordinate 3,522 of JAUTDX010001703.1, read as the reverse complement.
AACCGTCACACATTTGAATTGGAGAGACCAGATGATGACACGTGTCACATGCGTCATCGAACAACTCACATCGGCGCGTGGAAACTACTCCACAGTCGTCACTATTCACGGATCAACGACACGTATCAGCAGATGTCACACTTTCAACAATTTAGCCGCATGAACGTCACGCGCCTGGCAATCCCCACGTGCCAGCAGACACGTGGCCTAATCTCCACCACAGATCGCTCAAATGAGACGTGTGACCAAACACGCGCCTGACACCAGACGAAAAGTTGGTGCCCACATCATAACGGCAGGACAGCTATCACCTTACATGTCAGACTGGCTGCCTGTACACCTGCAACCTTTGAGCTTCCCCACGAAGCAAGGGCCCCATTCGAATTTCAGGCGCATTAACTTCAAATTACTGAGAACATATTCAATGCCAATGATTCCAAATTTATTACAACTTTGAGGCCGCATTAACTACCCTCCAGTCATTAATACAAGGGCGCTGGCGTTACCTTTTACGTCAACAACAAAGGACGTTCCCCATCCAACTCCTTCACAGGTCATGGCGGAACACGTCTTCCCCAGCGGCAAGTTGACGTAAAACAAAAAAGAACTTTACCCCGCCCAACTCCTTCACAGGTCATGGCGGAACACGTCTTCCCCCAGCGACAAGTTGACGTAAAACAAAAAAGACGTTCCCCGCCCAACTCCCTCACAGGGTACGGCGGAACACACATGTCACAGCAACGCCTTTCCAGTAACTACCAGAAGCAGATGAGCTATCATCCGAGACTCGATATTTTTTCAGTCTAGCGCCCCACCTTCTCTCTTCCCAAGAGCAGGAGAAGCCCTAAACTAGGGGGACTTGAAGGGATAGGGAGCCTAATCCAGGCGGAGATGGCGCCCCTATCCCTCTAAGCCGAAATCCACGCGCCAGTGGCCTTCAGCCAGGCAGAGCCAGCCAGGCAGAGAACAAGCCACAAGCAGTGTTAGCACACAGCAGCAGACAATCGCGTGCACGCACGCGCGGAATATCCTCTTACCACTTTCGGTACGAGGTACAGAAGAAAACAAAAGGAAGATTCAGCAGGATCTCTGACAGAGTACGCGCCAACAGGAAGGCGACACGTGGCAGGAGTGGTACAACTACTACTGACAGGAACGCGACGTGACTGTTTCCATGCTTCCACCATACCGTCGTCAACAGTAGCCAGCAGACATCCCCTGCTGCTGTCAGACGTCACTTCAGGGACCAGAAGCATGGTCAACTACTGTCGCCAGGCGAATGCCACCGTCCGCCAATCAGAAGCTGCCACGTGTCCGTCTCAATTAATGACTGAACAGTAACCTGACGTCATCCACAGTGCTCTGCTTTTCCCGCCATTTTCTAGAAGACTTTTCCTTGGGCTTCTGGACGGCCCGGATCAGGTTCGCCTCTCGTGGGCTCCTTATTCTAGGCCCACGAATTCTCCTATAAATAAGAAGAGACATCTCCTTGACAAAGGATCGAAGATCATTTTATTGGAACCTAGCACTAAGATTATTTGTAATCTTTATACTCTCTCGATAATAATATTCCGGCTTTTCACAGTGGACGTAGGTCATCATTCGACCCGAACCACTTATATCTTGTGTCTTTACTTATTAACACATACACTCACTCACATACTATTCTCACACGGGTTTAACGAAGAGGTTTGGGTGAAGGATTTATTCCTGACGTTACATAAGTATAACCACTCGGTGATCAGTGATAATCTCCAGGATACTTATTGTTTCTTCAGTAAATTTATTTAGATATTATATAGTGTGTATTTGTTTTCGAGCCGGGGGTCTCTCTGGAAGCAGTCTCTCTATCTCTAACGATGGTGGTAAGGTTTGCTTACATCTCACCGTCCCCAGACCCTACTAAATAGCGTTGCTATTTGTTAGATTTTCTTGGGTACGGTTGTTATTGTAGTAGTTGTTTATCCACTCATATATATTATTAAAAAATTATATAATTATTCTTAAAATAGTTAAGTAAATATCTTATTAAACATGTTTCTTAATTCTGCATAAATATTGAAGAAACACGAATCCTAGATTGTCGGGTCAGCGCCTATCTTAGTAGTGATTCCACAGGGTTTGATAAAGAAGTATGTTTTTAAAAAATGTGATAGGTCTAAGGACAAGACCAAGGATGATTAGAGACAACAAGTTAGAATAGCCGAGCCTCTAAATGAGAGCAAATAAACAAGGGTTGGAAAAGTAAGATGTGCTCGTAGTCTTTTCTATGAAAGTGTTAGTGAATATCGGATGTCAATAAAAGGAGAAGGAGCTCTCCTTTTATAGTACTTCGATATACGACTTTCTCAATCCGTCCTCTACCCTTGATGGGGCCCGGCCCAGGTAGAGGTGTCTCTAGGTTTCTGGCCCAAGTCCCTAGGCCCAATAGTGCAAGTGGGTTTGATGAAAAAGAGGGGAAAGGGGAGATGTTACCGTCTTGACGTAAATATGCGTGGCGTCCGTCAATTGGACGCTGGTGGGCGGTAGACACGTGGTGTCCGCCTAGGCTGTAGCAGGGTGGTGAGTAATCATCTCTTTCTAGAAGAACCTAAGACAAGTTGAAGGGTTGCAAAAGTCTTTAACGAAGATATCTTGGCTAGGAGGCCGCCACGTCATCGTCCTTTCTGACTGTCAGGTAATGCGCAGCCATTAATTGGCTGAAAGTCTGACGGGAAGCCTGCAGCGTCAGGAACAGTTGCCTAGGGCAGGAGTGTGTGTCTTGAGGCTGCCCTATAAGGCATCTTTGTAATCGTGTTGGTGAAACTTTGTCTATCTTGCTGAAGAAGCTTCACAGTGTGTCAGTACCCGCTGACGTAGAACGGGCAGGCAAGTCTGCTCATCCGTTAGATGGACGCTAGCTTGTGTGCCGACGTAGAACGGGCGGGTGAGTCTGCTCATCATGGACGCTGTTATGTGCGCTGACGTAAAACGGACGGGTCAACTGCGTCATCTGTTAGATGGGCATAGTCACCTCGTTTTATGTGAAGCTGACACATTGTTTTTAGCTTGTGATATGGTATTTGCGAACGCTTTGGTATCATATCCCTTCAAATATATTATGAAGGTTTTATGGAAACATTATCTAAATGGTCTTTATGAGGAGGGTATCGTGAATTCCAATCCCATGTATGGTTATAATAAATGTGTCCATATCGGGTATTTTTCAAAAGAAAAATTAACTAGGTAAATTAAATTTCCTTGAGGTATTCATAATGAGTTTGTAATGTTATGGTTTGAATGTTAGATGTCAATTATATGTATATAATTATATATCTATAAAATGGATTATGTGTTTTACTTTTCGTTTACATCATGCACAAACGAAAGTTAGATATCATGTGATATTTGCTTCATGTTATGTTTTAAAGTACTACTTATATCCGATAAATAATTCATTTGGATTGCTTAACATTCCAATTCAATAAGTAAAACAACTTGTAAACTACAATATTTAAAAAAAAAAAACTTTTTCTTCGATGT